>VYZX01004376.1:0-17596 GCA_013401335.1 Brachypteracias leptosomus
CAGACAGACCCACTACACTATTCTATATTGAACCTTGGAAAGAGCCAAATAACAATATGTGTTCATTTTGCATGCTCAGAAATCTGAAAAGAGACAAGTGAAATCAGTCAGTTGCCTTATGTGGGCTAAGAATCATGTCTCCAGGGATTCAGGTGATCAGGGCTAGGCAAATGCTGAACTGAAACCTCTACCTGTGGTGCAGAAGACACCTGGTACTTTGTCTTTTCCCCACCATCCCATAACATTTAACATTTCATCTTCAGGTAGTGGTTTGTCACATAAATCTACATTGTGGTATTCCCCAGGGAGGGGGTGGGTGTGTTCTTTGTTGTTCCTGGTAACTGAGGAAATTAAAAGATGTAACCAAAGACAGATAATTATTTCTAATCAGTAATCTGTTTGGATGTTTTTAACAAACAACCTTCCTTTGGTGTAGTTACAGACTTCTGTGAATACAATTATTTTCCCTTGCTTTATAGGCTGTATTTATTACAACAGAAAGATGAATTAGCAAATTGCTGCCTCATTATAAAAGTCAGGCAGTATATACAGCATTTAATTTTGATGCTGCTTTTTCTGGGACCTGTTTTCTGATGCCCTTATCCTCCTCTTTGCTGAAATAAATGTTTTCCATGGAATCAGATGGGAAGGAAGTTATTTTAAGTAGTACAGGGGCTGCTTGGAGACCTTAAGTTCACTTTGGAATTTGTTAGTGCTCACTGTTGAGAGGTTGTGGATGGGGTTGTGTAGAGCTCTGCAATGGGGTTTTTTGGTATTGCTTAACTCCAGAGAAATAGCAATGAAATGGTCCCATGCAAGTTGCTGCCTGATCTCTCAGTAAAACACCCTTGCACTCTGGTATGCCCTTTTGTCCCCAGCAGTCCTGAGCAGTGAATTCTAGGCAGAGACTGTAATTTCAACTGGATTCAGCTGGATATTATTAGCAGGGCAGAAACCATTTCATGTGTTGCTAAAATGTAAAAATGAGGCAAGACCCTATGGCACTTGTTTCTGGCAGGCACAGCTCTCCAGTGCTAGCCTGGGGGTCGCTAGGAAGCTCTGCTCTGGGTTCTGTGGAGCATTGGCCTTGGGCTTTGAAGCTGATATTTTAGCTGACCCTTCATTATGAGTGACTGCCCAAGCTCCTGGCATTTGTCCACCTTCTTCTCTCAATAAAGTGATGTAAGAATTTAAAGATGGCCTGAAAGCTGTTTGAAGTCAATGGCTGGCCAACAATTTCCCTGACACCTATGTCTCCCTCTTTTATGTGTGAGTGGATGCTAAGGGTATACCCCAGTGTGAATGAAAACTACTATTCATTCAACACATCTCTCCGTGCCAGAACCGGTACACTTGAACCACACCTTGTTCTCTTTCAGAGTGACAGCTAACCTCCTCAACCAGTGCATGCTGGCTTGGTGAGCTGGAGTTTGTACTCTGCCACTGCAGCCAGACTTCACATATGTACAAACCTCCGTGTTTTGGGAGAAGAAAGCAAAGGAGAAGCAAGAGACTTTGGAGACAGAAATGCTGGCATGCTTTGTGAGGAGACTGCCATTTCTTTTCCTTCCTCTGCTTGATGCTCTGCCATGCATGAAGGCTTCAAACTATGTAATGTGAATTAGTACATGTGAAATAAAAGCAAGCTAAAACAGCATGCTTCAGTGGTTGGGTGGAGATTCAGAGATACTGCTCTGAAAAGTATTCCATAGTATTCACTAGAACGCACAACCTATACATTTTTATTACCCACTCTCATGTAACCCCTCATTTATGTCATTGTTTTGGGGAGTCTTACCATTTAAACTGCAGGCTTTTGGGTTAGGGACCATTATTCTGAGTGTCTGACATGAGTGAGGCACCAGCTGATGGAGCCTGCAAGTTGCTGCTATGCCCTGTACACATGAGATAACCACAATAACACTTGCAGGGGTAACTGAATGAAGAATTTTATCATATACAGCCTTTAAATATTGACTAATTGATTTAGCACTTAAAAAATATTTGGGGCTTATGGAGTTGTCTATTAAAACTGTAAATAGCTGCTCCTAGCAGTCTTCAGCTGGTTTTGGATAACACTGTTGGTCACAGTGACCTTCCCTCCTGTTCATTTTTTGTTACTAAAAGTAGTTGGAAAAAAAAGTTAATCAGAAATGTAATTCAGATTATTCAAACTATAGTAATCTTTATGTTCAAATGTACCTTTTGTGAAATGAATCCGCTTTTATGAGGAGGAAAATAACTATGTTGAGTTAAAGTTCCAGGGGTTGTTACAGTTAGGCATTTATATAGATTTATACTCTCAGTTTTCCCTGCTATTTTATAAAATTCTCATGATAAAAAATGTTTTCCAGAATCATAAAATGCTTTAGGAGAAGTATATATTTTGAGTACTAGATTGGATTTTTCAGGAGTGAATGGCTACTCTGCTTGCAAATACCATCACGGGGCAAGTGACACAGCAGTATAGTGAATTTGCAAAGTTGTAGACAGGTAATGATGAAAACCAACTGATACTTTGATACATTCATAACTGTAAACAGGAAGCATTTATTTGAAAAACACAATGGATGGCCCTTTTTTGATTGTTAATCCGTGATGATATTCTCAGCGAATAAAAAGTTCTCGCTAAAAGTCTGAACACACAAGCAAATTTGCCTGCTTTAACTCAGTCCACTGAGATTACCTATAGGAGTGGAAAAGAGTTTCTTTAACAAACTAAATGAATTGACTTTCCTAAATGTATCTCATCTCTAAATCTCTGATATATTTTGTGATCTTGAACCACACTTTATGGCATGCACAACTGGTAGCTGATACTGAATCATACCTACAACTCTGTCAGGGGTTCCTGAGCGTCTTTCCTATATCTTTTACTCAATGTAAAGTTTATACCTTAAGATGATATTTAGTTCAACTAACTCTTACCTATATCTTACTAAGGGATCCTTAGCTCTTGAAGGTTTTGCTTTGCTTTTAATGAAGATCAAAGTGTTAAGGTTTTTGTCAAAAAAGCCTCACACCAAAACTGCAAAAACCACAGGAGTATCACTGAATATAGAGTATTTCTGTCAGCAAGAAAAAAGTTTGGACATTTTTCTGCAATTTTCAATAATTTCACTTTTTCTGGTCCTAACTGTGCCACACAATGGGATAGGGTGAGGAGATCCCTGAGGAAGGACAAATTGTATTTCCTGCAGCAGCAGTATGATTGTCTCAACAGGTTGCCCATACCCTGACCAACCCTCCTGAGGGTGCAGAAGTTCTATTCTGAAGTATTCTTTCAGGGTAAAAGCTTTCTGATTTCTGTCAAAGGTTCAGACTCCTCCAACATATGTTTTTCTGAGCAGAAACAAATTTCTGAGAGAAAAAAAAAGCCTGCCAAAATTTTTCAGCTGGATCTTGCTGTTAATATGATGAAGATGCATGATGTTTTTCATATCTAAAAAAGATGTTGATGTTCTACTTTATAATGAAGCTTAGTGTTGGCTGTCAAAGTGTGACTAAATCTTCCACAGATTTAAGGCAGGCAAAGTAACACAGTCAGTGCTATGCTCACTAGCTTAGATCTCTCACCTAGCACCATCTTCTGCTGAATTAACCCTTGCCTTTTTTTTCTCACTTTTTAATGTCACAAACCATCCTTCTTGGAAGGGTTAACACCCAAAAACATTGCTTAGTACAAGGGGCCCAGCCTCAGGTTCCCAGCTACATTTTAGCATGTACCAGTCTCTTGAAAATGGCTGTCTGTGAAGTTAGCCCACAGAGATTACAGGTCAACGTATCAAAGTGACTTCTTGGATAGGACCTTAACATGCAAACTTTCTGCAGGTCACACGGTGGTATTTGCCCAGCCCTCCAAGGTCCTAATTGCTCAAGTAACAATCTGATTAATCTGCAGTGATTAATCATTTCATCTTTGCTGAAAAGAAGGTTGAAGAACCAGAGGTGGAAATTTTCAGGATGCCTTGTGTTTAGGAAGATGAATGGTGACAAACATGATAATGGAAAGATTTGTTCAAAGTGTGTGTGAGTTCCCAGCAGATGGTCCTGCGTTGGTGGCCATGAGTGAGGGATCCCTGTACAGCTCTTGTCCAGCACTTTCTGATACGCAACTTGAGATGCAACATTTATTGAGGGAAAGTGATCCCGAGATCAGAAATTACAATTTTGCAATGTGGAAGTGATCTGTTTACACATATGCATAGGTGCTGCACAATCTGATTTTCCCCTTGTGGTGTTCCGTTATGTTTGTGTTAATCTAGTTCATTTGCTCTACTGGCTTTATATTGTATTGCCTCAAGATTTACATAATTTGTATAAATATACAAAGGGGACTAGAAATAATTCCATTAGTCCTCTTAGACGGGCCAGGGTAGTGCTCCTCTTCCATTCTTAATTAAAGAATTATTGAGCCTTTAAGATATCATCTGAGGTAAAAAAAAAAGGAAAAAAAAATCTTTGTATCACCTCATACTCTACTGTTTTAAATTGATTTGTAAATGTGAAAAGCACTTAGTAGTTAGGTAAGCAAAACTACAATTTTCATATTTCTTCTATAAAATAATTTTTTAAAAATTGCAATTGCAATACTGTACTCAGGAATTGACGCTAAAAAATGTGAGTGTTCACTAAGCTCTGTCTTGCATTTCTTGAACAGTAAAACACTGGTAGCAGTCAGGAAGAGTTTTGCTTATGTCCTTCTGCCTTATGGACCAGTTGCCTGTAGCCCATGGAGTGACTAATAGGATATCAAGGTTTCTGAGCTGTGGGGAAGGGACCCCAGAAGTGACCTCATGGCTGATAAGACCAGCCCTAGCAATAGTAACTTTTTAATACTAAATTCTTCCCACAGAATTTGTCTAATCATCTGAGCAGATGAAACATCTCAGGGCAGCGTTCATATCATTGGCATATTTTGTGCCTCATCTAAACACATTTCCTAGTGCTGAAATGCTGTATTGTAAGTATGTGGGAGGAACACAAAGTATATGCAAATGCTGTGGATCACACTATGCTTTGAAATGCCACCTGTTTTTTAAAGACCTTATTAAAAAGGTCATGGTAGCAATATATTAGAATCCTTAACATTATTTAGTAGGAAATTTTTAACTCTGGAGTCAAAAGACCTGATTATCAATGTTGAATATTATCAATGAATGAACATGTAAGAAACCTTCACAAGCAACATGACAAAATACGCTAGTGTTGTTTCCCTCACAAGGCCATGGACTTCTCATCATGTTGTTTGTGCAGATACAGCAGGCCTAGCAGTATTTTCTTCCTTGCCTTTGTGATTCACTAAGCAACTGGCCCCTCATTGTTCCTCTGCTCAGAACTAATTCAGAGAGATTGAGAGATTTGCATCTCAAACTTTTCTATTTTGAAAACTGTATCACAAATTAATGGGCTTAAAGGAAAGGGCGTTAGGTGAGTGACATTTCTTTGTTGAAGAAGTATGGATTACATTATCTGCTTCAGCCCTCTGTGGAGAGAACATTAAAAGCATCTCCACAGCCCTCACAGCATCCTATTGCTGATGAAATCTTGTGGTTTTGGAGAAGGTGAATTTTGGAGGTGCCTATAAACAATATATCAAGTGTATGTGCTTGGACATAAGCGTCCCAATTCAGCAGATTGCTGTCAACACAATTCATATGGTTTGCTACATTGCAGCACAAACCCCAAGATATTTCAATGCAGAGATCCAATTCATATAACCTGTTTCCCCTCTGAAGATGAAATCTACTGCAAAAAATCTTTCTCTGCTGCTTCTTGTAAATAATTTCATGGGAGAGGGAAGCTCTTTATAATCACAGAGGTTGAACTGGGCTGATACAAAACCAATATACCTTTCTGGCCCACTACGTTTTCATTCTAAACACTGGGAATAAAAGTGAGTGCAACAAGAAGCGTGTGTCTGTATACAAGTTCTATCCAATGCTCACTGAATCTGCTTGAAAAGAGAGGTAGCTTTTTCCAGGGACAGTATGCTCTTACAAACCGCATCACAGATGATTTAGGTTATCATCTGAGTAAAGTGTTTTGTTAGCCTCAATTTAATATTGACCAAGAGGGACAAGATAAAAGGATGTCCTGGAGATTTTCAAGTGCAGACTTTATCCCTTTTTATTCTATCATGAAATGAAGAGACGCCCCTGAAGGTACCACACATTTGTGGTACAGGAAGCATTGAGATGTTTTATAGTAAAGCAGCAAGATGAAAAAATTATGTGCAACCCTATCATTAGAAAATGACATATACATGGTGTTTATAAAATGGCTCTTGCTGACATGACTTACCTAGTTAGTTCCTGGGTGAAGCTGACCACATTCAGTATCAAATGTTTTCAGGGAACAAAGGAAAATGAACTGACTCTCAGCTCCTCCTTTTTATGTGCTTTAATCTACTTTTGAATGTCATGGAAATATGAGATGTTGTGTAGTGAGAAGCTGCATTTTTAATTCAAGTTTAAATTCCATAAATGTTAGGGGTTTTGGTTCATCCTTATAGTGGACTGTCATTAATAAGTAGCAGAAAATTATCTGAGAAACTGAGTCAATCACTGGTTCAAAATTCCCCCCACCCAGCCCCATGATTAAACTTTCACAGAGTCTGATGACATAGTTATGGGACACTGCTTTTCTTTGAGATTAGTCTTTCATTAAAGACTAGTTTCACAACTTCTGGTTTTGGATGCTTCATTTGAAGAAACCTCATTTTTCCATGTGAATAAGAGCCATTCTGCTCTCCCCATTGAGGCTGTATGGAAGGTAGGGCGTACTGTCTTGCAAAGATGGTATGAAAAATCACATTTGTGGACTACAGGCTTAATAAGAAATGCCTTTCTCACACTCTACAGAAGCACCAGGGAAAGCATGATCCTGCCCCAGACAATCAAACTTTTAATCATAAGGCTAATGATGATTTATTGCAGCCTACAAAGTGATTTTTTTACCCTGGTACTTACTCAGACTAGGCAGGTCTCTCCCTCTTGCCATTCCCCCTGTGTGGCATATGCAGTGGACTAAGGTAGTTGTGCTCATGCCTGGAGTTGCAAAACTTCCTCTTACAGCAGCACAGCAAGCTACCATTTATTTTTAATTGCTCCCCACTGTGCAGGCCAATTAAAGATGAAACCTTTGAAGCCTTTGAAGACCCAGCATTTGCTCTGTTGGAAGGCTGCCATTCACACATTTGTGCAAGAATGCAAACAATTGGGCTCACTCAGTGGGATCAAGTGCTATCTAGTTCAGTCTGGACCGCTTTCTAGTGCAGATGGCAGTGAGAGTGGCAGCATCACTGGAATTATCCCCGGGGTTAGACTTTCCAAATGAGATTTACATTTGTGACTCTCCCTGCTTCAGCAGTAAACACCTGCTAAAGCAGCTTTAGGAAATACCTCTTATTAGCAGTTTCTGTTTGAGCTCAGGTTTTCATAGCTATTTGAGTTCAGCAGGCTTAACAACTTCATTTTTTGATAATATGACAGGGAAAATATTAGAAAATAGTAGGTACAGGCTCCACTTTCGGCTCATATTTCCTGCTACCTTAATTATCCCTTTAAAATCCTTGTTGAACACATTTATTTTCCTAGCTTTTGAACCTGCCAGAAAAGAGGGTTGCTGGGTTATAGCCTGGTCATTTCCAGGGTATCCTGGATGGAGGGTTTGCTGGGTAGATTGGAATTGTCAAGCAAATATTTTAGATGCTTTGGGAAATGAGTGAGTCTGCAAATTTGGTGCGGAGTGCTGTGAGAAGTCTGTGCTTTCTTGCTTCTGTGGAAGAGTGCTGACATATATCTTCAGTTTCACTCAGAACTGGGAGATGTCAGTGTACGTGAAACTAAAAATTACTGAGGAAAAGTAGGAAACCAAAATGGAGGAACCCCAGTTTTATCCTGGAAGAACTTTGTACTGACTCATTCTGCTGTTCTTTGCGGTTCCTCATAGGCTGCTGTCTGTGGCTCACACATCGGCATCGTGTCTGCTCAGCATTAGGGACACACAGACACTGGGCTCAGGAGAGATTTAGTGTTTCCTGATGTCTGAATGCACATCATGCAGATAAATTTCGGTCAAAATAAGCCCAAGTTCTGGCTTTGTTCTTTTTCTGTACATTGCACGAGGAACCCACTGGTGCTTCCATGAACAAGTCCTCCAGGGAGACCTCCCATTTACACACTGGTTGAGGTGGTGAAAGCAGCTGGTGGAGCCAGTCTTTCTGGTTAATGACACTGTCCTTCCCTGCTGTTTGTCTGTGCATCTCAGTAATGCAAATTACACAGTTTTCAACCTTTTGTTAATTAATTTATAAATCCCTACAGTTTTTCCAGCAGAGAGGAAGACCCTATATGAGAAATCTTAGATTATTAACAACTAGTCTTTTGTGGGTCACTTAAAATTCTGGCCACAGCTCGTATCTGTGCATAGAGGTCTTCTCTAGAAAAAGATAGTCTTGAAAATCCTCATTACACCTCTTACCTGTGCATTTGTTTAGTCATCTGTCTGAGGAAGCCCCGTGTGTGTAAAAGGGCTGATGTCAGTTTTTAAATGTTATCCTTTATACAGCAGTGATGGAAAATGATGCAGCTGAATCAAGACTGCAATTCCATTGCATGTAGGCAGGTTTAATTTCACATGTATGCCATGTAGCCCGATTTCGCTCTCTGGCTTGTCTGTAAATCTGATTTTCACAGCAGAAACTCCTGCAAAGGCCTGTGAGGCAGAAGGCCAGTGTGGCTTGCGTTATTCTGAGGTGCTGCCCATCTCTCCAGGCCCTCTCTGCTCCCTGAGCTGCACTGCCAGTGGAGCAGTGGAGGAATTTCCTGACACAATCTGAGCCCCAGGAGTGCCTGCTCCCTGAGCTGCCAAGTTCTCCATGATGTGGCTCTGTGAGGAAATGTCAGTGCTACAGATAAGAGAAGGACTGGCAGGTCTCTAGGGCTAAAAAAATGGAGCTTCTGGTGTTGTTTTTGTTCCGATTCTGGTTTATCTGTTGCTGTGTGACTGCTTTTTAAAATTTCCCTGCATGTAGACTTCTGGGGATACTGCAGCTTTCTGGGCCACATGAAGTCATTGTGAGGATTAGTTATTGATGGCTGTTAAAGCAAACTAGCTATTAATGTGACTATAATTTTTTTTTTGTTACATTAAATGTATTTCAGCAGTAATAAAAAAATTTAATTCAATTTCATCCTTTTTGACATCAAGAAAAGCACTGTTATTTTAAAAAATGTTCACATCTCTGACAGGTATAACTTCATCCTCGTTTTTAAGAAGATAATTCTGTACAAAATATGTATAAAATAAATTGCTGAATTTGTTTCCTTCAGATACCTGTAGCATTACTATATTATAAAGATGGAAATTCTCAAACAGTCTTTTATGGAAAGAAATGCAGCTTCTTAAAACTGTATAAATAGTATCTGAAAGGAGACATATTTGTGCTCTCCTGATAATGGAATAATATGGTGCCTGTGTATGTTTTAATCTGGCATTCAGGGATTGTATGGCATGGTGTTATCCAGACTTCAGAGCCTGGATTCAGTAGTAAATGCAGAATTGTTTCAACATGGTAGAGTATTGTAGTGAGGGAAGAGACAAAGCTGTTCAGTGTCAGACAAGGGTTTATCTCTGTGATTCCCAGTTGTGTATGTTTTGTAAGTTAGGATATGACTGAATATCTATTTATATGGCTGTTATAGAAATATGTTTGTGCGTTTGGAATATGATTTTTCAAACACAAGCTGGATGTGCACTCCTGTATGTAGTTATCATTTTACTATGATGCTTGTATCACGAAAACTCAACAATTGTGCTACAAAACCCACAGTATTATGATTGTCTTGTTTTCCCCATGATTGATAAATTCTTCATGCATCAATGCATCAAAAGCAAGTTTATATACTAAAACAGGAGCCTGTCATATCAGAGGAAAAAAACCCATTAGATACAAAGAAACAGCTAACTTACATTCATGAGGACCTGTCAGCATTTAATAAGGGAGCATCCAATTCAGACTAAAAGGCATATCCTGCCTTGTATTGACTGTGTTATCTCAGGCTGGGGATTTGACTTGTTATATTTGCTTCCCATGTTTTTGCAGTCTTCGAAAGAAAATTTTTGTTATGATTTCTTACTGAGAGGAGAATCATGTTTCAGTCGATAGAGAGTGGCTGGGTCTGCAGTTGTTGCAGTAGTTCGGGTATTTTTAGTAAGAAAGAAAAAAAAGCTTTTGCCTGTACTCCAGAAAGTGCTCTATTGCTTCTCCATAGTCTGAACATGTGTTAGAGCAGGTCAAATGAGAAATGGCTATCCATGCTGTTAAAACAACATGCAGAAAACATATCAGACTTTGGAGGCAGTAGATATTGTACCCACAGTGACTGAGTCACTGCTTGTTAGGGAGGGAGGGTGGTCTTGGGAGTACATGCAGGGCTCAGAAGGCAGAGAGGGTGACCAAGCTGCAAGAAAGCAGATGCAGATGGAAAGAACAATCGGACTTTGAAACAAGCGATGGAAAGAAAAGATGGCTTTAGCTGAAATTGTGGGCTGAGACTCTGAGGATCTGCATTTAGTATTCTCTTTGGCTTGGGTTCCCTGAGTCATGCTGGATAAAACAACTTCAGTATTTCTTTCTTTCAGTCACCCATGGGCACCTGAGAGGGACCAGTGTATCTGCAAGCAATACCAAATGGATGAGGAGTTATGTGTAGTTGCAATTACAAGTCAAGGTGACCCTCAACACCACCTCTCCTTAAAATGATCATAATGTAGTAAGACTTTTGGTCAACAAGCTCCAAACACCTTAGAGCAGTTCTTTGTTTAGAGATATTTCCCTGGGGATTTCCCTGGCAGGATTCCGGCCAATTCAAGCCTTTACTGCCTTTCCCAGAAGCAGTCTGTTGCTTTCAAAAGGGAAGCTCGTCCTGCCCAGGCACAAATATTTGCCTTTCAGTTCTTATCTGATTTCAGTATATGGGCAACACCTGCTATTCAAGAAATGTATGTTTTCTGTTGCAAGAGAGATTGCTTTTCTTTCCCCTATTGACATCAGTCACAGGAGCAAACATCTTGACTCAGTACTTGGATTATGAAGCTGCAAAACAAGCACTTTGAAGGAGCTAGCACCAGCCTAAGCCTGTGTTGACTCAAACAACCAGAGAGGCAGTCTTCCACCTCTCTTTTGCATCCATACTGAGGGAAGAGAGCACAAAACTGGAATTACTGCATTTCAGCAAGTACCTGGAATAGCACAAATGAGGACATGTGTTTCAGAGGGGATCTGGCCACCTAAAGCTCAAGTTTGTTTGAAATCTATTGATTTCATGGTCATACTGAGAAGCAATTTTACAGGGAATGGTCAGTTGTTGGGGCCATGCCGAACATCTGGACAATAAGTCAAGACTGATGGCAGATCAAAGAAAACTTAATTAGGACTAAGATTATACTGCTTTAAGAATAAGATTGTTCCGAACTGGCCAACAGGAAAAAATATGTTGTGTGTGTTTGTGAAGGTCAGGCTGGAAAACCACCTGAAGGAGTGTGAGTGGAGAGACATGACTGAAAACAGTCCCGTAAGAAAGAATGTGTGTGCTCATCCTGATCGGCAAAACAGCTCAGGAACTAGCTCTATAAAAGTAGCTTGGAGGAGGTGAATGGTGGCTGCTTCTCTGGAAAAAAGGCTGCTGCTGCTGTAAATATATAAAGGTGTCCTGATCAATCATCGCCGCAAATTGGTGCCCCACATGAGGACCACCTTCTCTTTTTTCAGCAACACACGCAAATTAGTGCGTGGGAGGAACATTTTTTGTCGGCAACACACAACCCGACAAGTGAGTAAATCATTCTTTCCATGGCCACAATTCCTTGTAAAAAGGAACAGTAATGCCTGTTGAACAGGAAAGTTACAGGATTGTGTTAGAAATGGGACAGACTGTATTACATGAACGTATATTATTATATTATTATTGTGCAAAGTCTTTGCAACAAATTTTGCATGCTGCTGGCTATAATATTAGTGAGGAGCAATTAGCTCAATTGTTATTACTAGTAAAGGAATATTGCAGTTGGTTTCCATCTGAGGGTACCTTTGATAGCTCACAATGGGAAAGAGTGGGGGAGCATTTACAAACAAGGAAAGAGCTGGGTTTTGATATCCCTGAATTGGTAGTAGTAACTTGGTGCTTTTTATATTCAGCGCTAACTCAGTTAAAACCTAGTGCGGCTATTGTAACTAAAGATACTGGAGGCAAAAATGTTTATGAGGATGTTGAGACATCCTCACATGATCAAATTCCCTATAATCCCTTCGATCCTAGTCCAGTCGACCCAGAAACTGAACCTGATTTATATCCGTCATTACCCTCCCCTCCCTCCAACTAGTGAATATACTGGTGTCAGAAAAGACGCCTTTGCCAATCACCCCCACAACACCTACAACCCCCTTTTTGGAAACAAAAGCTGAAAAGCTTCCAGCAATGCAAAAGTGCAAGGAAGAAGCTTTAAAAAGGGGGATTTTGAACTCAGAAGCTGCAAAACCCTTGCTTCTTCAATTAGCTTATGAGAACGCAAATAGTGACTGTCAGANAACTAATTAGGATTTACAAAATTTCTTTTTGGCTTTAAAGGGTGACGATGATCTCAACTCTAGACAAGAATTATCTGAAGAAGCACTGAAAGAATTAGAAGTAGTAGCACAAAAGATTTCTACACTCCAGGCAGACCATATACATACAGAATTACCAGTGTCTCTTTTAATACTTAATATACCACATCAGTCGGATTAATTGGACAGATTAAGGATAATGCTAAGGTTTTTTATCTTGAGTGACTTTTCTTACCTAATACCTTGAGAAAGACTGTTTCTATCTTTTTGGATCTCCTTATCTGGTTGATAATGAAAGGTAGAATTTGTACCCAGGAACTAACAGGATACAATCCTGTTGATCTTTACCTACCTGTTACAGCACAAGAATATTCCTTCCTATCTCAAAATTCTCTGCCATTTCAAACTGCTTTGGCTGATCTTGTGGGCAATATCTGTTTTTCTCTGCCTCCCTGTAAGTTGAGACAGCAACTGCAGACATTGCCCCTTTATCCCAAGGAAATTATAACTCCCATGCCCATTTCTGGGGCTCGCACTATATCTGTGGATGGATCAGGGAAAACTGGAAAAGCTGCTGTTGCCTGGAAGACAGACATGCAGTGGGAACATTCTGTAACAACTTTGCCCAGCTCAACACACCTAGTGGAGCTTGGGGCGATACTGCACGCTTTACAGATTTTTCCAAAGGAACCTCTGAACATTGTTTGTGATTCTGAATATGTGATAAACTTAGTGATGAGAATTCCTTTCTCCTTTATTAAGGAGGTGGATAATAAAGTTCTTCTTTAGATGTTTTTAGCGCTAAAGCAAGTATTGGAAGGTAGACAGCATCCTTTGTTTATAACACATATTTGTTCGCACGCCACTCTGCCGTGTCCTCTAACAGAGGGCAATGCAGTTGCTGATTCTCTCATTGCTGCAGTACTTAAATTTGACTTTGCCCATGCATCACATTTCTTTTTCATCAGAAAGCACAAGGCCTAAGTAAACAGTTTCAAATTCCTTTGACACAGGCAAAAGACAATCCGTCCCTGTCCTGAGTGCCAGCACCTCACACCCTTGCCTGCTCAAACAGGGGTTAATCCTCATGGCTTGCAATCTAATGATATATGGCAGTTGGATATAATTCATTATTCTTCTTTTGGGCACTTGCAGTATGTTCATGTTTCTGTTGATGCCTTTCCAGGTGCACTGTGTGCCTCATGCACACTGGGGAGAAAGGGCGTGATATTTGCAGACATGGGACTTGTTGTTTCGCTACTTTGGGACTGCCTAAGGTTATTAAGACTGATAACGGCCTGGGTATGCTTCTCAAACTACCCATTCCTTTTTACAGCAGTGGGGTATAGATCACAATTTTGGCATTCCACTTAATCCCACAGGACAGGCCATTGCTGAACGTAGTCATGCTCTGTTAAAATAAATGCTTCAAAAACAAAAAAGGGGGAATATGTCACCCCAGGAACAACTGGATAATGCTGTTTTCACACTGAATTTTCTGAATATGTCGTCATCCATGGGGTGACTGACAAGTGCCATGGGAAGGCATTTTGCAATACCATAAGGTTTCATAAAATGCCCAAAAGTTCTATACAGAGACCCTTTATCTGCTACTCTTCTGGGATTGGGGACCTCATGGCCACCTGATAACCAATTCCTCTCATACTGTTAATTTTTCACAAATACCTAATGAAATACTGATATGGTCCAAAGGAGGATTGTCAGGATCTGTTTTACAGATCTGTTTTACAGGCTGAATTTAATAACACAGTCCTTTCTTCACCAAAATATGGTGCATGGCTGCACCCTTTTTCACAAGGCATGTGGCTCATGGTGTATATAGTAAAAATGGTTCTGCTTATAGTTTAAATTTAAACCATATTCATAATGACTCTGTTATGATTTGTACTTCTCACCCTTATGTATGTGTAGTCTCATCACATGTTACTATTTTGTAAATCAATTACACTTTTCAAGTAAATTTGACTAAGTCTTTGAAGTGCAATAGGCCCTGAATTCAAGTTGACATATGGATGAATCTCACAACCGGACAGTGTGTGTTTGTGACTGAAACCAGCAGAGGATTTTTCTTTTCTGGGAAATTAGCTGATTAGCTGTGAGAACAGACACACAGCTATCCTGAGAAATGGGTGATTAAAACTAAACCAGATAGAGATACCTCCTCTTTGAGCTCCTTCCTGGGCTTGGCCAGCCTGGGATGGAACCCAATAGGGAGGAAAAATAGCAGGGGTAGAAATGTCCCCTCTTTGAGTTCCTTCCCAGGCTTGGCTGACCTTGGATGGAACCCCATAGGGAGGAAAAATAGCAGGTGTCCCACTTTTGAAGTTATTTTTAAGGTTGCCTATGCGACCTGCATTGTTTAAGTAATAGTATAAAAGCTGGTCCCGCTTGCAGTGAACTTCAGAAGCCGATCTATGGGTGGACACACTATGTAGGACTTCCCTGTTACTGAAAAGGCCCCGACTGCTTGCTGCAACCGGGGATTCCCCAGCAACAGTGGTTTAGAAGCAAGAGATTTATAGGTTGGCTTATAGCTTTCATTATATCTGCAATCATTATATTAGCCACTGCAGCCATAGCAACCACAGCATTGACTAAATCCATGCAGACTGCTCAGAAAGTAGCTTCAGCGTTAAGCAATGTAACACAAGATCTTGCTATGCAGACAAGTATCGATCAGCAAATTTTGGCCTGTTTATATGCTCTAGAATTGGCAGTAATTTGGTTAGGGGATAAACAGAGTGCTCTAAGCACATGCAAAGGATTGCACTGTGGTTGAGAATATACAGAGAAGAATTTATGTGTTACTCCCCTGCGGTGGAACCAAAGTATCTATGAGTGGCAGCAAATTAAGCAACATATATTGGGAGCCTTCTTGACTAATGTTGACGGGATGTTTCAAGATCTGACCATAGCCTTACAAGGGCAATTGATGGATTTGCAAAAATTGCCACAGAAAACTGTTTTAGATGAATTATCGGATAGTGAGTGATATGCTACAGGAACAGTCCTATAAGACATTTTTATCTGTGTATTTCAAATCCACACTTTTATAATGTAAACACTAAAATTACAAATATCCTCTCAAAAATCCTTATACCCAAAATGTTAGCAAAAATTACTTTTTAATCAAAATTATGATGCATTTTATTCTTGTGGTGCAACCTAGTGTCTATCTTACTAGCCCAAGTGTGCATTTGATGAAACTGTATGCTGTAGATTTTGTCACCAATTATAATCCTTTTAAAGGAAGAATTTTTGTGATTGGGGCTGATAGATGCTAATTACTGAAAACTGTTGACACATAAAGAGCTCATTATCTCAGCCTACTCCCCATACCACCAAGAGCAGTGAATATGAAATATCACCTGTTGAGTACTTGCAGCAGATACATTCTGCAGCATCCTATGGAGTAAGAGAGATATGAGAATAAAAGTGCTGGAGGTTGTGATGCTATTGCTTGCCTCCTTGTACATGGAGCAGCCTGGCAGTGTGACACGGCAGGAATTCCTCAGCTTAGTATGAAAGGCAGCATCACAGTGAGCTGGTGAGCTTGGTAATGCTTTCCATAGCAAAGGGGAAAAAGTTTGCAGAGGGATTTTTAAAAATTTCTTTAAAAATCCATACTTGCAAACCAGCAACTTACACACAAGAATAATGCAGAGGATTATTTTGAAAGTGCTTTAAAAAGAGCAATGCAAAGCTGTTGCTGCCTATTTATTTCATTCATCCTAAATACCCAGTCACAATTTAATTCCTAGATGTACTGTATGCCCTTTTGTATATAATCAGCCTAATTTGTCATCAGCTGCAAGCAAGTGAACCAAGATTCATTTGGTTAAGAAAGCTAAGCAAAACAATTCTTTGCTTACAGATGGGTAAGCTAGCTCATATCTTAAGATAAATGAAGGGGATTTTGTTTTTTTAGCTACTGTAAGGAGTCCTATGGACAGAAGAATGACAAAACTAATTTTGTCCCTCCACATTTTTAATTAGTTAGAGAAAGACTAATAGATTCATCCTGGAATCTGTAATCCTAATTTGCAATATTGGACATTGTTTTGACTTCAGCTGCCACTTTTAACAAATATACTTTTCACTAGAGATTTTCAGAAAGACTGCATGTAATATTATATGAAAGGTACTTAATTAATGTAGGAAAATGCCAACAAACTATCAACCAGCACTGACTTGTCTTGGATTTGAAATAAAAGGTATTTGCTCTATGCTGCCTGCCTAGCAATTACCATTAAACGTGTGTGGATTTAGGCCAATACTTAATGAAACAGGGGGGAGCTCACAAAAAATGTCACCCATATTGTCTTGGGTTACACTGATAGTGTGGTGAATGAGTGAAACAAAATGTAAACATTAAATCTGGCTGACCCTAGGACAACTGGGGAAAGGCAGAGATCGGCTATGGCCCTCCCCATCCTTGTGCTCTGTCTGAGGGCTCAAGGTAATAGCCAAATCTGTCTCTCTCTCCCAGATAGCTAAAAGATTTGCAAAATAGCTGCAATAGGACATTGCATTGTCAAAAGAGAGTGTGCAAAGATGAAAGTGCTGAAAATTGAAACCCTTTTAATCCCAACAATCATGCTGAATAGTAGCAGGACTTTCTAAGAGAACTGTAAAACCATTTTTCACATACATCCTACTTCCTGATTGCATGAAGCTGAAAGCAGACAGGGAAGGGAGAAAAGTGAGTCTTCCCAGTCTCTGGTGTTTTCTTGGTAGAGGAGCAAAGTTCAGGACAAGTTATAAGTGTTTCAGCCCTGTGTGAAAAAGGCACAGTTTGCTCTACAGTTTGCTCCTGCTTGGAGCATTCAAAAGCCAAAGTATGTCCTGTGTATTGCTCCCCTCAAAAACAGCAGCACTATCTGAGCCTGCTCAGAAGGGAATTCAAAGAAGTAGTGGTGGGCTGGCAGTGCACACCCTGAAAGCCAGTTGTAGTGGGTCTGTCTG
>VYZX01004377.1:348-117344 GCA_013401335.1 Brachypteracias leptosomus
TGCTTAGAAGTGGAGAGGTGTAGCTGCTCTTGTGCCTGCTTCCAGAGCTGTGTGCACATTTTATGTTACTTGGTAGTTAACAGAGCATAAGCAATGGCAAAATGAAGGGCTGGATATGAAGATACCTCCCTCCTTTCCTAGGTAGATAACCATCTTCACCGAACTAGGGTTACATTTGGTTTTGGTTAACTCTTCTCTAGCAATGTGACTCTTATAGTCCTTGCTGTACAGTGGAAAACTTCAAACAAGATTTTACTACCTTTCTCTGGCCCACCTTAGTTTTGAAGATGCTCTGCTGGGTACTTGAACCGAGAAGGACATCAAATTCACATCTTAAAGTTGGACAAGTGCTTTAATCGCTGACCTCTAGCTTGACAAAGTGGCAGCAGTAGTACAACTGCTTTCACTTTCTTCGATTGCATCCCAAAGGAAAAGAATTAATACAAAGTCAGAGGCTATGGTGTAGATGTCTGCCAGGAGAAATGTTTAGGTTAGGGAATCCCAGTTTCCCAGGCATGTGCCCTAATTCCAGGAGGGATTTTGGGCATATTATGTCCTTTTCTATTTCTGCTGGCTGCTCTGTGCACCTTTCCCACCCAAGATGAAAGTGGTGAAATCACCATTCTCTTTAGGTAATGAGGATGTCTAATTTGAGTATGCAGGTTTTTGCAGAAGTCAGTGCCTTCAGCTTTAACTAGGTAGTAGTGAGCTTTGCTGTAACTTGGACATCAGATCTTTAGAGATTTTTGTAATCTTTGAAGATAAGACACTTGAGTGTTTCACTACTCCCAGAAATAGCTAGTGGACTAGTGTGGTATGTAATGATGTCCCACTGGATCAGAGTGGTTTATCTTTGTAGGACACTACTGCTGGCAGAAATTCCCATTATCTCTGTGCCATCAGAGCTGTTCTCATGCAAAATGATGATGGGTATGTTTTATTGCTGCTTTTGTTCTGGTATGTTTTTCAAAGCTGTGAATCCTGGCCTGCGTAAAGTTGGATTTGGAAGCCTCAAGTTGGGGCAAATAAGCTTGAAAAATGGGATCGTATGCACTTGCTCATTCACTAAATGATGCATTTGTTACTGAACTTATACTTCAAAATAGAAGAGCTGCTGGTACCTCTTAATAAAAATGGAACATGATCATCTTCAACCAAGCCTCGATGGAAAGTAGTCTGGAAATACTGCCTTTCAACAGAGTGATTCTTCAACAGATCCATGTTGTGTAGCTCTTGCTCTGTAGTTCACAATGAAAGTGATTATTACAACTTTTGGACAATGTGAGGCATGTCAGCACATTTGAATTATTTTTCCTCTCACAAGGATGGAGGTTTTTTCCACCAAATAAGAAAAAGGAGTTGATGAGTGCCTTTTGCATTTTTTTAGTACTTGGAAGACCTCAAGATTGTTTCTGTTACTGTCATTTTACAGAAGCGAGAAATAAAGCCCANTTTTTGCGATCTTTTATGTTCTTGTGGCAGTGTTAAGACTGGCACTTTCTCAAGCATTTTTTAGTCCTGTCCATAAATAGTACAATAGGGTGTCTATATTTTCACTCTGTAAAGTACAACCACTGTTATCATCAGATAGAAGAACTTCCACTTGAAAGGATCTGTATCACTGCATATATATACACACATACACATCATGCCATCTATGCATACTGCAACTTCTAGGTAAAAGATGAGTTGAATCANGGAGTGACAGTGGCAGAATCTGTTTAATGACTTCCAAGTGTCTGAGAATCTTCTTCAGTTATTTTAGTAATTAATTATGAAAACCTTCAGGTGGGTGTAGGATGCACCAAATTTAACACTTGCATTATTAAATATAGGACTGTAAAAGAAAGATAATCTAAAAATCTGATTTACAGGATTAGCTACATGCTAAATTTTCAAATTCATCAGAAGCCCATACCCCTCTCCTTACCAATTGCTTGAAGCCTCTGAAACCATCGAATAGTGTTTGGAAAATAATTGGGAAAGACAGGGTTTGGAGCACCAATTAAATCCAGTAGTACAAGCAGGTCCTACAGAAGAAAGAGTCTTTAATACAGAGTTCTTCACATACTACAGCCGCAGCATCAACAATGAAACCCCTTGGTTCCTGTCTGGGTCATGACTAGGTCTTTGATAGCTCTGGCCAAAGATCTGGCTTTTCTGCCCTGGTGCCCAAGAAGAGCTCATGAGCAGAACCCGATTCCATTCCAAAGCATTTTGCTCTCTCTCTGAGGAGGACCAAGGCAGGCAGTTTCTCTGTGCTCCAGCTGAAGCAGACTGCACTGTTTTGTTTGCAGTTTGTGTGTTGTATCCCTTTAAAAGAAAAACTATGGTAGGTGGGGAGAAAGAAGAGGAAATTGCTTCTTCCCTGGAGAACAACAGTCTGTCCAGGGGAAGGACATGAGTCACAAGATACAGTGACGGAATAAAAGTGTCTCAGCAGTGAGTAGAGAAACTCAAAGGCAACGCACGGAAGGGAGCAGACAAACAGATTGTTAGTAGGAATCAAAGGGAAAGAGCGAGCTTGCTGTAGCTCGGCACTGAGCCAGGGGGAAGTTGTTCATAGACTGGTACTGTCCCTGTGCTTTTTCCTTATCACTTTGAATTATCTCTCGTGAAGAAGGTGGGTATCCTAGTTTGTATTCTAATAAACTTGGATATTCTGATTTTTCTGTGATTCCTTGTACTTGCATGGAGGAGGTCTAAGCAAATTTACCTGAAAAGCTCTTGCCAGCTCTCTATTGTATCATGTCTCATAAAATTTCCAGAAGCTTGCTTCTGCCTTTAACTCTGGTGAGGTTCATGGTTTCTCAGGAATTTGGCCAATTTCTAATGAAATATTTAAAAGATGCAATTTACTGTTACACATTAGGGAGGAGAAAGCCACTTACTATGCCCTGCAGCTGATTTGTGGTTGTTGAACCAGGCGGATGTGGAGTAGATACCATCTTTTGAGCTAAGTGTTTTGATCCATAGAGGGAATCGGAAGGTGACCACCGGACAAAGGCTTCTTCACCATCAAAAAATATGAGCTGAAGTGAAAGGTCTGGTCTTGATGTTGAGCTGGTCTGTTGGAGGAAATTCAGAGTAACATAACTGGTTCAGGTCAGAACACCAAAGAAAGGACAAATACTGTAGTAATATAAGCCACATCACTAGAGGTGTATTTTTAAGGGACTCTATGCAAACCTTACCATGTCTGTTAAATGTGTTATGGTGTAGTAGTGGTAGTGATCAGTCACTAGTATTTGTCTAGCACAGTGACATGTTCTTCAGTTGTGATTCTATCGTGGTTCTGGTCGAAAGTTTCATTTCTGATTTTAGCAGACATGAGTATGTTGAGACAAGTTTGCAAAACCAGGTAGTAGAAACATTGTCTCAAATACTGAGGAAGCACATCACACCACCTGATGTGAGTGCTAATATTATTACTTGGTAGTGCCACAAAGGAGGAATCTGTGCTACAGTCATGCATCGGTGGAGGTGAATTATGTGTCTGTAAAGTTAATGGCTCTTTGAGGGACAAAGAGCAGTCAGTCATGAGAAGAAGGACCATTTCTTTTCCTTCGGGGGGACTTGCAACCACCAAGGCAACCTTACCCTAAAACCAGATCACAGAGGGTGGAGTAGATACACCCTTCCCTGTCAACAACCAAAAATATTACAACAGTAAAACCTGAGAATGTATTTTATTTAATGTATTTATGGTCACAGAAGGAGACATCTGTGTGAAATATCTTCCCTATGTCTCTGTTTAAACTTAAGCCTTGTTTGCACTGGTAGCATTTCCAAATGATCTACAACACGGCTCAACCCAGTTCGGTTCCACTATCTCAACCATAGTCTTGGAAATTGCTGTAATTATTTTAACTCCTCTCTGAATTAATGCTACAAGTGAAACTGCATGATGTGGTTAAAAAGGTGGGGTCACTGGCAGCGGTCCTGTCCTGTATGGGCTACAACTCCTCACTAGTTGAAGCAGATCCAGTATAAACAGTAGTGGAAAACTTCTGTAAAATGTCATTCACACAGGCAAGAGTGTATTGATTATGCTCACAGTGATATATGGATTTCTCTAATGGCAATGCTTTACTGCCCTTTGTCCTTTGCACAGAACAGAGGTCTTTTGATAGCAGTCATTTTGCACTGCATTCTGAAGGAAGCTCTATTAATGCCTTTTGAATTTTAGAAAGTAGTATTTGTAGTATTATTATATCATCATTACTATTATTACTGTTTAACACACTCCCAGGTCTGAATAACAGAGGGATGTCTTTGCCTTTTAATTTTAAGCTTACTCGATATAAATGGGGAAACATCAAGATAAAAATCACAGCTTCAAGTCAAAGTATAAATAGATCTGGCTGCAAACATAACAAAGTCTGTTATGCTACTATGGGCAGAGCAAAAAGGTCATAGAGCTAATGTATTAAGCAGGTGGATCCCAAAGTGTATTTTGCTAACAGACTGTACAAATTGTAGCCTGTGCAAAGTAATCAGACTGCCTTTTTGTCAAGTGCTGTCATCTTACATGATAGAACAATTTAATCAAAAAATGATGTATCGCTTGTGAAAAATTCTGGTCTTTAAGTTGATATGCAGGTTGTTCCATAAATAACCATCAGGAAAATTTATTCTCAATGTAGCTTCTAAATGAAAGGAGTGCTTTGTTTTGTGATTAAAAACATCAGCATATTCATAATCTTCTAATTCTTAAATGTTGTAATGTCAGAAGGGACCAAATCAGTTTCTGGGAACAGCTGCTGACAAGTCATCTTGTTACCAGACCTGAGTGTATTCCTGACATGTTCTAAAATGTTTGAGAAATGTTTTCAGAGCTGTTAGTGTATGAGAAGTTCTCTTCTGTAAATAGTAAATACTGAACCAGTAGATGGCACCATGAACCCGTGTTCCTCCAGGCTTTTAGCGCTTGCAGGGTCAACAGGTTTGTGTGCCTCGCCATGGTGGCGCTCTGAAGCAGATTTTCATAGCGTAGGTAACCAGACTGATAGTACTATACTATCACTTGTTTTCCTGTATTCAGCCATCACTTGTGTCATAAATAAACCATTCATATTGATAAAGGAAAACAAGAAGAAAAGCTTGAAATCATTATGGGATGGAGTATTGTGAGTGTAACTCTCCTGCACAGCAGTTAGTTCATCTGTCTACCAAAACGGAATACAACTGAGATTTTAAAAATGCAAGACTCAGCAACAAAACTTTGTCAATGCCCCTAGAGGTTACAGGATATGATAGGAGCTTTTGAGTAGGGTTCTGTGCCTTTTAGACAGAAAGTAGGATTGCATCTCACTGAGTCCATGAACCATGTATCATTCATTTACAAACCATTATTTTAATGTAGTGTATAATTATTAGATAATGTTTAGATAGCCACCCTTTGCATAAGAAGTTTTAATGTGGTAATGTGCTCAAAGTAGTAGGCACAGATCTCTGTTCTGTTCTTCTTGAAGTCAGTGGGAGTTTTACTACAGGAATAGAAATTGGGGAATAGGCACGCTGACTATGGGGAAGAATGTGGAAGTGTCCCACATTTTGCTACTGCAAAAACAGGTAAAATGAAACAAAGAAACTACCTTGATTAACTGGAGCTTGTTATCCAGGGCACGAGCCAGCTCCAGTATCATAGCGCAAGGCACAGCTGAGTCAGTTGCTCCTACAAACACTCTCTCCTGCCATTGTTGTCCAAAGAATTTTGAGTCATAGTGGCAAGCAAGTACTAGATGGCGTTTTGCAGAGGGGTCGAGAGTGCTGATAATATTTGAAAATGTTTGATATCCATATGGTGTGTATCTCTGAAATGTATCTTCTTCAATTTCCCAACCAGCCTGTAGTCTTTGAAGACGGTGCTTGATATGCTGCAATTAAAAAAAAAAAAAAAGCTCAGATTAATATTGCTTATTTCAGAAAGATGTTGCAGACAAATTATCATTAGCTAATTAATAGTGGCACTTAGGCTTATTTCTGTAAGTTCATGGTATTTTTCAAAGATAAATCTTACAGCAAGCAATGTAACGTCACTGTATAAAATAAGCAATGTCTTTGCTACTTTAGCCTTTGACTGACTCACTTGCTTTTCATTTTTCCCTTTTGTCTCTTGTCTTTGGAGTCTGAAGGAGCTTTGAATGATTGCCTGTTAATATGACATTAAGATCTCAATCTCTGAAGTTTTCAGGCCAGTTTTTTTTTCAGGCATTACCAGGACAGCTTTAATGTTTACCTCTTCATAACTAAACTCAGCTGTGTCATTAAATTAAATGTCAGAACTGGCTACAGAGAACTTGGTGTGGTTAATTTTGACAATTACCACACATTGATGCTGCAGCAGCATAAAAAAAAAAAGTGCTGAGATGGTTGGTGGGTTGATTGGTTGGTTGGTTTGTTTCTTGTGGAGTTATTAGGTTTTTTAGATTCTGTGCGAAATCTGCCTTTCAAGTGACCTAAGTGACATAAGTTGTTTACAAAGCTATAAGAGACAGTCTGATTCCTGTAAATTAAAAAATTAAATATTTCAGAACAAAGTTTTAAAAATGAAATCTTTTAAGTATAGCTCATATAAAGATAAAAATTAAGACAGTGAATCTGTAAAAGAGATCATTCATTTTAGGTATCTTCCTACCTAAAGAGAATACTTCTGACAACCCTGGTTCTGCTTAGTACAGAGTTCTGGGGGCCATCTCTGTTGAGCAACTTATTTTTATGGGTCCCTAGAGTGCTTCTTCAAGGCAGATTCCTCTCTCTTTAAATAAACATTAGGAAAAGCCTCTAAGGGGAAAAGAGAAAATAGACTTTGAAGACTTGTCCTGCTCTCAGTGAAGTCAGTGGGAATATTGCCATAAATTTTAGTGCTAGAACAAACTTCCATTTTGTTTGTGGTCACCCTCTGAAAGCTTTTATGGCATTGTATGGTCTATCCACTATCTGTAGACAGTGAAGGATGTCTGGATTAGGGGGAATATCTAAGCCTGGGTGGACTTCCCAGTGTGCATTAGCTGTGACTGGCATTAGCCTTTTCCCTTAAAGGAGTCTGGTGCTTTTTCTAGGTCTTAACAAAGAAATGTCATCCATTTCAAACTCCATTGTGCTTTGACAATGACAGACTCTTCTTTTTTTATCCCCTTTGATGGGGGTTTACTTTAGTACATGCTGTTACCTTGTAACAGGATGATCCTATTTTGAATGTGATTTGTGGTTTTCTAGCCTGGGCTCAGCTGGGTTTTTTTGTTTTTCTTACTTTTCCCCTTCATTTGGCTGCCTTACAGGGTATCACAAAAGAAACCACAAAACTAGATCTATAGAGTCATGTGCACGCACACATACAAAGCATAAAAAAGCTACATTTTTCCAGTCTACCAATTGCAGAGTGGCAAATGAATGTAATGTAGTCAGGGCTGCCTTGGGGCTGGTGAGTCTCACTGCCTAAAGGGCAGAGGAAGGCTAGTGAGATGTTGTCAGTGTCTTCTAGTAAACGCAGCTGTACCGCTGGGTTAGTGTCACGCTTGGCTAATGTAATCCAGAGCCTGGCACACTGTTCTGATGGTGCCCACGCCATGAGTGCAGAGCAGAGGTGCTGACAGGGCAGCAGCCCCGTCGTGCAGTCACTCCTTGTGGCTCAAATGCAATGTGTTGGAGCTTTTCCTGGCCCAGGGCCAGGTGCCGTCTGGATGTGTTAGCCCATCATGAACACAGCTGCGCTTGGGCCAGCAGAGCTAGTGTGGTACTTGGACCAGTGCTGCGCTTCATTGTCTCGACCATTTCATCTGCCTGCCCACTGGGGCCCCTCAAATCCTGTTTAGTGTTGATAGACCCATCTGAAGCAGCATTACAGGGAGTGTAACAGCACAGGAGCTCTCCAGGAAAAGGGCGGGGAGGTGTCAGTTATTTCATCCCCATATACAATGCTGGGGGTTTTGAACCAGTGACCAAAAACCTGCTCATGTGAGGGAAAAGACAGCAGTTATGTTATACTTTGGGTACCAAACCTGAGGCAAGCTTTTTAATTTAAAACATAAATTTTAAAACAGATTTTTTTTTTCTTTCTTTCTTTTCATCATGCTATGCAGCCCTGGGAAGTAATGTCAGCTGAAAGTGCAAGCTATGTCATGTAGGCTCTCTGCAGTCTAGACTGGAACAATGATCGAGTTCATCCTACCACATGAAAGGAATGTGTCTGTCCCTTTAGTGGTCACTAAAGCGCAACCAGAATATAAATAGATCTTCTCAGAGGTTTTCAGGAAATGTAGTCTTACCTGTTGTACGACATAATTTCCTTGTGATCCCGAGTATCTTTCTATCAGGAGAGGGCGCAAATCATTCTCCCACATTTCAGAAACATCTGTGTTTGCTGCAACTTTTTGGATAGAGTCAGAATGTAAAATTCTTGGTTGGTGAGAATACTGTGGAAGGGAGGAAAAGGAAAGATTTCTATAACCATTATTAGACCTTTTTGACCATGGTTTTCTTCAGAATTACAGTAAATGTGATACGTTGTGATACATCGGGATACTGACAACAAAAAGTAATTTTTAAAAAAGTGTTTTTCTCAAAAAGATTGACATTTTCAAGTTCTGTGGCTTTTCTATCTTTGATTTCCATGCAAAATATACTAGCATTGAAAACATGGGAGAAATTTTTACCTGCCAGCTAACTGTGAAAACTCAACTTGTGACTGGATACTCTCTTTTCTAATAACTTAATTCTACATACATACGTACAATCATGTCTGCAACCATGCCACCTTCACTGCTCGAGGTTTCCATTGAGACAAACACCAGAAGCTCTGTATATAGCAGTAACAATATTTAGGTTTATGCTGTGTCTACATTTAGGTGCAGGAATGCAGAAGCTAGCTCAGTCCCAGAAAGAGTGAAGCTGTGTCATTGTGGCCTCTGCCCACAGTGGTGGGGTTGGTGCGATTGCAACGTGTGGTGCAGCTCATTTGGGGCTAGCTGGGCCGTATGTCAACTTTGTGACACATGGGTTAACCTCAGAGTTGGCAGCGTGTCACCTGTGACAACAGCTAGTAGTGCTAGCTACCTCCCAAGTGGCTGCTTTTCTGTTGCCTAAGCACAGACCTTTAGAGCTATTTCAGGTGACCTAGAATACTTGAAACATCCTCATGGAGCTGACAAATGCACGTCTTTGGTGTGCAAGAGCTTTATACTGTTCTGGAGCAGTAGCTGAATGGCAGGTGGGATCCTCAAGGACATCTCTAATGCCCCTTTTGGGCACCTGATTTGAACCTATCTATTCCCTAGCACTTGTCTCCTCAGGAACTTCCTGAGCCATTCCTGGTTTTATAGATTCCTATTTTAGTCACTATCTTAGGATGTTCCTATCATATCCATTCATTATCATAGGGACTTCCCTCTACTCCTCCCTTTCTCCTACTGTAAAATCCTGGTCTGGTTATTTGTTCTTTGATCAGAACTGCCTTACATGATTGCTCAGACTTTCTGTCCTTCAGTGTACCCTGTCTACCTCATCCTTTTTGAGATGCAGAAAGGGAGGGAGACTGTACATGAGTGCAGTGTAGCTTATAGTGTAGGATGATGGCATTTTCCATTTTATTCTCTTCTCCAAACTGTTTAACAATTGACTTGCCTTTGGGCTGCTCCTGCATCAAACTGATATTTTCACAGATGTATTTCCTCTTAACTTCATCCTTGAATAAATTAATAAAAAATAATAATTCCCCCTCCTTTACCACTCGTGCATCATTTCATGTTTGTCTGAAATGACTGCTCAAACTCATTACCTGGCCAGAAAGCATACTGACCTTAAGATCTTCTGCTGTCCTGTGTAATGACCTGTTAATTACCCTGATTAATAATGTTAAAAAAATAGAGTTTGCCTCACTATTTGTCTTCATTTGTGCGTGTGCTGAGCTGAGCAAAGAAGGCACAAGCACAAATATTTTCTAGAATTCACTGTAAACAGTCAATTCTACCCTCCTCTCTTTTCCAAGCTGTTTATTTGTGTATGGACCTTTCCTCTAATTCTACTTCAGTTTACTAGTGAATTTAATTAGAGTGGAGACACAAGGACACTGAATCCTATTATGCCAATTTTAGCGTAGTGTTTAAAGCTGAATTTGAAGGGCACCAAATTTTAGGTTGTGCAGTTAACATTTTTAATGTTAGCAAGTTTAGACATAGGTTAAAGAAAAACTGCATTTTATCTGATATACAAGTTTGGAAATTGTATTGTTGAAGATGCATAAACTGTCTTTTGAAAGTCTAGAAGCTTAACATGCTGGAATTTAAACCAGTGTGGAAAAGGCACAGAGGAGAAACTGTTGTCAGGGAGCTATTCTGTTGAGGAGGAACAGGCTGAAGAGGAGAGCAAAAAGCTAAAGCTGTGCACTTCAGAAAAGTGCAGGAGGACAATTTAATCAAGGAAGTTCAGAAAATACGCCTTCAGTTGAACAAGGCAAGGCCTCAATTAAAAAAAATCATCTTTCTTCTCACTATAGAGTATGCCTGGTAGTTGAGGTCATGGAATCACTTTGCAAGGAAACATTATTATTCTTAAAAAGTACAAATGTATGAAAATACTTCAGAAGAGAGAAATAAATCTGCATTTCTAGTAATGGAGATATCTTCAAATTTGGGAAGTGAAAGGAATTACAGAAGTGGACATGAGATAAAAGAGAAGCAGAAGGAGATCTGTAGGTGACTCATTCCTTACAGTGTTGGTCAATCCCAATTTCCTCCATGGCCACAGCAGGGAGGCAGAGCAATGTGTGACAGGGCTTTCACTAAACTTTTTGTACTAAGCTGCAGAAAACTGCAAGACTTCGTCTTACCAGTAGCCCATGTGTACCTGCTGATTTTGGTATATTTTAGCTTGATGCCAATGGAATTTAGCTTCTAAGAACTCCCCTCTCAGTGAGAGGAGGCTAAGGTCTGTATGCCATAAGACTTCTGGCTCACGCATCCTTTTAGGGAGAAGGAACAGAAGTTGTCAAGGGACAAGAATTTGATGAGAAAGAGGAGGTGGTTCTTGGTTAGTGCCTACACGGGTAGAGGAGTTCAGATGCTATGGTTCCACAGTTAGATGATACTTACATCATTGGCAGGTAGGTTGACTCGTTGGAATGGAATGATCCAAAGAGTGTATTGGTGTGGCTCAAACAGGCTGAAAAAAGGAGCACTGGGCCTACGCACTTACACGTTGACCAGTATGACTAAGGATTTAACCTCACATATTCTTATATATATGTATTATATATGTACATATACATGTATTATGCATGCTATAGATGTTTGATGTAGATGTCCAATATGTAGTCTATACATGACCTATATATAGTAAGATACAATTAATAGAACAGAATGACAAAGTTTCTCATTTAAAAAAACAGACAACCCAGCACTTACTTGAATGGGAAGTAAATAAAATCAAGGAGAAAGGAAATGACTAAGGGGAAGTGAGGGGAAAGGTAGGAGGGAAGCTTGATTTTGCCAGCTTGTCCTGGACTCTGATCTATTAGTGAAGAGAACAGAGCACTGGATTAGCAGAGCTCAGTCAGTTCTGTCTGAGCTTTGAGTTCAGCTCTTCCACAAACACCTGGGGATGGGGCCTAGAAGTATATTTTCCGTTTGGAAATTTCTGAACCTGATAGCTGAATGTGATTTGCAGTTGTGTGCTTTCCTATGTTCCATGTGGTTTAGTTCTTCACAAAGGAACTATGTTAGTGTTTCATGATTGACCACTAATAGTTGTTACACAAAGAAATCAGGGGGTTACTGCTTATTACTGTTTCATTAAGCATTATCTCAAGACTGTTTTTTTTTCACTGTGTGTTCACATAATACTTTGAATTAAAAGTAACATAGTATGGCTCTACAATATATTAGGATATTATATCCTTTCGAAACAATTTCGCAGTAGCCATCAACCCAATCCCTACTTGTTTTTCCTAGCTAGATGTGCATTGCTGCTGGAAGAGCTGTTTGTTTTCTCGGGCTGAGACAATCTCTTCTGAATTGCTGTAATCAGGTTGAAAATCAGAGTATAACAGATATTACATGGAATATGATGTCAGATTTTGATCCCTCTTTCCTGTTCGGATTTCCCCTTAAATTCACTGCCCCTGACAAAGCTTATCACTCTACCTGCCCTTTCCCAGGCATCGCTAGCGCGACCAATGCCTGAGGAAGACTCATTCCCTGCAGCCGAGAGCTGGGGGTAGGAGGGAAGCCATGTTATCCTCACCTGCACTGCCCGCATAGGGACCCCCAATGAACCCACCGCTGGCGCCTGGGGCGGACTCAGGTGGGGCTGAGCGGGTGTCCCGGCGGGCACCGCCATAGGTGCCTCCCGGCACCGGACTACCCCCCTGCAACCGAGCGGGAAGGCAAGAGGAGCCTGAGGAACGCCAGCGTGACCCACCTTCTCCAGGGTCCAGTCTGCTTCGGCTTCCCTGCCGAGCGCCAGGCGGGAGCAGAGGCACAGTGTCGCCAGCAGCCGGGCAGCGGCCCCGCCCATCACTCCGGCTGCTCTCCCTCACGGCTCTGCCCGCGGGCCCCTTCTATCCGGTTTTTCGAGGCCCGAGGGGAAGGGGAGAGCCGGTACCGGCGGAGGGGAAGGCGGGCGGGCTGCTGCAGAAGCGGGCGCTGGCTGTTGCAGCCGCAGCTCCACTAACCTCTCCCAGCTCGTCTTCTCCCCTCCGAAAGGAGCCGCGTCCTTGGCACCACGTCAGCAGTGCCAGGAGGGCTGCCCGTGACCCAACCCGGGCCCGCCACCGCCCCCTCCCTCTCTACTCCTCCTCCTTCTCCTCCTCCCCCGGCTCTGCGGCTCTGCCAGCTGAGGCTCGCAGGGGCTCGGGATCTTCCCTGTGAGAAAAGCCGTCGCCTGTGGTTTGCCCTGAAAAACCCGTCTTGTGTTTCTGGGGACGGCTTCGAGATGCGCTGAGGCTTCAGGGGCTCCGTGTGATCTCGGTGCGATCGGACACGGGCAGCGCCGGGCGCTTGAACGAGGGCTCTGAAGAGCAGCCCCAGGCTCCTGCTGAGAACGGGCCTTGATGGTCGCTCATGACTGATGGCCTCTCTGAAATGAGTATTCGTGAAGGGCCTTGAAAGGCAAGGACCTATAGAATTGCAAAGTGGTTTAATTTATTATTTTATAAGCCCTCCTTATGATCTTTTTTAGGACTAAACCGGCAATGCTTGCTAAAATGGCAATCCTGCCTTCAGGCATTTTAAATGCTATAATTATACTATTAACTAGCAATTAAGCAAAATTTCTGGTGAGGTGATATTTTGCAGTAGACCAATTAAAATGATTAATCCAAAGATAGAAGCTGCTGAGCACACAAGCTCTTCTTTAGGTCATTTGACATCACCATCCTTGCTCTGCGGTGCTGTAGAAAACATCTGACTATTCTGCATCACAGATGTTCCATTTAAAGTCTCCAATTTTCATATAATTCTTAAAGTTTAGACTAAAACAACTGAAAGAAAAAAAAATGAAGAAACACAGGAGGGAGGGAGGGAGTGGGAGTGATCACCTTGCTGCTCTTCAGCCTCATACTGGAAAGCTGCATCCTGGAAGCTACAGCTTTGCAAGTATTTACAGTGTCTGCAAGGGTAGTATTAGAGAAATGGAGCAATTTGTCAATTTTCAAACTCTTGACCCAGATTGCACAGATTTCCTAGAAAAGCTGGTGGATCTGCTGCCCAGCATACAGATGGGATCTCTGGCAGTGACAGCTTTACTGTGGATTCAGCACCCTTCTAGCTGATAATCAGGATGTGGCTGTATCCAAGGTTTTCATGTGTGGGGAAATGAAGAGTTAATTTAAATCAATACCGTTTTTTTTCCCCTGACAAAAGTCCACACGTTGCTTTGTTAGGAAATGGCTCCAAATGCAAAGCCCAGTCACTGGTGAGCAGGGAGAAATGGGTGATCATTTGATTGCCAAGAAAAGTCAACATGGCTCACAGATTCGTAGGCAAAAGCCTCAGCATGTCAGTAGAAATCAAGTGATGGGAAATTAGCCTAAATCCATCTACCGAGAAGACAGTGATCCCAACATGACTACAGAACAGAACAAAAATCTGTTGCCCCTCCATCAGATTTCCTGTGGTTGAGTATTTAATCCAGATGCTGGACAAAATTTCTGGCTATGTGCCAGAGTTCTCATACAATTTAGCAGAAAAAAAAAAAAATACAATAGCTACAGGAGAAATTTGCCAAGAATATAAGCTTGATTCAGGGCTAACTAGCCCTGTTTTCCCCTATGGGATTGTGGTCCCACTGGGGGCTACAGTTCTTTGATAGATTAGAATTTGGCAAGCGTGTAAAGTCAGCTTAAGACAGTGTTTATCTTACCCTCATGGGAAACATAGATAAAAATGTATGCTCCAGACCAGATGCATAGAGAGATTGAACAGGATTTTTTAGTGGTGTTACTTTTAAAATTTGGAGGGGAGACTTTTCTCCCCGCCCCATAATCATCCGAGAAAGTTCCTTGTCTAATGGTATGAAGAAGACTGAGAAAAAAAAAATTAAATGTAACAGAAATCAGAGCAGTTCGCAGCTGAAAAGATAATTACATAACTGGTTTTAGAAATAATACAGAAAGTTACAAAGAAAAATTAATCTAAGGTGATGAACATTTTGCTTTTTCGGGGATTTAGAAAGGAAAAACATGTCGTTTAGTCTTACTCCATACTACCACATTGAAAAGATGCCAACAAATTGCTCAGTGGTTAGCTGTTCTATTCTATACATGTTAAATACTTGGTTTATTACCCTGAAAAATCAGAGAGATGTAACCAGATATCATCTAGAGAGAAAAAAAAAAAGATTTGAAGAAAAGCATACATTATCTGTGGAAATGTAGTCCGTACATTGTGCCTTCCCTGTAATCCAGTTGATGTGATAGTACTATCTACTGAAGTCCCGAAGGATAGACGTTGGAGGCAGCACTGTCAAAAGCTTTTCCTTGCTCTCGTTCTGCGGCATAAAAGCATTTCAGCCCAAACCGCCTCTCAGAAGATGAGACTGCATCTTCTGCCAGTACCTTGGTCATTAACTCTGGAGAAACTCCTGCGGATTTGGCACACGCCTGTTTGCTCAGGAAAGGGGGACTCCTGCCCCTCCCTGCGGGCTGCTGCTCATCTCGGCCCACTCATCCTCTGCTGATCTCTGCAGGGCTTGGAACAGAGCCTTTGTCAGGCAGTGGAAGTACTCGGTTCAGGTTTCAGAGAACCTGTTTCCGTGGGCTGATGCATTCACAGACCAAGTTTTGCTAAATGAAATGTGCAGGTTAGTTCTAAACACTTATTTAGGGAAGTACCTTTATGTTTATTTCAGAGTTGGCACAGTAGGATTGTATGACATGAACAAGGCTGCCCACCTGGCAGGAGCAAGGATTTGTGATGTCGTTATTTAAAGTGGGGGGGAAGTGAATTCCAAGAGGTCAATTACATATATTTAATAATATAAATATATATATTGTCTTCAGTGGATTTCTGCCGAGGTAAATTTGGATTCCATGGTTTTTAAGCCTATACTAAACTTTTCAGTGTTTTGTTGGAGGTGGATTTTAGCACAGAGTTCAGCTAAGGGCTCAAACCGAGACGATGAGGTAATCCAGAGACACATCCACATTTCAGGATTTTATCCAAACCAAACCTGAACTCTTAACTCTTTTCCAGTTCTCTTATGGGAGGGGGAAGAAAGGAGACCATGAACTGAAACAAACAAACAAACAAACAACAACAAAAAAAAAGGGGGGGGGGGGCAGAAAAGCATTTTGATACTTTGTCCATAGATATATTAGTTCCTGGTTTTGCAAGCATTTCTTGCAGATCTTGCAATGAAGGCATTTGCTATGCATGATCAGTGTCAAAAGCAGTGAGAACTAATCATGGCAGCACATGCTTATGGAATTTCTCAAACGCACCAGTCAAGTCTCCCAGGACACTGCCTTCTTTGTAACCCAGTTAGATGATACACATCAGCTTGGTGAACAGAAATGAATATATTATGTTTCCATTTTCAGATACAAAATATCCAAATGCTACCTGCATTAATTTCAAACTGGAAAAACTTGATGTGTTTCTAGAGTTACAAAACTCTTGTTCCAAATGCAGTTTGTTTCTATAGACCTAGTGGTCCATATAGAATGAAACCCAGGCTTTTTATAACAGCAAATAAACACAGTAAGAGTTACCCCTACTCGTAGCTGTAAAGAGAGCCACTGGTAAAGTGCAGCTGGCTCCAGCAGGGAAAGCTCTGCTCTGTGAAAAGAAACTGACCATCTGAGGGCATGACGTGGGCTCAGGAATGAAATGAAGAACTTTGATGAAATCCGCAGGAAATCACTAATTATGGTAGTCAGAAAAATAACAAACCAGAATGCTTGCCCTGTCAGCCAGCGTGGAGAAGGTGAATGCTGCCATAATGCTGAGCTCTGTAGTCACAAGGTCGGCCATGCATGTGCACAGAGCTATGTGCCGCTCTGGACACAGAAGCTGAAGTGCAGAACTGCTTTCAGATGTGTTTCACTCAGAGATCTTTACAAACAGAAACGTTTTGGGATGCTTCAGGAGTATTTGTTTGGTAGAAGGTACCACCGCACAAATACTTAACAGCAGTTTGTTTTATTTCGGCTGATGCTGTTCTGTAATAAATTGATTTTAGCTAATCCATCCTCTGTTCCAATTTATGAAGAAGCAGCTCTTATGGCTTAGGGCTGCAAATTAAATGGCACCAACCCTATTGGATGGCATAAAGCTGAGCTTCTTTACAAAGAAGTATAATCGTTGCCCAGTGACTGTGGTAATACCGAATATCCATCTGGTATTGTCCATAAACAGCTATTTTTAGGGCTGTTACTCAGAACGTGAGAAGCTTGTTGCACTTCAAATACTCTTAGGAGTATGACTCCTTGCTGTGTTAAACAGCAAAAATCATGTTTATGGAGGCAAGATCTATGTTTACAGTGGTGGTGTGTGGGAGCCCCACTTTAGAGGAAAAAGGAAACGAAGATTGCTCAGTTATCTGGTGCAGAGCTTTGGCAAGAACATTCTCTATTCATGGAATAGCCTTCGTTAAAAAGTCCCAGGCTGTTTTTTAGCATTCAAAACCAATCAAAAGCAGAAACAACCATTAACTGCTATAGCTTTGGTTTAAAGTAGTTCCAGATTTCAACCAGAAGCTGCAGGCTAATTATTTATCAAATAAGCTGTCTCCAGTCAGAACATGGACCTGGTTACACTCTGTATCAGCTGCACTGTGTAAAGGTTTGATGCAAAATAGGGTGAAGTAAGCTGGAAGACTCTGCTCAGCTTCAGTGGGTTTCAGGCCAGGCCTCTGGAGTATAAGATGAAGGAAATGAGAAACGTAGATTACAAACAGCACTATAAATGACAAAGCACTAATCTGCTTTTCCATCTGTGTCTCTCTCAGCTGAGAATTAGAAGCCTTTGAATTTCTGTTGATAGTTTGCCTTTTCCAAGTGTTTTCAGTGTTAATTTAAACTTCAGTAACTTCTTATGATAGTGGATATTATTTTAAGACTCGTACTCAGAAATTGAATCCAAGTTCATGAAGGAAGATTACGGGTTGTCATTTAACAGGGAGCTCTGGCGGGAGGTTACAGATGCAGTTTTGCCTTGTGACCAGTTTTATTGCTTTTGCTAAATGCGTTGCTGAGTATCTTCTGTGCAGAGATTTGTTGGTGATGCGAGAGTGGCATCATTAGCACAGAGCAGGAAGACGGGATTTGGGTGAATCAGAGCATTAGAAGCAGGGGCTGAAGCAGAGCAGCTGAGAGGCACAGCCACGTCCGAAAGGGGCTGGCGAACTTAAGCGGTAAGCACCAAGCCCATCGGCGAGGGCTCCCGGGGCCGGGCAGGCCGCTGCCTGCGGAAAGCCCTTTCGAGCCACCAGGTCAGCACGGCCACAGAAAACGGGCCGGCGTGATCCTGTGACACACTAGGTCAAGTATTTCCTGTGCAGATGAGGGGCCTTGTCCGAGGCCCTGGGGATTGCTCCGCGGGGCCGCGCCGCGCCACCCACGCCCCGGAAAGGTGACCTGAAAGCCGCGCGGAGGGAGAGAGGGGTAGCGGTGGGCCCGGGAGCAGCGGGACCCCGGGCGCTCCCAGAGGTACAGCCGGGAGGGGGAGGGGGAATGCGGGGGAGACGGAGGAGCTGCCGAAAGTCGAGGCCCCACGTTTCGATGGGGCTGGAGGCCGGGGGGGAGGGGGACTGGGGATGCCGAGGCAGGGGCGTCCGGTGCGGCCCGCAGCGCGGGGAGCCGGGGGATGCCCCACCGCGCCGCGCGCGCCGTCCTGTTAGCGGCTCCGGGGCAGCGAGCGCCGCGGTCACGAAAAGTAACGGAAACTCCTGCGGGGCGCGCTGCGCACGCGCCGCCTGGCGCCCGGGAGTCCCGCTTCGCGCGGGGCGCGCCGGGGCGCGTAGTTCGGCCGCTTGCAGCAACCCGGGCCGGAGCGCGGCCGCGAGACTNTGCCAGCGCCCGCCCGGACGGGGCTGCGTGATCCGCGGCAGGCAGGACGCATCCCGCCGCCGCGCCGGCGGCTTCCCCGCCCGTCCCACCGCCCCGCCCCGTGGCGGCGGGGAGGCCGCATGCAACCCCAGCCCAGGCACCTGCGGGCAGCCCCGAGGTCCGGCGGCGGGAGCCCAGCCCCTGCGCTGCAGCGGCTTCGGTCCCTCCCGGCAGGAAGCGGGTAAGCGACCGGCTCCCACGGGGTGAGGAAGGCGAGAGGAACCGCTGGGAGCCCGAGCCGTGCCTCGCAGGGGGAAAGGAGGGCGATTTCGGTGCCAGATGTTGGAGAAGCCGCCGGAGAGCGGCTCGGTTTGGGAGCAGCCCCAAAGGAAGGGGAGGGTCCGCGCTCCTGCGGCGAGAGTGGGCTGGGAAGGGGCCGCGAGTTGTGCAGCGGGGAGAGGGGGCAGGTGGCGTCCCTCCGTAGCCCTTGTGCCCCTCTGCTTCTTGAGGTATAGGGTTCTTTCGCAGATGTACAGATACAGGACCGCAGGATTGAATATAAATTTCAATATGTGCATATTTTGTTTGATGTTCAGAATCAGTTTATCCGGACAACAAAGTGAGCAGTTTCTATGGTTTTCTTTTCTTGGAAGGATCCATTCTTTCCTGTCAAGTAGCAAGAATAAACTTCATTAAAAGCTTACATGCAAAAATACACTTGTTATGAAAAAGCTTTGTAATTGCAAATGCATCACGCTTTTGGTGAATATAATTAACATCCTAATTAGGCAGCTACAGGTGAGCTTTTGTAGCATGTTTTCACTAAGTGAAACTTGCTTAGTAGATCCGTTAATTCTTTAGCATCATAGGGCTTTTCCTTTTTCTGTCGTGTTGGTCAGGTGTTGGTTTTTAATTCAGATCCACCCCTAAACCTCAATCTTTGCTGTCTCTGGTGTCTGTGAGAAGTGAGGGAGAGGAAAGCAGTATGTAGAAAACAAAAATAAGTCACCTTCAAGCAAAATGAAAGCCACTGTGAAAATGCTTTCTTGAGGAAGCTGTTTAAATGTTACTGTTGCTGCCCTTTTCTTCCTATTTATGACCTTCATCTGTCTTTAGTGTGTTCCTTCAGGCAGAGGTTGTCATTTCAAGTGTTGCTGGTAAGTGTCCAGCAACCCTTGAGTATTTGAAGACGACAGTTTATAAGTACCTGTGTTGAAAATCCGGAAGGTATCAATTTGTCCTCTCTTCTGGAGGCTCTGTGAGGAATTCTTATCACAGAACCAAGAGCTTATTTGCCTTCTAGTTTCTTTCCTTATCTACCCATTTGAATGCAACGGCAGTGGGTTTTTGAGTTATTACACTGGCAATGCCAGGAGTGCGTGGTCTATTCATACTGTTTTACCAGTTATCAGCCTTGTTTGTGGTAAGGACAGTTTATACTGTGTGTGATAAACTGTGGCATTTATTTTCTAAAATGTTATTTCATTTAATCTTAGTAATACTCTTTCTGAGATTTTTTTTTTTGTACGTCAGGAAAGGAAGAAATACGTGAGCATATTGATTTTGGTGTCCAGTATGGATCTATGCTCCTTTAACAGCTGTCAGTGATACTTAGTATCTGTGTGCTGGAACCACTCTTGCATTTATGGATGGCTTTTTCTGTGGCAGAAGTTGAATGGGGAATCGAAAAATGATTCTTTTTGAGCATTTCAGTTGGTCATTAAATGCTTGAAATATCAAGGTGGCACAGCATCTGGTAACAAGTATTTTGAGTCTGTGCTCATGAAAAATGATTTATTTTAAAGGGTTGTAGCAGACTTGCTTTTTTAATTGGACATGTGAACATTAAATGTTTTTGTTTTTTTTTTCTGAAGGAACCAGTGCTCAGTTGTATGCTATGCATATCTTCCTCCAGTCAGAATTTGTGCAAGATGCTCTTCAGTTGTCTTGAATAAAAGTACTAAAATGGTATCCCTAGTACATGCTGCATAGATATTTTTTGAGTTTTGACTTTTTTTTTTTTTCCCTAACATTTCAATACGTTTAGTAATGCCTTTAATAAATTTCCTTCCCTACTAACCAGCTTCTCAGTATACACCTACAGAGCAAAGCTGTGGTCTGCTGTCCCCACTTTTTTCCTCCTCCTCTTAACTGTTAATACTTGGCTCTGCTAAGTTACCATTGATTAAAAGGTGTGGTAATGTACTGGGCAGTGTTAGTTCTGATTTGTCTTGTGTAACATACAGTGGGAAAATATTTTAAGTTACAAGTACAAAATATTACTAACATAACATATTTGAGTATAAGGAATTGGTGATCCTGCTGCTTCGAAGCAGAGTGGTTATGACATTGCTATGCAATTTTATGCATTTTGTGTGAAATAACAACTTTATCTTTTCCCCTACAGGCAGAATACGACGTTTCAAAATGCTGGAGATTATCTGGGTGAAGCTGGAGATTACATTTAATGTGATTGTGTCTTCAGACATTCTACTCCTGCATTTCATGAGCTAAATATTTTATAAAAATGAAATCAAATACTTTCACTGGTCTCCAAGTTAACTGTGTCCTGTGAATTCAGAGAAGATTTTCTGAAGGAGGAATAAGTTCATCGCATATGTAGACTTCTGTTGTTGCTCAAGGATACGCTTTTTTTTTTTTCTTATTCTAAAGGGCTATCTACATGAAGATGAGTCTGCATTTAAGATGCGATCTGTGGAAATAAGTGAATGAGGATACTTTTAATGAGTTACCAACATTTATTTCCGTCTGTGTTTCCAGCTTTTTTTAATACATAAAAATGAAGGACAAGTATAAACCAGCACAGCTGATGTATTTCTGGGAGGCCTTTATGTAAGACTCTGTTGTCCGGACGTGGTGCTAAAGGACAGGCAATCTGCTTTTGATCAGCTGATTGTAACTGCGGAAAGAGAACCTTTAATTTAAAGTCACTTACGGCTGAAATTATTTTACTCTTTGGCTTGCACAGAATGAAAGGGAAAGTTAAGTTTTACTGGTCAGGGCTGTTTTACTGAACTAAGAAAGGGAAAAGTTACTTTATCCTTGTTTTCATTTCTAACCAAGAACTGACAACATATTTTTCTTAGAATTTGACTACTAGGGAGATCTTGACAGAGTAAAGCAAGTCAGATGTCAGCAAACGACTCTTCTCCCCCATCTTTACAGAAGTTTTCCCCACCTACGTGTCATGCTGCTGCAGCACAAACCCCAAATTTGTCTTCAAGTCCCCAGTTGGGGCTCTCCAGTCGGCTCTCCAATGGCAGTTTCAGTACCCAGAGTCTCACCAACTCCCGGGGCTCTATGCATGGAGTCTCCTTCCTTCTGCAGATTGGTCTCACCCGAGAGACTGTCACCATTGAAGCTCAGGACCTGTCCCTCTCTGCTGTCAAAGACCTTGTGTGCTCTATAGTTTACCAGAAGGTATGATATAACACTACCATGTCCTGCTGATGACAACAGTTGTTTTGTAACAGACTGATGGTGATAGTGATGTGTGACTGGAATATGCCAAGAAGTTAGGTGCAGTGACAAAGATCCACTTTAGATTGCTGCAGTTATGCACAAAGAGTTTTTGCTAGCTCCAGGATAGAAGCTTTTAATTTTAAAGGAGTAAACCCTTCTGTTACTTTCTTACTTGTGAAATCTAGTAAAAAAAGATGTAGCTGTAAATTTTTTGCAAAAATTAGTCTTCACAATATGGAAAATACGTTTTTTTCCTTTCAGTGCATGTCACTGATACCTTAGGTTTTTGCTGGTTTATGCTTACTGCTGTTAAGGAGCACTCTTGCAACTGTATAGCTGGCTGTTATGAAAGGACCAATTGTGGCCACTGAAATGCACTGCAGGCCTGCAGACTTGCCTGATACTAGCTTTTTTTTTTTTTTTTCCCCTAGTTGGTAATTAAAACCCCCACCAAACAGCTACTACTGTCCTAGGATTGTTTTTCTGTATAAGGAATACATGTGTTACTCTTTTATGAGAGGACTGTTATCAGCGTAATCTCTATTAAGAGAGGATGAACCGAGAAATAAATCTTGGCACACTTTTCAAATGTGTTTCAGTTAAGCTGTTGTGAGTTCTGGCTCTCTGGGAAGAAAATAACATTGATCTTGCTGGTTTTGCATCCGAGTTTTATCTTTATTTATGTTAGGTAGGTTAGATCCTACTAAACAACTGAGAAGTAGTTAACATTGTTTCATAAAATAATGAAGAAATAATTACTCTTTTTACCTCAAGGCTAGGGGTGGATGAGTGGGAGGGAGGGAGTTGAAGATATTTTGTAAGGAATGGTTTTCTCCTTGTCTTTCGTTGTTGTGATTGTTATTTATGGTTATTTAGTTTTATTAATTATTTTTCACTTAATAGATTGAAAGAACATGAATTCAAACGTTATATGAACTCTTATTTACATATGCTTGTGTATCTTTTTTCCCCATCTCATAACTTAACTGTGTCTCCCAGATTTTTACAAACTAGTTGGCAAGCAAGCTGATTTCTTAATAACTTTATGGACTGTCAAAATGTAATTTAACATGTTAGTTCCCTTCTGAAGAGACAAGTTATTTGGGTCAAGATTGTTGTTTGTTTTCTGTTGGTTTTTTTCTTTTGTACCATGCATGTTAGGTGCACTTCTCTGCAGCCATTTTAGGGGCTGCTTTTTCTTTGTGTATCAACTCCTCTTTGCATTTGCATATTTCCTGTCTTACAGAAAGATGAAAGCAAATACGTTCACACTTATTTTTCTTTTTCCTTTCTGTTATTCTGGAAGGCTCAGCTAAAAGTTTAGTTCAAGTTCTTGTTATAGCTTGAGAGACTTTTTATGTGCTGAACCTAATCTACTGCAAAACATGAGGAAAACTGATCATGAAATCCTCTTTTGTCTGGCTTTGATTCAGTTGATACTCTCCTGCAGCTGATGCTGCTATCGGTGAACAACAAGAACGAATGAGAGCGTGTTTGCAGGCAGCAAACTGATCAGGGAACAATGTTGTGTGCTGGATTCATCTTTCACAAGTAGACTGGCAACCAGTGCACAAGTGGCAGCATTGTCCCTCAGCCCTCTATTTGACAGCAATATGTCCTTCTGTCACTTTTTTTCACCTTAAATCTGGTGACTGCTGCAAGCATATTGTATATTCTAATATTGATATTTAGATAATTTTGTATTTATGTAAAATTTTCAAGCTGTTCTTCTGTGTACTGTCATGCATATGGCTGCCTGTTTTTCCCAATTGAAAGTGTTGAAGCTATTTGGTACACCTTTGAGATTCAACAGTGTTAAAAGCTTCCCTTTCCACAGCCTACTTAACAGTCTTTTCTTGACCAGTTCCTGACTCTCAATATCAGGGTACTGTGCAGCTTGTTCTTGTGATAGTTCTGTAGTTAGCAGTATCTTTAATGAAAAAGGAGAAGTCCATTTTTTACTTGGAATAATTCATAGCTTTTCTTCTGCTTTGAATGGTATCTTTACTAGAAGTAAAAGGAAGCTTCCTTACTTATTTTAATAGTGCTTTTAAATCACATTTCAGCCTTGTATTTCTCTACATGTCTGGAACAAAAAAAAAAAGCTTCAGGTATCCTTCCTCAGTTGCTTGGGAGCTTGAACTGCCTGCCTAACTCTATTTCAGGCTACAATTACAGTATGAAAAATGTTGATTAGGTCTTAGAGCAGATCTCAGGGGCATCTGAATTTTAGCCTTTGTAAAAGTAATTATAGCATCTTCAGAAGTTTCCAGAAAAATAACCTTACCTTTATTTTTTCAGGGATAATTAATCAACAATCCTGCAAAAGCCAGCATTGAGAGAGCAGTTTGGTTAGGAAATATGCATTAGGTGGACATAGCGCTTTTTCACAGTACTTTCTGTATTGCCAGTCTTGCTGTATTGTTGATGGTCAACGGTGCTTCCTGCTTCAGATGCTACTGTTCAGTGTAGCTTGTTCAAGTTTTGCAGAAGGGTAATTAAAAGTAGCATCAGCAGAACTGAAACTAAAGAGACATGTGTCTGCAAGGAGAGTGAGATGAGTAATGCAAATATTTGATATGTCTCTTAGCTCTGTTAAAAATGTTATAAACATCAGGAAAGGGGCAAAACATTTTTTTTCCATGTTTAAACTTAAATTCAGGGAGCACTATGTTGGGGTACTGTATATTGGAGTGCTTAATAGAAGTCCTCAGAAAAAACAAACTTTAGACTTTATAGGCATGCTGCAAAAGATTCTTATAGTGTCAGTCTATCTTCTTTGTTCATTCCTGATCTAGATTACTGTATATTAAAGTACCAGACATACAGTTCTCAGGGAGAGTCTGGAGAGGAACCAAAGCATGAACAGATGATATGACTGCTGGAATAGAGGGAGTGTGTTTAGAAGCAGAAAAATGTGTAGCGAAAGTTGCAGATGGACAGTGTGTGTCCTTGTACAACGATGAGATATTACTGAGGCAAGTTCTTAATCCTGTTTTATGGTTAAATACTGTTTATTCATTCCCTACATGAGAGGACATAGGGCTTACTAGCTTAAAGCTAGAAACTTGCGTGTGGTGATGCTCCACTCCTGCAAGCTGAGAATTATGCAGGACAGCATACTATAAAGGCTTTGTCATAGCTCATTAATTTTGTTCTAGTTAAACTAGTAGTTATACAAAACATTTGATTGTTCTCTGCTATTACTTATGTCATATCAGTACCTGAAAGATTTAGCATAACTTTTTTTCTTAGACTTATGAATCTTTACTTTCATGATTCTGAAACTTCCCTTATCTACCTTTTTCATTTACAAACCTGTCCTTCATGCTTTTCATTTTCAGTCATACGCAACATTCTCTTCCTTTACATACTTTTCCTCCAGTGACTTTGCTACATTTAGCTCTGAAATAGGCCAATTGCCCTCGTACCTTAGGGTGTTTGTCTGAAATTCTTGAGATCCTTTCTATCTGTTACCTTCTCTTTGACTTAAGCACTGATACACTGTTTACCTGTGCAATCTTTCTTAATCTTCCACACTAGTTTTTCTTTTTTCCACTTCCACCCAAATGGTCACTGCTTAGCAAAGTCAAAGGGGTATTTTGTATATCTTACTGATTAACAAACCTCTTTCAGATTTTTCTTCTGTATTTTTATAACATGGGGCTCTCATGTATCTTAAATTGAAAAAAGAAAAAAGCCAAAGCAAATGTATTTTCTCACTCTCTTCCTCTTCTTTCTCTGCCCTTGTATATTTCTAGTGTTTCATTCATGTTTGCTGCACTCGTTTCCTGTCTATTTATCTTTTTCTTATCAAACTTGATCCAGCCTAGTAGTTTTTGGTCTATCTTGTGACTTACTAGTTAAACTCCAAAAGTAGTTTTTCCTTCCGTAGCCTGCCTGTTTCAGGTTTGGTCTTAAACCTTCTCCACCAGCTTTTACAATTCTGCTATTGCTGAACTCTTATGTATGTAGAACTCTTTTTTTTTGTTTGTTTATTTCTTCGAAGTAGCTTCAAAATTGTCTTGCTTACGTATAGGCTTGAAGCCCTTATCTAGCACCTGCTGCTTTCATCTTGATTCCTGTTAATTCCTGTGTTTGGTGTCTTTGGTTTTGCTAGCAGTAATATTTTTGTTGTCTTAATTTTTCTTCATCTGAACATGATGTCTCTTTCAACTGCACCTGTAATTGTCTCTCAACAGCAAACTCATGATTGTGTATAATCTCATTTCTAGTAATTACTGGCTTTCTTTGTCCTTTGTTCTTTCATCTTATTTTTTGGCTATTTTTCCATGTTGGGTGTTTTGGTCATCTTTCTTTCTATAGCTAGTCCTTCAGGTGTCATTGTTTACATTAAATATTGTCTACTGTCCCAGTAGTACTTATGAATTCTTACCAGTGTTAATTCCCTGATGGTTTACCACCATATTGTGCTGTTTTGACCTGAATTCAGGCCATAACATGTTCACACTTGTATTTATTTCTTCAGGACTCTGATCTGTGTATGGTGTTGAGAACACGGTCAGTGGAAGTATAGCTGTGTTTAAAAGGAGTTAAATTTTGCATATTACACTTGCTTGTGTGTCTTTCTATTGCTTCTGTAGTTTCATACTTTGTTTTTATAAATGTTGTAGTCCTGGTACATTGTATTTCCTGGTTGATAATTTGAATAATCCGAGCTGAATGTGATCCTATCAGTATGTATGCACCTTTCTGATAGTCCTACCTATCATCTTAATTAGATTAGGAGGGATTTCATTTTCAATAATTGGAATATGACTAAAGTCCTTGGATTGTTTGGAAAACTAGCCAGTTTCCTTTGAAGATGAAGTAGACTGGGTCATGGGTGGTGGATAAGATGAGGAGATGTGTTCAAATATTATGCTTTGATAATCGGGAAAAAAAGCCTGATGGAAAGAATACAAATATAATATATTTATAGAATTTTCTAACCAAGCGACAACTAGCTGCATACCTGTATTATCCATATACCTAAGAACTCTAATTTTAATGGGGCTAAATTAAAGTAGTTTGGATAGCTAACTCTTCAGTGAGGGTTGCTGAAGGGGAAAGAAGTGTTTATTTTTAAAGTCCTTTCAATTGTCATATTGTGAAAAGACCAAAACATGTGGAATGAATATGAGCAATCTTCCAAAAGTTTGGACACTGTCATGGTAATGGCTACCTAACCAAATTGTGGCAGAGGTGTTGACTTGAAGCTTAATATGATTTCTCAAGTGTTAACAGATGTTTTACTAATAAAATACTGTGAAGTAGAAGAACCCTATTACAAAGATCATATTACAATCCATCCATATTACAAATGGATCTCTACAACTCTCGCAGTAACAACTTAATTTGGTGTAATAAATAGGTAGCTTTACTGCAACCATCCTTCTGTGTTTTTCTCCTGGTTAGGCTTGTGATAATTCATGGTGCTTATTTTTGAGTGGCTCTAAAATTAATGGAAAACATGTTTTGTATTCATCGTCAGTGTTCAAATCTCTTTTCCCCCTGTTGATCTGCCTTCTTGACTTGTCATCTGCTTTCTCTGTATGAGCTAAATAAGGCAGCAGAGTAATAAAGAGTTTTGAAGCATGAGAAGCAAATGTGCCTGTGAGAGGATGGGAACTGGGGAGTGCTGGGGGCACAGAGCTGGTGTATGTGGAGCACATTAGCATTTCCAGCATGGTGATAGGTTTGTATGCTGGAAAACCTAGCCAAGCAGTAGTCCAAGTATGTCTGTACTGAGGCATCTGGTGAGGGAAAGATCTCATGCAACATGTTTGAAGCTAGTTGTCTGTGTGATAATACGATTTGGCACACAATTCTAAAGAGTGGGAGTGAATAGCTGGGTGTGGATGCAGGATAATAGATTGGAGTGATTTCAGTCAACGAAGAGACTTTCCAAGGTAATGGGTGTTTTGCACCACTAGACTTTGGAATTAATTTTCAGTGGTTTGAAGCATTTGTTTTGAGTTATGATGGGTCATGAGATATTGGACCTTGAAACAATATCCGCCTACGCTTTTCCCTAGTGTGAATTTTTGGCGACTGGTCCAGAACTTTGTAAAGTAAGTCCTGGAACTTGAAGTAGAGGGATTTTTTAGTCACTGCCAAGACAGAAAGAAGCCTCAGTTTTCTTTCACTCCAGCAATACTGGCCGCTGTATATTGAGTTTTTCTGGGTGAAAAAAAAACCCCTAGTGTAATGAACTGTTAATTAAAACTGACATGCTGTAATACTTACAGTATAAGCATTCTAGATAACACCAAGTGTTTTTCCTCAGTGTAACTGGAGTAATGCAGTAGTAGTGTTACTTGTGCTAGTACCACCCAAGTACAAAAGATTGTATACATTCTTTGTATAAGCTGATGGTTTTGGTGTACCAGAGATTAATTGTGGCACAGTCTATCACATACAGAGGCTTCCCACAAGTGATTTCCTGTTGTTAGATGCTCCTTTGGAACTGTTAACACTGGGAACAGTCTCCTTTTTGCTTTTAGGAAGCATAGTAATATGGAAACATAGTTTATATGTTTTGAGTCATTGTGCAGACACTTTGGACTTTTATGTAGGAAAGTAATAGTTGGATAACCCTTTAATATAAAACAGGCTTAAAAAAATTCTACTTTGAGTTTTGTTTCAAGTTTACTTTATGAGCTCTTAACACTTCAGAGAAACTGGGTAGTGTTCTTCCATACCAGACTCATGTAACCCAGCATAAGGCAGGCTCTAAAAGCTGTACTTCGCTGCAGTGTGAGAGAGAAAAATTTGGTAGTGTACAACTTGAACATAGTTTAAGCTTTGTGTAAAAATCCTGTTAAAAGATACTACTTGAAATAAAAACCTTGTTAATCGATGAGGTTATTCTTGGCCAGCAGTCTGCACTTAGCCTTCTGGCTAAGGTGCTCGCAAGGAATGCAGCACTCCCGAGCGCGCCGGGGCGCGGAGGAGCGATCAGGCCGCTGCGTGGCCGCAAGGAGCCGAGCTGCTTGAATAGCTCCTCACGAAGCCCGGCCAAGCTCCTGATGCACGGGCTCTGACGGGCCACCTGCAGCTCATCAGGGCCGGCGTGCAGAGAGCAGCCAGCCAGCCCTTCCGTTGCTTGGGCGCACAGGGCTGGAGTGGGGGCAGAGGAGAGTCATCTGAGCTGAGTTTGTGGAAAGGAGTGGTCAGAGAGGCATCTTTGTACTAGGGCCTGTTCTTTTATAGCTGGAGAATCTTGAGGGGGTGTGTGCGAGGAAGGGGCAGGACTTGTTCATCAAACTAGAAAAGTTTTGAATCCAACAGTCTAGAATTTATTTGAAAACCAAATCTTAATTATAGACATAATAGTGTTATTTACAAACTTTGGAATTAATGTTGATGCTGCTTTCTAAGGGATGCAATGTCTCATTTTTAATGATTATACTTGCTGTCACAGAGAGGATTTGGGTATTCGTCTGTAACTTTTGTTTATTGTGTCAGTTAACGCTTTTTAGTCACCAAAAATAATGTGATAAGTTTAAAATGATTTAATAAATCAAAGATTTGTACATGAGAATGGGTAAATGGTGCACAGAATACATATGGTCATAGCATTTAAAATTTATTTAAAACAAGTGCTGATTGGTATGTAGTTGTGAACTCTGGTTACTGGGGTGGGAGATTATATGTAGGGATGTTCTGGGAGCTGCATGATGGATTTATGGTCTTAAAGAATGAAAAAAAAAAGGGAAACAAAGATACAACTTTGTCAAAAGGAGAAGACTTAAACCTGTGAAATATCTTAGAGGTTCTGGGAACTTAATACAAAGAAGCAGTAGTTGACACTGATTCTCTGAATCATCAGTTGTCCCTCCTGGCAGCTGAAATGAATATCAGCATTAATAAAAAGTGTTAAGTTTATCTGCAGGCAGATACATATCATATTTACGTTGATTTTTCTCTCCCTTTTGTTGGGATTAAGTTTTTCAGCATTCTACAAAGAGAAGTTATCTTGAGGATGCAATTAATTGTAGCATTGATGTGGTAGCTTCCTCATGTTGATACTAGCATTAAGATGTGATACCTGGCTAAAGAGTGTATATAGTACCAAGGAATAAAACCTCACAGCACTTATTAAAAAAAAAAAAAAGATACAACTTGTTTTCTTGTTAATTGAGGCATGGTGGAATTTTAAGTTAGAGCTTAAAGCAGGTTTATGCACTGTTTTAGGAAAGAAGAACTGTCAGTTTCCTTGGAAGAATTACTGGTGTGCTGTATCTATGCATGTTCTGAGTATAAAGTCAAGTCTTGCGCATCCTTGCAGAGATACTAAGACACATATTTGGGCAGTGCAGCCAATTCTTAAGCTTTTAATTTGCTTTTCTAAAACAAAAAAATCTGTGTGAGATTGGAAAAATGTGATTTTCATAATTTTTGTGGTTATTTGCTGTTTATCAAGGTGAATCAGCAAATAGAGTATACTGAAATAAAGTATGGTAAAAGAGGAGTTCTTACAGGTAATTCCAGGTGACCTAAGGGATTTTAAATGATAGCATTTTATTGTATAAATGTTTAAAAATCATCTGGTTTGGAGTACTGTTATTTGTTACTGTCATATCTGTACCATCATGACTACAGCACAGAATGTTAGAGAGTATCAGATTTATGTAGAGAATGTAAGAGTGAGTTGGGAGGCAGAGGAGACAGCCTCCTGCTTTGACGTGAGCCCAGTAAGTTTCTTGGTGCAGTGGATTAAATATCTATTGGTGTCAGTGTAACTTTCTCAGGTCCATCTTTTGCTTTTGCAAGGGTTAAGTGGCACAAATTCTGTCTCTCTCTGTGGCTGTCCAAGCAGATAGTGTGCTTTCCAGAGCATGGCAATTCTTCAGTATTGTGTGTAATGTACACGTGCAGGGTGTGCACACCAAAACAGAGAAGGTCAACTTAATATTTTGAATAAAATTGCTACTGGAAAGAGGAAATTATTTTCGCTCTGAATGGGAAGGGAGTGTGAAAACAATGGATGTGACAGATACCTTCATTATGTCTTTGATTTGGTAGAAACAAGTATTTGACTACTTTAGTTAAGGACAATTAATATACCACAAGCCTTATGCAGTTTAGACCCTGCTACTTACTGACTGTGCAAGATCTAAATTACCAAACTGTTATTTGTTACCTAATTAATTGAAAGTTTGTGGTGTAGTTTTTCGTATTTTTTCCAACATTCATCTCATTTTCTTACGTGGAGCACTTCTGTGTGTATTCCTACCTTGAGTTCGAATTCTGGTTTAAACAAAAAGGCCAAAGGAGCTGTTTGATGGGTACTCGTTCCTCTCTGGGGTCTGTTCCTGCTCTTTTTCTCTGAATTGTCTGCTCACTTACAAGCTTTTCATTTTAAGTAGTTTTACACACACTCAACAATGTTTTGAAGAGTGGGGAAAATAAGGAGTAAGAAAGCTATTTTCAGTGAAGTGTCACAGAAAAATGGTGTGTTACTTAGTGTATCTGTTCCATATATGGATTTGCAATATTATCTTCTGTCCTTGTGGGGAATCGAGTTTTCCTTTTCTTGCATCTGCGGATCTGAAATGTTGTAGAACAACAACATGGAGCCTCTCTTGTCTTGGTCCTCAAGAAAAGTGTGGCAGGTGCTCCTGGAGTATCTCGAGCTGAATACCTTCCTGATCTAAGTATCTGAGTTAGAAAGGTCTGGGTAGCTTTCAGGTGTCAGTCTGATTATGCAAGTCTGAGAGATTAAAAACCCAAAGAAACAAAACCCCTAACATTTTTTTTCTTTTAAGATTTGAAAAAAACATCACTGGTGGTGTGGGGCAGAACAGGCAAGGAGTTGGTATTGATTTGTTTTGCTTTGGTGTTGGTTTAGGGTTTTTTGTGGGTTAGTTGTTTGTTGTTGTTGAACTTTTTAATGCTACATTTCAGTTGAGAAAATGCTTCAGTTCTTCAAAAATAAGCAGATGAATTTTGTTTTCATGGAACACTTCAAACACTCAACTTCTGTAGCTGTTACTAAAAACATTTGTGGATAGAATTATCAAAAAGCATGTTAATTTAGAGTTTGCTCTCTATTGCAGTTCCCAGAGTGTGGTTTCTTTGGCATGTATGACAAAATTCTCCTCTTCCGTCACGACCTGAACTCAGATAATATTTTGCAACGAATTACATCAGCAGAAGAGATACATGAGGGAGATCTTGTTGAAGTTGTACTCTCTGGTAAGTATTGTTGCAATACTGAAACAGTGCTTTATGCAGTAGATTGAAAGAAAATAGGACTTTATGAAACATCATTATCATGCTTTGCCTCGAGCTCTTAGTCTCATACAGAGTCACTGTTTTGGGGTACAAGTCTCCAAGAAAATCCAAATGGTACTGATGCTTCGGTACTCAGTTTTGTTATTGTTTCATTGTCATGTTTTAATTTTCTTCACATTTATTATTTTAAAAAATCTGAATTATAAGAATATTAATTTATAATTATGATGGTATCAATTTATTATAATACTTGTTGAAGCTGAAATGCAGGTAGGTTTCAGAATTTGCTCTTCCAACCCTGTCATTTGCTTTCTTTTCCTTAATTTGTATGTTTGTTAGCTTTTGCTATTGATGATTTATACTACTAAAAGGCTTCATATAAACATAGTTGCTAAATCATACCTGTAAGGACAGACTCATAAGGGTTATTATAGTGTTTGAAAACAGTTTCTTTTAAACCATGAAGTCCTTCAGAGTGATGATCTCTAACGTGCAGTACTCTTCAATAACAAGGACAAACTTGTTATTTGAATTATATGCTTTTCAACAGTACCCTGTTGAATTCAGCTAAAGGCAGCTGTAGTTAAACTACAAATAAAAGCTGAATTAGTGTCAAGCAGCTCATTCACACTTTGAGGACTAAGTTCCAAACTGAGGTTGCATTCTAGACAGAGATCTCTTGACTGTCGTGGGATTAGATTTGCAAATTGGATCAATAAAGTATGATCTCCAGAGTCATATAGGTGATGTTCCTTGCCTGCATTTCAGGACCTAACTGGTCTAGGCATGTCTAGTGTTTTCATTAGTTGATCACCTTGGGTTGAGCTTTTCATTGCTTCTGGTGAACGGCGTATTTGAAAAATTTTGTTGCACGTGCCTCTTCTTGACAATCCCTGACAGTTTCCTTATAAACAAACAGACCACCAGAAACCGAGGCATTTTGGAGTCATGAATCTTTTAGTAGTGTTTTAAAAATGAGACATGAGAATCTCAATATGAAGTATTTGTACATATTTGATCAAAAAATAGTAGTCATCAGGGCAACGTAATGTTGATGTAAAATACCTCTTTTTCTTTTTTAACATTCTAAAGAAACAATACAAAAAAATTCATTTAAGTATATCCATGCTTGTTTAAGAAAAAGAACATGACTAGTGAAGTTTCCAGTGTTACATAGAAATTCTATCCATAGTTGTTTTGATACACACAGAGTTCAGTTTAATAATCTTTTACTGATAAAGCCCTCAAGAAGATAAAAACCTACCCTGTAGTACTGTTCTTCATTTGTAAGTTTTGTAGGTTATAAAACAGTCTACAAATTAAGTTGCTCTTTCAAATGTTTAATGGGAAGTTGATTTTAGCAAAGCTGGTTGTATTTGCCTTCTCAACTTAGTGAGGTTTTCAACAATGTTGAAACTCATACTGTTGATCAGTTGTGGCCATTAGCCTACAGAATCCAATGGATTTTTCCCCTTGATTAAAAAAGCTTACTGAAAACTATGTGACCTTCTAAATGCATATTTAAATGATATGCAGTAAAGTGCTGATGTCTAAACAGCTCATTTATGTTCCTTGAATCTGCCATTTTTAAAACAACATGTATTTTCTATAAATCCTTGTTGATCCTGTGGCAAGAGCCTTAACTTACTGCAATTTTTTAAAAGCTTTGGCTACAGTTGAAGACTTCCAGATTCGTCCTCATGCACTTTATGTGCATTCCTACAAGGCTCCTACTTTTTGTGACTACTGTGGAGAGATGCTTTGGGGTTTGGTACGACAAGGATTAAAATGTGAAGGTAAGTCTGTGATTTTTAGTGTATTTTTGTGTGTGTATATCTGTATAAGATAAGGAAGAAAAAATTGTATCTTGTTTGATATGTTAGCACATGATAGATGTAGTATTTCATAGAATTGGAAGGGGTGGTGCATCAGGAAACACAAGTTCTGATGCTGGCATTAATGCAAGCAGTGTGTGACCTTGGGCAAATGGCTTAAGTAGTGTTCTTGTTTCCCACTTTTGACAAAAATAGCTAGCTTACAAGTGTGTGTTCTTTGCACAAGGAGCACATCCTTTGGAGAGACTCCCGAAGGGGAATCCCCTTCCTTATGGCTTTCATCCAGCTGGCTGTGGAGCACTCTGCAGCCTGCTGTCAGGTACTGATGCTGCCTTCTCACTGACTTCTCCTTGACTCTTGTGCTTCAAAGAGAGGGACTGATGAAAGCCTCCTGGTGCGAGGAGAAAGGAGGGCTGTCAACTGCTTCAGTCTGAGACCTTGTTTCTAGAGCTGGGCTTATTGGAGACCAAGTAGCAAAAAAAAAAAGCTGTTTCTGTGAATCACATCAAGAATGCTGCAATAAGAGAATTTAACAGAGCAATCTATTTCTCCCTTTACCATTTTCCTGGATCATCTTTTAAACTGCTTCATCAAAATATTAGTGCTGCTGTTGTAGCTTTGGATGTTGGGAATTTTTTTGTGTCTAAAATAACTTATCTTTCAGGTTGTGGGTTAAACTACCATAAGCGATGTGCCTTCAAGATTCCAAATAACTGCAGTGGAGTGAGAAAGAGGCGTCTGTCTAACGTGTCCTTACCAGGAGCAGGGCTTTCAGTTCCAAGACCAGCACAAGCTGAGCACACATCTTCTGCCTCTGAAGAAGTATGTAATGTGAAAGGGGAAACAATTTCTGGTTTTAAATCCTTTAACCTCTGGGGAGCTAGATAGTGTTGCAAGTGGCTCATAATGAGTATAAGGAAATTGAGCTAAACCATTATGATTGGTTTTAGTCCATTTTTAAATCTGGTGAGTTTTAGACTGTGACACTTACTGATAACTATTGTTACTGTAAGAAATGAAATGGGAAGGAAATTACAACTTTTATGTATAATTTTGTTATTAACCTGTCGCTTGTGATGATATGAACTCTGAGAACTTTGGTTTCAGGATACAATAGTTGGCTAAAGCCTTACAAATTGCAAGCTTTTACACTTGGAGAGCAGAGAATGTTCCTGATATGCTGTTAAGCTTTTCACAGAGTTAATCTAAAAATACCCAAGCCCTTTTGAGAGGGGTGTAGGGGATGAAGGGTTTACAGTAAAAACTACCATCAATAATAGTTCTTTGTTATAATGGCTATGATCGTTGCTGAGAGGTTATTGATTACATCGCAACTATATTGTGATTGAAAGACAGGACAGGCAGTGATTAATATGCATTTCTTTCATTGCTGCTTTCACAGTAGAGTAAAAACAGTGCTTTTGACACTTGCTCTTTCCTACTTATCTAATTCATTACTTTACAGTATAACAATTTTTACTGTGGTTTAAAATATAAATTGTATAAATTGTCTAGCTGGCAGTGTGCTCATACAGCCCAGAAGGCCAACTGTATCCTAGGATGCATCAGGAGGGGTGTGGCCAACAGGTCAAGAGAGGTGATTCTCCCCCTTTACTCTGCTCTTGTGAGACCCCACCTGGAATACTGTGTCCAGTTCTGGTGTCCCCACCATAAAAGGGACATAGATCTGTTGGAGCAGAGGAGGGCCCCCCCAGAGGAGGGCCACAAGGATGATCCAGGGGTTGGAGCATCTCGGCTATGAGGATGGGTTGAGGGCACTGGGATTGTTGAGCCGGGAGAAGAGAAGACTCTGGGTGGACCTTATAGCTGCCTTCCAATACCTGAAGGGAACCTACGGGAAGTCTCGTGAAGGGACTCTTCACGAGAGTGTCCAATGACAGGACAAGGGGAAATGGTTTTAAACTGAAGGAGAGTAGGTTTAGGCTAGATCTTAGGAAGAAGGTCTCCATTGCAAGGGTGGTGAGACTCTGAAATAGGTTGCCCAGAGAGGCTGTGGATGCCCCCTCCCTGGAGGTGTTCAAGGCCAGGTTGGATGGGGCCTTGAGCAACCTGGTCTAGTTGAGGGGCATCCCTGGCCCTGGCAGGGAGGTTGGACTAGATGATCTCTAGGGTCCCTTCCAACCTAAGCCATTCTATGATTCTATTTCAAGAACAATTGGTTTTTTTTTTAGCTGGAGTCTATGAAGCCTAATCTTGGGTCATGAAAATTATTTATTCTGATGTTTATAACTATTGGTAAGATATATTCATTGAACATAGAATTGTAACCATTTCTGCTATCACAGAATTGAACTTTACGATTTTACAAGCATGTTTAGTACCTCTGACACCTCTTCTTTGCTATCTGATTTCAAGTACTTGGCTTAGATGATCAGTACTATATTATATTTGCAGTTCATCTTCCAGCTTAAAATCTTAAAATGCTTAAAAAACCCCCAACAAAGTCTTAGGAGTGAATTTTTAACATTTTAGATTCTGTGGAAATAAAGATTCATGCATACTTTCCTGCTCTCTGCAAGGCTTTTCCGTCTAGTGTTTTCATGGTTTTGTTTATGATACCTCTTAAAGCTTTTTGGCTACATTGCTTTTTTTATCCAATCACTTTCTGAGCCAACACCTCCCAGCCCCACTGATTTTTAAATTATTTTTTTTTTCTAAAGTAGAATCATAGAATGGTTTGGGTTGGAAGGGATCTTTAAAGATCATCTAGTCCAAGCGCCCTGCAGTGAGCAGGGACATCTTCAACTAGAATAATTTGCTCAGAGTCCCATCCAACCTGACCTTGAGTATTTCCACCACGTCTCTGGGCGACCTGTTCCAGTGTTTCACCACCCCCATTTGAAAAAAAAAAAAAAAAAAAGTATTCCTTACATCTAGTCTGATTCTGCCCTCTTTAAGTTTAAAACCATTACCTCTTGTCCTGTCACAACAGGCCCACCACTTGTTGAAGAACAGTCCACCCGTAAAATCCGTATCTCTGCAATTTAGAGAGAAGGATATTGTGGAGGACGCTACAGAAGTCCAGATAGAATACACTCATAGCTCTTCCTTTTGTCCACTGAAGTAGTCAGTCCATCATAGAAGGCCACTAAGTTGTTGAGGCAGGACTTGCCCTTGGTGAAGCCATGTTCACTGTCAGGAATCACCTCCCTGTCCTCCATGTGCCTTAGCATAACTTCTAGGAGTATACGTTCCATAATCTTTCCAGGCACGGAAGTGAGGCTGACGGGTCAATAGTTCCCAGTATCATCCTTTCTACCCTTTTTAAAAATGGGTGCCATGTTTCCCTTTTCTAGTCACCAGGGACTTCACCTGACTGCCATCACTTTTTCAAAGTCACGGCAGTAGAACTGTTTTGGTGCCAATCACATATTCCTTCTTTATTCCAGCGCTGCTACCCAGAACCTAGTAAGAGAATTCCTTCCTGGAGTGGCCGTCCCATCTGGATGGAAAAGATGGTGCTTTGCAGAGTGAAGGTTCCTCACACCTTTGCTGTTCACTCTTACACTCGTCCCACCATATGCCAGTATTGCAAACGGCTGCTCAAGGGCCTTTTTCGCCAAGGGATGCAGTGTAAAGGTAAACATTTAATTTTCTGCTGCAGCGATGAATTTCAGTAAAGGTCTTGTATTTAAAACTGATTTCAACTTATGTTTTGATTGCCAGAAGGTTGTATACTATGAAATGGGACAGTGTAATTTTTGAAAAGTTTGATATTTTGAGGAGGATTATAGCAGCCCTCATTTTCCTTTCAGTAGACTGTGCATTGTATGTTTCCCTGAGAAATAAGATTTAATCACATGTAGATTGGGAACACCTTAATTCCAGAAGGATAATTCTAAATTAATAAAAATGGGAAATATTTCCTTTTGTTCAGTGTGTTTCTTCTAGACTCATTACTAAAGAATTTTAAAGTAGTCATTATATTATTCTAGTACAGAATACTGGTTATTAACTTCTGGAAAAATTTTATACAGCTCAGTGCCTTTCCTGAGGTAGCTTAGGCTTCATCAGCTGTATGGTTTTTATTTAGCATGTGTTAAGACACATGACTTCAGTTCTCAAACTCTTCCATGCAGTTTCTGGAGCAAAACTATGATATTGTGATCTTCTTCCTGCTCTGTATTGCTGGATAGCACACATCCATCAGCTTCGTTGCAGGAAAGAAAACTGTAATGATGGATCATAAACATTAGTATGGTTATGGATATTAATGGAAATACTAACTCTCCATTTCTCTCATGTGAGCTTGTCAAATGTGAGTACCAAAGGTCAACATTTTGAAAGAGGTTGCTTAATACGTTTTTAGTTTCCATTAGTAGAAGTAGAGTGAAAATTGTAAGCTTACAACTGTGTTATGTTTTTTTTTGACTAAAAATACTGCTGTCTCATGTAAATAAGGAAATAGTTTTATCTTTCATTTCTGTTTTTATTAGTTTGCAGTCTTTGAAGTCTGTTTTGAAGTCTGTGTCCTGAACTGGTTTTCATTTCTTTTGTTTTCCCGGTCAGTGTGTTTCTTAGGTACCTGTAATACATAAATAATGAAGCCTGAAAAAGGTGATTTGCAGTTTTAACATATAGGTGTTACTGACCATATACAGTTGTTGTGACTGTATATCTAGCTGAATAAATGGGGCTACCACATCAGAGAAGTGAATGACACTGGATAAAATAGCATTTGTGTATGGAAAATGAGCCTAGAGAAGTGTTATGTATACATGCAGGACAGAAATAAGTACATTAATAGGCCTCCATTTATGTAGTATGATCCTATATGTATTTTTAGTATACCAGGAATTGATACCAAACAAGCAAAATATTTCAATACTGCTTTATCCTACAGATTCTTAAGGTTTCCCACTGACTTCCTTGTGCACATTCCCAAAGCTTGAGATCTTTCGGCAGTCTCATGTTCCTGAGTACCCGTAAGAGCCCTGGATTTCTTGAAGTTGTCCAGGCTTTTACTTGGACTCTGAGGATGATCTTTGGGATGATGAGGCTATATTTGTGGTAATAAATTAAATGTGAACAGGAACATTCTTGAATGCTGAGGTCAACTGGGACAAAATGACCTGTGCTCATGAGCAAGTTTTCTTAGCATCCCAGCCTGGGTGGCTGTGTGCAGACTGCCTCTTGGGAACAGTTTCATGGGATGCCGATTTATGAACTAGACCTGGGAACTGTTTGGGATTGTGCTAATGCTGTGGGCCAAAAGCGTGTTGGGGAATGTTTCCAACTGTTTACTAGACTTGAGGGTTGCATTGCAGTACCCAAGAATGTTTCTGGACATAGTTTAATTTATTAGGATTGACTTGCTCTTAGTCCTCTAGTTCCCTAGTAGGATTTGAAATGTCTCTTTCTTCTGGCCCCATTCAAACTAGTGAAGTAACCATATTCCTTATTATGGACTGAAAACATGGCTATAGAAAGGACAGTTCATTGGTCTCCTAGGATGCTTCCTTGTAAGCAGCACTTGGAATCTGAACAGGACTGTATTTTGTTCCAGGGTTTGGCTTCTCTGCTATTATAAAAATGGGAGATAATGATTTTTCTCTTATCTGGGCTTAAAATGAAAGCACCATGAGCTTTTCTTGGATACCAGAAAGGGGCTAAATTATCAGTTTAAAAACAGTTGTGGGGGTAGTAGGGAGTTTTGAGATTCTTGGTGTTGATAGAGAGTTGAAAAATACAGTGATGCTGCTAGTAAAGGAAATTCTTGTTAGTACCACTGAAGTTGTATGCTGGACTTCGTTCAGTAGGCTGCATCTGATACCTTGGATGCATAAATGGCACACGTCCAGGTTAGATTCCATCTCCACGTCAGGCCAGATCTGGACGTAACATTATTCTGTCTGCCCTATGTCAGCAGGCAGGAATGGAGTCTGTGTTCAGCCAAATCTGTAATCTAAACGACAGGGGAGCTGCACTTCGGGATTTACTGCAGAGCATATTTGCTCTATAATACAGGTGTGTGATCCTAGAGGCTCTGATGGCTGCAAGTCTTAGGCAGCAGGTGGGGAACAATGATAGAGATGAGAAATTTAAATCACAGCAATGGAAAAAAAGATGTGGAACACATGAGAGGCTGGGGAAAATTACATCATGATGGAAAAAATAACTACAGAGAAAGCTAGAAAAGTAGAAAGCTGTTTTGTACTTGAAGGGGAAGTGCTGACATAATAAATAGTGGTGGGGCAAATCAACATGTGACATCAGGGCAAGATTGTTAATTTCCTTCTGGAGGTGACCTCATTGGTGCTGTCATCAGTTACATGCAGATATGTGAGTCTGAGATGAAGCTTGTGATGGAATTAGTGAATGATAGAATGTTAGTGTCTGAGCAGGAGTAAGATTCTGGTGTCATGGGCTTACTTATCTTCTATTTTAGATTGCAGGTTTAACTGTCACAAACGCTGTGCATCTAAAGTACCTAAAGACTGTCTTGGAGAGGTGATTTTCAATGGAGGTAAGATAAGAAATGTGCTTTCAAATACAGATCTTGGGAGGCTTAACAAGATGAATTAGCTTCTGGTTCCCTCATCTTTTAATATTTTATGTCTTCCCATTTTTTTCACCTGAAATCACTGACAATTAAACAGATTCACTGTAAAACTTATACTCAGGTGACTTTAATTTTACTTAATCAGTCTTGGCAAGTACAATATGTTTTTCATGGGATTGCTTAAAGGAAATTAAAAATCAAATGTACAAAAATACTCATTGTTCACCAGGACAATTTTTTAAATGTTAATATCTGAAGGCAAGTACCATTTTTTGGTGACTTTCTCATATCCATGATTTTTAGTGGCCAGAGTTAGCCCAGCAGTTTATGAGGTAAAAGAGAAAGGAAGAAACCAAGCCAAATCAAAACAGAATCTCACGCTCTAATATATGAAACCTCGATTAAGTAGGACTATTTTCTGAATAGTCCTTATGGAGTTGAATAGGGAAGGTGGGGAACAGTAAGTGGAAGAAAGTTTAGAGTCTTAATCTTGCAAGTTTTAGATCAGTGTTAAGCTGATAAAATATGGGATGGATGAGCAGATAGTGAGGTGGATTTAAAGCTAATTGAATGGATGGGCCTAGAGGGTGGTGATCAGTGGCACAAAGTTGGAAACTGGTAACTAGTGGTATACTCCAGGGGCCAGTACTGGGTCCAATCCAGTTCAACATCTTCATTAATGATCTGGATGATGGGGCAGGGTGTACCTTCAGCAAGTTTGCTGATGACCAGGAGGACTGACTGATAGGCCAGAGGGTTGTGCTGCCATCCAGAGGGACTTTAACAGGTTGGAAAAATGGGCTCACAGGTTTTGTTGGACCAGCTGACCTCCAGAGGTCCTTTCTAATTTCAACCATTCTGTGATTGTGTTGCCCAAAATCTTGATCCTTGATACATTTATTTTTGAGGGGAATAAAATTGATGACATGCAGCAGATCACACTGAACTGTACACCCTGATTCAGAGGCCTGAGCAGCAGCTCTTAGCCAGTGGATCTGCTGCCATTGCATAACATATCCCATCGGTTCACACCTGCCTTCTCCATCTCCAAGGCTCTTGCCTAGGTCTTGAGACTGGTGGCCATAAACAATAGCGTGCAATGTGTTGTTGCTGCAGCCTGCTTTCACCACCCTTGTGATGCTAAGATGCTAGGGCACATCATTTGGGGACTATGATTTCATGCAATTCTTCTGTGGATATAAGGTATCACCTATTTTTTGTTCTTTCTTCCACCCTTAAATTGAGCTCTCTGCAGACCAGAAAAAAAAGACTACAGATGAAGGTCTTTGTATGTCTTAATTCTTAGTTTTCCACACTGCAAATCATACAGTTAGTGGAAACTTTAAACTTCTGCCAGCAGGGAGTCGGATGTGAATAAGATCTGTTCTGCTTTTCTCTTTTCCTGCAGTACACCAGCCCCGCCCATCCTCCCCACCACCTTTCCTCTCTTACTTTTGCTATTAAGGGCTACAAGGGCAGAGTGAACAGAGTTGGGTTTCTCTTGACTGAGAATTTCATTTGCACAGGAATAATTCTCTGGGTCATCTCTAGCCATCAAAAGGTTACTTTGTACTGAGTACTTGTGGAACAGAATTACTTAATGAGATTTAGGTTTAGAACTTAAGCTTTTCACTCCCATTTCTTTTAATATGATTCTTATTGTATTTGGGTCTCTCTTGCCTTGGCATTTAGCAAGACCAAACTGATAATGTTCGTTAACATACTCTGCACAATTTAGCAAAAAATTGAGGATTTTGTTTATTCTGAATGTAGTTTTGTTTACTTGAATAAATGTGAACTGAAGAAAAAATTCTGTTGGGGGGTTTGGAGTTTTCTTTGTTCTTTTTTTAATTGTGTATTTGAAATAATACCCGAGTCCTGTATTGTTTCCAGAACCTGCTAGCCCAGGCCAGGACTTGGACATGCCAATGGAAGTTGATAGCAGTGAGATGAACAGTGATGGGAGTCGAGGTCTAGATGATGTTGAAGAGCCCTCTCCTCCAGAGGACAAAATATTCTTTATGGATCCATCTGACCTTGATGCAGACAAAGATGAGGAAGCTGTCAAAACCATCAGGTAAGTCATAAGGTGGATTTCACTGCTCTGGATGTACCTCACTCAGTATTGTGAGAAAACTTCTCTGATTAGCCCAGTTTTACTGCTCAAAGTGTTGTTTTTTCATTTGTTTTCATTTAACTTGAAAATACTTTGTGAACTTAGCCCATCCCAAGGAAATTTGATACATAAATAAAATAATATAGTCCCTTCTAATTGGAAGTGCTATTCTATGACTGTTATCAAAGAAGTAAAAACAGACTATCAAGGCATGGTCAAACTTACGGTTTAATGTGGCTAAGACATGAGTAAGGTCTTTGTGGCTAACCTAATGTAGTTACAGTTATACATATGTTGATTTAAAAAGAATTACTTGAGATATTTTAATATTCATATCATAGCGTATATGCATTTTGGGCAGAGGTTTGCTTTATTTATCTTGATTCTGATTTTTCTGACATCTATCTGCTGTTACATAGTTCCTTTAATCAAGTTTGATCTTATTTTCTGTATTATTTTGAATACTGTCATCCTGATTTTCTTAAGTCATTTTTAATAACATAAGGGCAGTTGTATTAGGTCAAACTAAAGGTCATTTTAGCTCAGGGCTTAGTAGCAAATATGTGAGGAAGAGCATTTCTTTCAGTGATTTGTAGCTCAAGGACTTCCTTAGTTGGAAGTAGCATCTTTTTTGTGTTCCACCTCTAGGTAGGATTTTTTTCATTTAATTTTAATCAGATTCAAAGCAATTAAAGATTCTGGCATGTACAGTACCCTGTAGCAGCCAATTCTGCAGTGTAACAGTGTGCTGCGTTAAAGCAGTTTTACATTTTTTATTTTGAATCTACCTTGTGAATTTGTGTGTTTACAAATGTTTCTGTTGTTGTCATACATAGGAGCTCTTGTATTAAGCAGGTAAGTTGGTGGTTGACTCACATCTTTAGTGCTATTAAAACCTGTACACTTAACTAATGACACTGTCAGAATATTAGACTGCCAAATCCTTGTCTGCAAGACAGTTAATATCCCTGAGCATTGATACAGTTTTCTAATGTAGCTGTGATTTGAATTAACATGCCCTTGTTTATATTTTCATAAATTGAAAGTATGCTCAGATAGGGACCTTCATTAGTATAATAACAATATTAAGAAATGACACAGTTTACTTAGACAAGAGAAAATAACAATGCTGATGTTAATTATATGCTGGATTAAGACCAGGATTCTCAGCTAATTGTTTTGAGAGAGGGAGATTTCTTTAGGTGTCCTCATTCCAGTGTGTTTCTTCTGTGTTCTGCAATTTAAAATGATTGCACTAGAAGAGCTAGTGGGAGCTCAGATACCTTATCAATTTCATCTATCAATGAAATGTTTATGGTAATGAAAAGGTGCCTGTTCCTGAAAATTGAGCTAAATGTGTAGTACCAGTATAATTGCAGTACTATTGTATTTTATCTTGTTAAATATTACCTGTTCTATCTTTTGTTTTAGTCCTTCAACAAGCAATAATATTCCCCTCATGAGGGTTGTACAGTCAATCAAGCACACAAAAAGGAAGAGCAGTACAATGGTGAAGGAAGGATGGATGGTCCACTATACTAGTAGAGACAATCTGGTCAGTGGCTTTAGTTTCTTCCTACATTAAGTTAAATTATTTCTCTAAACCAGTGTATTTTATTTTTCTTATTTAGATATTCTGATTTATAGTATCATTTGAAAGAATCTAGCCATGATGTTCATTATAAAGAAATCTGATTCAAAGGAGAAACTGTAGTTCCTTCAAAATTCTTCATGTGGTGACTCAACACTATTTTTCTTTCTCCCTTTTAAGAAGGATAAGCATCTTTAAATTGTCTTAAATGAGTTGCACGTTTAAGATTTCAGCTTTCCTGAGATAATAATCTGCTTATGTAATCTTTCTGTTTAGCAGTTGAACTGAATATTTGTATCAGTGTTTTATTGTACCACTTGAAAAGGTGGAAATCATTATAAAATAGTGTCAACCATTTCAGAACTCATCATTATTCTAGTGATCTAGGTGTTTGTAAATATTTGTGTATAGATATGGGAGTTCTTCATTCCTCTAGCAATTCATTCTATCTAAAAGTAAGCATTGAACACCATCCTCCCAAAACTCACTATTCCTCTTGATGTCAGTGGAATCAAGCTGTGACTTGACTATATGTCCTTGGGGATGCAGGCATCCTCCAAAAAGACTACATTGTTTCCAGAGCTACCAATGGTGATCTCTTATTTGAACCTTCTTGGGCAAGTGCCTTGGTTTTGTGTATTAAGGAGGAAGATAAGGAAGGATAACTGTGTTCCTTAGAGTTGTCTGGTGGGATGGAGAGAATGCTTTTGTATTTTAGTAGATGAATGAAAAGGGTGAAGTCAAGAAGTTCCCAGATCTCATGAAGCACAGTGTGTTGTACTGAGATTGTTCATGAAAAGCAGCATAAATAATTCTGCATTCTTTCTCTTCATGCAAGAGTTTGACTGAAGGGGACTTTAGAGAAGCAAAGTTATTTAAGTTCTGCTGAAATCAAGCTCAAGGTTGATACTAGTCAGCTCAGGTTATTGTACTTTTACTTTCTGTGATTGTCAGCTAAAGACCACTGCAAGTGGTCTGTCAGGAACTGCCTTACAAAACATTTCGTTAAAGTACATTTTTGTAACACCTAGATGTATTTATCAAAAACCAAAATAAGTATCTAGCATATTTCAGATGATATTCCAGCCAAGGCTACTTAACAGACATAATTTCATCATCTGGCTATGGAAAATCTACGACCAGGTAGCAAAGATGAATAGTTCTAGCAAAACTGCTCAGGGCAGACCTGGTATTTGTCTCTGACATAATCTTTCTATACAGCCAGTACATTCTTCCATGGACTTCTCTGAACCTCTTCATACAACAGCGATTGGATTGTACACCTTAGCTTAGTTTGATTTTATTCATCTGTCAATGTGAGTGCTACCTAGAAGACATCTACTGAAAAAGGCTATTCAAATGAAGTGGAGCATTCAGCCCCAAAGCATGACACCTTCAGCCAAACAAGTTCTCATAGAGCTTCCTAATGGGAGGAGACTTCCGTATTAGGCATTACAACATCGGCTATTTCCCTTGACTGCTCAGCTCTTAGCAATGTCAGATCATTTCCTATTCTTGAAACAACTTGGACTTTCTGTCAGTTCCAAAGAGGTTCATTTTAGCAGCAATATCTATATGCTTCTTGCCTGACTCTGGATATCAAGATACTTCACCCTTTCTAATGAGAAGTTTCTGTATCATCGTCTGTATTCTTTCCCTCACTCTGAGCCCATCCTTTCTCAGAACAGGATATGGACAGATTTTGAATCCCTGAGTGAGTTACCCACCAGTTCCTTAATTCCCCTACCTCCAAAGTCTTCCCTTATTTATGATTTAATAAAAGCATATATGTCCAAAGGACAGGTTATGCTTTCACTCAGTTTCCATTCAGTGCTCACTGGGAGTTCCATTTAGTTAAACCCATTCGTGACCTAGCTCTTTTTGTCTAAATACTACAGGTAGTCTTAGCTTCCCCATGATTGAAGTGATTTAAGCTTTGCTGTATTATGTTTTAAAATTTGTCATCCTAGGTTGGAGTTAAGGGTCTTGAATTTTTGTCACAGAAAAATGAAAATGGGTTTCTAACTACATGATTGTGATGCAAGCAAAGTTAGATTCGTATAGACCTTTAGCTTTCCAAAAGCTTCTTTGTTTTGAGGAATGGTCTTCTGCCTAAGACAGTTACTTGCTACAGCCTATTCATATTACTTTTTGGTGGAGAAGATATTTTTCATCAGTAGAGACTTTCAGAAAATGGCTATTTAGTCCGGTTTGATATTTTTTTTCTCCCCCAAGATATTTTGTCCACTTGAATCTCATAATATGTCTTGCCACTGTGTGTTTTTGACCTTCTAGAATTCTGTGTTGACAAAAAAATTAGGGATTGTTAGGCTTGCTCCATCCTTGAACCTTTGCAATGTTGGTGTGAGGGCACAGAGGGAGAAAGCATGACTCCCACGATTGTTACTAGGTTAAAATAATTCAGGTTTTCTGAGCACATGCATCTGGAGTGAAACCTGTGTAGGTAAGTGTTTTTCCAGTACAAGATAATGACTGTTGTCACTGCTATTACTGTAAGGTAAGTGTTATGTTTCTCTGGTTTGTGGAAATAATTTTTGAGACTCTTTTTGAGCTTAAGAAAAATCTTTCTTCTCAAAGTGTATTTTTTCCTGTATCTAGTCTAAGATATGACTAAAGATTAACAAAAGCCACACCAGTGATTTATTCCTTATGTTATTGTACTGTGCCTTTTGTAGAGAAAGAGACATTATTGGAGACTGGACAGCAAATGCCTCACGCTATTTCAAAATGAATCTGGAACAAAGTATTACAAGGTAATTAATGGTGATTAATTATTACGTTGCACTTAATTTACTCAGTGCTTTACAGATCTGAAATCTAATTGTGAGCAGTATAAATATTACCTCCATTTCCCCATCTTTTTTAATCAAAACTGTGGCCAAGTTAATTGTTAGCTAAAGCTTGTAAGTGAGAAGGACCAAGACTAACTCTGAGAAGTTGCTTGCAGCTCCTGTTCTAATCCCCTTGGGTATGTCTCTCCTTACCTTTTACATGTACTCTTCTGAATGACCTAACATATTAAGGTTTCTTCACAATTACCAGAGAATTTGTTTGGCTAGCAGTCTAATAAAGGCTAGGATTTTTGCATTCTGTAAGTAGAGACTGAAAGTTTGCATGCTTATGTATTTTATTTTGAGGTTCCCAAAATATAAATGATTCCCAACTGTGCAACTGAAAGTTGCAAACAGGATTTAGAAGAAAATTTACTGTGGAGCTTGGCACAGTATAAATGAAGCTTAGCACTTACAAAACTTATAAGTTTAATATATTATTGATATAGCAATATGTTCAATGGTGCAATATTCAAAAATGTGTTTGAGTGTATAAACAGGATTTTTCCCTTTCTTGTCTTACACCTTTAGGTGGGGGTCCAAATCTTGCCGCTTCTTCCTTTATAACATCTCTAAGATCAAGCCTTTTCTCTGTACACCCAGCTAAACTTGCCCAGATCCTTTTCATCCCTATCTTGACCAATGCAGTCTCTTCTCAGACCTCTCTGATACTTGTATTGCCCTGTGCATTCAAAACACAGCTGGTAAAATATGTTCCTTGCTCATTGCTCCGTTATGTCACTGCTTTTAGTCCTTTGACTTGCCCCTTTGCGCTCCTTTTATTAACTGCTTAAGCCTCAGGTTATTTGTCTTTACTGTTAGAATCATTCACAGTTTTTGCCTGTACATTTATTTGCTCTTCATCTTCATCAGCTACTGTCTCTTATCCCCCTAATGCCAGCCTGGTGTTCACCTGCTTGTTCACTGCTCTTGCAAGTGACATGCACCTGTACACCATCCTATGTATGAGGAATGTCCTCCTCCAGCTAGTGTGAGCTTGCAACCATTTCTTCCTTAAGATCTGTTTTCCAGTACTGCTTGTACCATGATCTTAAACTGACAAGGTAGAGGAGTCAGTAAAAATTGTTAGTATCTGTATGAAAGAGAATCTTTACCCAAAATGATTCAGATATGTGAGGCAGTTCTTGTTGACTAGCTTGTATAACTGCATCCTCCTCTTAATGTTGTCTTGTTTCACTTCCCCAACCCCCCCCATCATGTTCTTCTCTAACTAACCTGTATAAACTACAGGGGGAAAATGGTCATTCTATAGCTGTGCATCACTTGTACGCAGTGGGAGCCTGTCTCATGCTGAATATAAATGCAGTTTTGTCTATGTAGAAAAGAGTTGTATAGAGAGAACTGTGGTGGGGCTGGAAGTCTCTAGGCTTGTACAGAGGAATTCAGAAAACTGTGTGGGCAATGATCATGCACATTTTGACATCAGTTATGAAGCTTTGTGTTTTGATTTTGGTATTTTGACATATTTGCTTTGATTTCTTTGCACCCACTTTAAGTTTTGAGTTTTGGTATATTAAATTACGTGCATTTTCATTTTTTAATCTTTAATATTTTTCTTCAGGAGATTCCACTTTCAGAAATTCTCCAGGTGACTCAGCCTCGAGATTTTTCAAACGTGGTGCAGGGCAGCAACCCATACTGTTTTGAGATCATCACTGACACGATGGTGTACTTTGTTGGCGAAAACAATGGCAGCAATCATCACAGTCCTGTTCTTGCTGCCACCGGAGTTGGACTTGACGTAGCTCAGGGCTGGGAGAAAGCCATTCGTCAGGCTTTGATGCCAGTCACTCCTCAAGCTAGCGTTTGCACTGCTGCAGGACAAGGAAAAGACCACAGTAAGCAGGCAGAAAAGGCACTATTGTTCGTATTCTGAAGCTGTTAATGCTAGAGACTCCTTTCAGAGAAGCGCTTATTTAGAGTGAAATATTATCTGTCCATGCTCTATTCTCTTCTGAATTGGGTCCATAATTTTCCACAAGTCTCTAAAAAGTAACGCTCAGGTTTGTGGAGGGTGGGCAAATTCTTTAATCTGTTGTAGAAGAAAGTAGTAGTTAAGAATCAGATTTACAATATGAGTGCATATTGCAGAGCTTTATTGCGGGAGCATTAAGAACTCACACAGCTGCTGGATGTAAAAAGGGGCCGTAGTTTAGTTATTTCTAATATATTTCAGTAAATAAATATATTCAGAGTCTCTATATATACTCTGAAAGAACTGAATTTGGATGCTTTTTTATGTTATCCGCTATATGTATATACATACTTAAATCTATAAGATGTCAGTAGCTGAGAAGAAAAGGAGTTAGTGATGCAACATAAATACTGCCAGTGATGAAAAGGAAATTTTGCCGAGCTGTGGGTAGTAATAAAAAGTACCCTATTCCTCTTTTTATGGACCTGCCCTCCATTTCTTTCTCTGACATAGGATCATATTCATTATCAAGTCTCAAATAAACTATATATTGTGTTCTTTCTCTTCAGACATCTCCTTTTCCCTTGCAACGACATCCATTCACATTCTATATTGAGATTTATGGTTTCATTCTTTTAGTTTCTTTTAGTCTTCCAGCTACTCCTTAATCTTCTTTTAGTGAAATTTTCTTTTGCAGGAGAATCTGAGATTAGTTCTGTCTCTGTCTACTCTGCATCAGCAACAGTTAAGAACATGTAAATGCTAGTCTGAGGTAAAGGCACTTTTTCTGAAAATGCAGCCATGGTCTGAAATGGTAAACTATGAAATGCCAGCACTGGTATCCATATTTTATTACAGTGAAGAAACATACCTGTAAAATGGTACCTTGTATTATATATATGTAAAATGCCACTCTCAATATGAAATTCTCTAGTTCCAAATATATATATACACACACATACCAAAGCTCTTTGTTTTCTGGAAAGTAAGGCTTACTGTTGCTGAGAGACTTGCCAAGACAGTTGCTTTTTCCAAAATCAATATTTTTTCAGATATAAATAATTTTTTTTTTATTAAAACTTGACAATAGTAGGGAATGGAGTTTCAGGGATAGATACAGAGAGGAAGTATTTTAGCATGTTTAGGATTGTAGAATTATAAGAAACTATGAGTTGTGGAGTGATGTTCACATAGACAACTCTGATTTTTTAAACTTTAGAAAGCCCACAAAATGTCTGTTCATCATTCTTCTTCTTACACATTGTGAGCCATGAAATGTATCCCAAGAACCTTTAAGAAACTTAGAATTTTAGTTAAAAAACCCAAAACCCCCAAAGCCTCTAGTATGTTCTTTTGATTTAAAAGACCAAAAGAGAAGGGAGACATTGCTAGTGCTTGAAATACTTGCAGCAGCCCTAGGGAGTTTGTAATGTCAAAATGTCCACAAGACAGTAGCTAGTCAATTTGTACCACATTCTGGCCGGAAAATAGCTGGAAATGAGGATGCTCTTCTGGTCTGACCCATGGGAAAGAGTCCTTTCTGACCTCGTACCTGGTGGTTGGGGTGGGATGTTTCTTTGTGGGATGTTTCTGAGGTGAAATGAGAGAGAGTTTAGTAAACTGTTAACTAGTATAGGTTACATATTGAATTCTGGCATTACTGATTTCTTCAAAAGTGTCAATTTTTAAGCCCCTATTCTTATGCACTTCAGGCACTAGAAAAATGGATTTATTTGGAAGGAGTAACTCTATCTCTATCTACCAGATATTTTGTGTTCTGTAGCAATCTGCGGAGAAGGGTTTAGTGTATCCTCTTTCAACAGTTTCAAAACTGCGTCATCACTTTCTAGTTCCCTTCTTTCAACCTTTCTGCAGTTTTTGACCTTAGTAACATTTTTGGTCTGCCTTCTTTCTTGTTTATCCTTGTGTCCTGTACTGTTATTCCAATACAGACTTGACTACAGTCAATAATCAGTAGACATATGCAAGGCTGTAATTCCAGTTCATATTTCAGTTGCAGTATTCAGAGTGTCTTTGATAACTAGTATTTGTTGCTGTCTTAGGTCTGTAAATTCCTTCTTTGAAATAAAGCACAGGTGGCAAAAGTGGGATACTTTTATTTTTTATTTGTTCTCTGAAATTGCTTTTTTAAAGCTCAAAGCTCTTAAGGTGATAAAGGCTCTTTTCAAAGTGCTAGGAAACCTGTAGTATATCTTCTATCCACCTTGTAGGTGAATTTGTTATACTTTTTTGTTTTTGGAAGTTACCAATGATAGCTGTCCATTTGTCTGAGAACACTTCATCTCTGTCTTGGAAGCCAAAGGAAGAAGGTGCTTTCTGCCACCTTTGATGTACCCCTTCTTGTCCATGCATCGTAATGTTATTCCTGTAATGAAAACTTTGTGTCAACATCTGCTGCAGGCTAAAAAATTCTGGGTCTATCTGGTGCTTTTACTTGCGAACTACACTTCTTAGATGTGTTTTTATATTCCAAAGATTGATAGGATTCTGTAGTTTATCCATGAAACAAAAATTGATTATATGATGGGTTTTACTGCTTTTTTTAAAATTATCAGAACTTCTGTTACTTGCTTTGCTTGATGTTTCCCTTTCTTATATATTAATTCTGTATATCTTGGTGCCATAGAAAATTAGTAACCACATTCATTTGACAATAAGGCATCTTACCTGGTCTTCTACCCTGTATTTTTCTATATTACTACCAGAAATTCTTAAGTCATTTAATGCCACATTACTATTGCTTTCAGATCTCCAGTTCTCTACTGTGTACACACTCGTACTGTTCTACTATTTTTGTAATCAGTGATATTACAAAAATAGACAAATAATCTCAGCAAAATTCCTGGGGCTGTTTATCTAATCAATCTGTGAAATCTGAGTTCCAGGGTATGATGTTTCTGCAGAACATCAATAAAGATCGTTTCACTATGACTGGGTTAGAAGTCAGTAAGGGGTTTTTTGTTTTTGTTGGGTTTTTTTTTTTCTGATCCTTTTTATTAGATAAAGCTTTCATTTCCTATTTACTTACACAATTATATCTTCTTTATTGCAGAAGAGTTATCTCTAAGCATCTCTGTTTCAAATTGCCAAGTCCAAGAGAACGTGGTGAGTCACGTGCATTGTATAATAATTGTATTTATTTACTTGGGTATTATGAATAATTGGTAGTGACTGTCTGGATAAGACAGCAACACCAGGATATTGTAGCTGGAGAAGTCTGTGTTATATACAGGAAGTTATCTACTTGACACAGCTGTTGGTTTGTATGAATGTGTGTCCCTGCTTACAGTGCAGCCAAGTGGATCCTCTTCAGGAAAAGTTTGTTCTGTTTTTCTGCTCCATCAGGGTAATGATATCACCATTTATAGAGTTTGATTAACATCGAGTGTAAATACAGCTTAGCCAGTACTACCTAATATGCTTATGAACATTTTGATTACTCCTGATATTTGTGATTTGTTTTTTCATGCGTTAGGATATCAGCTCTGTGTACCAGATATTTGCTGATGAAGTGCTGGGTTCTGGTCAGTTTGGTATTGTCTATGGAGGTAAGTTACATTAGATTTCATTAGGCATTTATTAAGGTAGAGTATCTGTCTGTGTGATATAATTAGCCTTTTTAGAATTACTTAGCTGTATCTAGAATGTCTAGATGAAGTTTATCTTGTCAAAAGTCTTGTTTGGATTACTTTAGTGTGTCTCTCTACAGTTTTATGTACAGTATTTCTTACAATTCATTTTTTGCATTTAGAGTTTTGCACTGGCAGCAAAATCTGTTTAGAGTATGCATAGCATTTTGACCACAGTTAAATACAAAGCAGTCTCTACTCTGAATTTGGCCTTGGTTAATGATTTGGGTTTTTTTAAATTGCAAATTCTAATGCTCTTGTCTCTATTATACGTTATTAGAAGTCATGTGTTTAAGGAGGCTGTCAGTTATACCTGTTTTTAATGATATCTGAGAGATGTGGCCAAAAGCAATTAGAAGAATACATATTCTCATGTATGTTTTGACAGTGTTTATGTGAACATGATTAACATATTTTATGCAAACAGCTTTGTTACAAATTTCTGTCAGCAGGATAAAATAGAAGGCAACTCTTTTTGCCAAGAGCTCTCAGTTTTAGGTTTCAAATGTAGTTTTCTCACTCAGTTTTTTAAAACTTCTATTGCAACATACATCTTGTTTATAGTGTGGAATTAAAAAAAAGAGGAAATACTACAAATACATCATATGGACTCTGCTTCTCTCTCTCTCTTTTTTTTTTTTTTTAAATCCCATATGTTATATCTCAAGTTTGAGAAAACCGCAGACCATAAATCTGGAAAGAAAGAAAAAGTGATAACTAATGATTTAAAAGTGGTAACATTTCTGCTTCTGTCATATTGTCTTTCTAGTCAGGAAGTATTGTGGCTATGATTTTTCTGTGTGCCAATTCTGTAGTTAAACACTTTATTACTTCTGAACTGCTTGATGGAAATGTGGTTTAATGGTCTGGTTTTACATCACTCTTGAGAGAGGCTTTTTTTTTTACCCCTGCTATATTTCTTAAATAATAGTATGAATCAAAGCGTGCTCCCTCTCTTAGGAATAGAACATAGAATCATTTAGGTTGGAAAAGACCTTTAAGATCATGCAGTCTAACCATAACCCTACTCTACCAAGTCAGCTGATAAACCATGTCTCTAAGCACCACATCTACACACAGAAATGCGGACAGTATTTTGATGTTTTGATTTTATTGCGATATATACTCACCTAAATTGTCTTTTAGATAATCTCAGCTAGGTATTTTGCATGATTCAATACTTATAAACGTAAGAAAAGCTTATAAAAGTCTTTTATTATAATAAATTTTGTCACTTGATGCTTTAGAATATGCATATTCAATTTCTTACAATAAAATCATAAGCTAAAAGAGCAAGAAAAGAGAATATAAAAAATTCTTTTGCTGGCTCTGCACACTGCTTAATTGTTGCTGGTGTTTGGGGATTCTAGATTTGGCAACTTCTAATACTGGCTTCTCCCCAGTTGTGTAGCCTTACTGAAATAATAGTAAGAAAACCTTTTATTTAAACAAAGCTAAAATTAAGTCGCTTCCATTGCTGTGGGATTTGGTTTTTTTTTTTTTTTGTTTGGGGTTTTTTGTGTTCTCTGTTCTCACCAAAGATTTACAAATTGTAAATCAAGAAATTATAGGATATTGATATTCATCTCCTGTTTCTTTCAGTGAGAACAGTTTCCCTCTGCTTTTCCTATTTTGGTTAGTTTTGAGTGGTCTGAAAAATAGAGACAGACAGAAAAAAAGAATTCTTGGTAGTTTCTTACTGATGTAAAACTTGCACTGAAACCTGTTGGTTGTGTTTTACTTAGGAAAAATAATTTTCAAGCTTCTTTTCTGTTAATCTTTCTTTATGTTCTATTTTTATCTCTGTGTAGCCTCTGCAGTTAAGTGTTTCATTAGTATGGTAGTTTTGCTTTATGTTCTCTTGCAACCTAGCATTTGTCTTCTGAGTGTTGCATCTAGTTCATAATTGATAGTATTTTTGCTACATTTCAATATAATTTGATGTCTAGTGGAGCCAGACTCATTTGCCCTGAATCCAAGGTTGTATTTAAATTATTACCGGGTGCTGTGATTTCTAATATTCTGCCTAAAACCTGCTGATTTGTTACAGAGAAAATGACAAAACTCACCAGATCTTTCTTTCGAGATTTCTGGCTTTATGCTTGTTGCCTTGTGACAGTCTGTTATACAGTGTGTGCTTTCCTTAGGACTAATGTAATCTTCTTTAAAATTTACTTTTTGCTCTCCAGTTGTTAGTTCTCTTTGGCAACCTTGTAAACCTTTTTGCACCTTGAGCGTTGTCTCTGTTAACTTCCTTACTTTGTCTGATAGGGATAAGCCTGGTTTTGACCCTTTATTCACAATGCTGTTTAAGGCAGGTGCATTAGTTGCTTGGTGCAGCAGCCTCTGGAGCAATGTCCCGTGCCCTGCCTGGGCCCTGGCCACCAGCACAGGCTGCAGAGCAGCAGGTGAGGCCTGGCTGGGTGGTTAGTGCAGCACAGCTGGGCTCCCTGTGGCCGTGCCAGTAGTGTCCTCTGTACCGCTTGCACTGTAGCTTTGTGTGCCATCACTTTTCCTAAAACAGCTCCCCAACCCTTCAATGAGCAGATAGTGACTTTTTTTCTGTGGTGCAGACTTATTGTTCTATACTAGTTTAGTATTAAATGTCTTAGATTATCAAGGTGTTGTGCATGATCCCATGAACCTCTCTGATGTGAACGTGATAGAAATCAGTTTAGCAGTTGTGGGGAAGCTGGGCGAGCGTTCACAGCTTCTCACTCAGCCCTTGAAACATCCTATCTGTGTATTGCAGAATGCTCCTCACGTGGATGAAGGTTACAGCAAGGAATAGTATTTGGTACTATCAGCGTGTCCTTTTCTTTTTTTTTTCTGACCACAACCTCTTAGAGCTTTTTGATCACAACAGACTACCCATGGGTGTTAACATGTTGTTCTTCATGGCACATAATTACTCTCATGTTCCTATAGAGTATGAGGTATGTGATTTCCTGTGCATGTGGAGCCCATGAAAGTATGAAACCACTGGAGAAGTCTTGCAGATTTTTCTTCACATTGGTCTTGAATGGTTTTGCCAATTTTTTAATAGAAGAGAGGCAGTATTCTGTAAGACTAGATATTGCTTGCTTATGTGTAAGTCCCTTGCACAAGTAAAAGCTTCACCTAATACATCTAATGTCAATGTGCATACCTGGCAGCAGAGTAGTAACTAGTTTAAATTTCTCTACAACATTCCTGTTGAGACTGATCACTTCTTACTCATCTACTGGTTGCAATTTAAAATATAAATATAGTGATATTGTACACTTGTACAGAATATACTTGTTTCCCCAAAAAGGAATTTCTGCTGTATGGTTTTATAGCTATGAATTGCTTCTACCTCTTGATGGCTGACATTGACTTTCCATTTAGGAAAACATAGGAAGACTGGAAGAGATGTGGCTATCAAAGTCATTGACAAGATGAGGTTTCCAACTAAACAGGAAAGTCAGCTTCGTAACGAAGTAGCCATTCTCCAGGTATGAAACTATTTTTGGATCATATTGGAGTTAGGTCTCACATAAGCCATTAATGAGATTTTTTAAAATGTGTGTAAGTTCTCCAAATTGATTTCTAAATCTGCATCTGTGATTTCTGAGTCTTTTTGTAAGAGGAAATCTTAGAAGAGAGACAGTTCCCAAGTATTTGGTAGAGTTGATAATTTTGGGGTGGTATCTGTCCCCTATAGGGGATCCCCTGAAGACATGTACTTTGGCTCCATGTTGTCTCCTGCAGGTAGCAGGAAACTCTGTATTATTTTTCGGTTGTCTTCCACTACTGGCTCCTCAATATATGAGTGTTATTCTTGTGTGTTCTGTACTCAAGCTACTGAGTGTATCAACTGTAAAGTTAAATCATTATGGATAATTTGTGTTAAAACAGTCTTAGTGGTAATTGGCATGCTTCATGATGGTTATTTCAAGCTGGTTTCTTGCCTCAGACATTCTGCTTTTTCATTTCTAACTCTCCACTTAACTGCTTTTTGATTTATGGTACAACATTTCTTTGTAATTCGGGATATTTCATACTGTTTTATTTTAGTGATGTACCTGTACTACTTTATTTTAGAATTTGCACCACCCTGGGATTGTGAACCTGGAATGCATGTTTGAAACCCCAGAACGGGTCTTTGTTGTGATGGAAAAGCTGCATGGGGATATGCTAGAGATGATTCTTTCCAGTGAGAAAAGTCGACTTCCAGAACGAGTAACTAAGTTCATGGTCACACAGGTTGGCATTCAGTCCTTCTACTTAGAGAGGAAAGGCTCTTTCATGATTCTGTGATAATGGAATTTGGAGAAGGAGTTTTCTGTATTGTTGTTAGAGCTGCACATCTAATGAAAGTTGGCTAAACGTGGAAAAAATTTTGCATGTTAATTCTGGTGGGGTTTTTTTGCCCTTCTTTCCAAGACATAACATTATGATGCATGTCAAAACATTCAAAAAGATGTGGAGGGGGTGGTGATAAAAATCATCAGTTGCAAATCCTTATGGGCTGGAAAAAATAGTACTTGCACAGTATATATGGGTTAATTCTTTAAGACTATGCTGATACAAGTTACTGTATTGGTTAGCGTGTGTGGCTTTTGAAACTTCTGATCCACTTGAATAGTTCTGAAAATGTTCTTTCCTTTTCATAGATACTTGTTGCTTTGAGGAATTTACACTTCAAGAATATTGTGCACTGCGATTTAAAACCAGAAAATGTCCTACTAGCATCGGCAGAGCCGTTCCCACAAGTGAGTGAAGATTAAAAAATACTTTTCATTGTTCTTTTTTTAAAGAGAGAGGCATTGCAGCTTAAAAAGTGACTTATGTTCAACTGACTCAGTCTAAAACTACTTGAGCTACATGTATTATAGTCGTCTTTTTTTTTTTTTCCTTCCAAATCTTAGACCATTGAGCATAAAGCCAGGTTATTTCAGTTTCTTTCCCCTCAGAGGTGGATCATGTCTCACAACAATGCTGTCTACTAGTATTTTTTTCTTCTAAGGAGCCTGAGAAGTTCAACTACTGCCAGCACTTAGCAAAAGGCTCTGTAGACTGCCTCTGTTTTTATGCTTGTGAAGGGTGCATAGAAGTTGGTGTTCTGGACCAGTATGACTATTCCAGTGGAAAAGGCCCACCGCTAAAAACTTTGAGACCGGTCCTTGTTTCTGCTTCATTCTGTTCTATTTGGCCCTGGAAGTTTCTTCCCTGTTGTGCATCTGCTTCTCTTGCTTGCTCTTATTTGTGTTGCTTATAGGCTGTTAAAAGGGACTGGCTCACTTGTCACTGGTCTCGCTCAGGGATCTTCATCATCAATATGTGTGATATCACATTGTAATTTAATCAAAATAGCTAGTTTCGGTAAGAGAAATGCTGTTCAGTGGTATTAGTATTTAGGTACTGTCAACACTTACCCCAGATAGATACCCACCTTAGATACTTGGATAGTATGGATTTTGTGGAGGATATATAGAAATTAGAAGCTGCTAGACAACATCAGGGAATTGCTTCCAGTCCTGTGACATTAATGCGAAGTGGGATGGATTTTTGGGAGTCACTTGTATGCCTTTAGTGCATTGCTCTTTCTTACACCCTGGGGAGGGCTTATTAACTTTGGGTTAATGTTGGACTTGTACAGATAAGAGGATCCAGATCAAGTGCCTGCTGTTTTCAAATTAAGGAACCATCCCAGAACTATGAAGATTGGAGAATCAGTGCAGGCACCAGCCATAGATGCTTTTTTACCTGGACAATTTTTGGACTGTGCTATCTAGAGATGGCTGGGTCTGAGTTCTGGATAAAACTCATCATTTGATTTTTGTGTAGCAGAAGCCTCCAGCTTCAGGAGTATGATTAGGAGGAATGTGATCTGACTGGGATTCATGTGCTTTTTAAATTTTGGTCCCGTGCCTTGTAAGGGTGTGGATTTGCCTCTGAAAATGAGCTGAGTTTGAAATAAAGTTTTTTGTCCTTATTTGCACACTTGTGGCTGTGTACTACACAGCCTGCCTCAGACCTGAGTCTGTATGCGGCCAGTTCAGGTCTGGGTCTGAAGCTTGGTTGATATGCAGTCTGCAAACCCAGCAACCTAAAACCTTAACCAGCCGGCCTATATAAAGTTTTGTCCTTGTTTTAGTGCATATAGTGTTTAAATGATGGCAGAAAGGATATCAAGTGCCACTGTGGTCTTGGGCAGGAGCATGCTTTGGAGATTGAGCAGAGATTTCTCAGTTTAAAATCTATTTCTTTTGCAGGTGAAGCTGTGTGATTTTGGCTTTGCACGTATCATTGGTGAAAAATCTTTCAGGCGCTCTGTGGTGGGGACACCTGCTTACCTTGCCCCTGAAGTGCTCAGGAGTAAGGGTTACAACCGCTCTCTAGACATGTGGTCAGTAGGAGTTATTGTCTATGTGAGCCTTAGTGGTACATTCCCATTTAATGAAGATGAGGATATAAATGATCAGATTCAAAATGCAGCATTTATGTACCCACCAAATCCTTGGAAGGAGATTTCTAGTGAAGGTAAAGAAATTAATTTTCTCTGTTAGAATGTCTTTTGTGTAGATAATGCATGCAAGTGCTTAAACCTCAACGTTCATTCAGACAGGAGTGTGAGAATTGTAGATAGTTTGAGTTTAGTCAGCTATGCCAAAATGGATAGATATGAGCCAGCATGTATTTGTGAAAGATAAATTGTCAAATACAATGTTTTAGATCATTTTCAGAGCAGGAGTCAATAGGTTTAGCAAGAAAAATTAATTGCATGCATGAGTAGTGGGATGAATAACCTGAAACTTTCTGAAATTCCCAATGAAAAGCTAAATTATGTGTGAATATTTGCTGAACGCTGATTTCAAAACACAAGTTATCTAAACTGTAATTACAGAAATGGTTCAAAATTTAATCTGGAATTTTAGTTTTGTACGCTGGCAAGTGAAACAAAACCTGGATGTAAATGTCAGATCTGAACAATCCAGAAGTTTACAAGGTTGGTCTCTAGAGCTCTCCAAGGCCAGCTTTGTTATTAGTAATGTGTATATGATCAACACACAGGTAGGTGTGGAAGAACACATATGAAAATATACAAAAGTGGAAGTACCTACATTGTTTTGGAACACAGGATTATGCTCAAGTTGTTTAGGCATCTCTAAAAATCACTAAAATCAACAGGCAAAAAGGTGGACAAGTAGTATAGTAAAGCTTTTAGTGTTTCCATCATAGGGGGAGGGACACTTACCCCATATTTATTTTATAGCCTCATTGAACATAAACAAAGTTGAATATAAAATTCAAGAGCTTAAGTTTAAAAGAGCGCAGTAGGATATACACATGTAAAAAAAAAAAATTAACTTTCACTGCAGCATGTGAATGATGATAGAGGTGATTAGTATTTAAGCAACATAATTTTTGTTCTATTCTTCTTTGTCAGCCATTGATTTAATAAACAATTTGCTTCAAGTGAAGATGAGAAAACGTTTCAGTGTTGACAAATCCCTTAGTCACCCGTGGTTACAGGTAAACCCATCTGCCTTTTTCACTATGTTTATAATGGGTGAATAATTTTTTAATTTAATTTTTTTATTAAATCCTTCAGAGACTTATTAAAACTTCTACTGTCAAAGTCTCTTAACAAGCATTCATGAAGGCTTGAATATTTCTGGTTTTAGCTTTACATTTTATGTGCTCCAGGATTCTGCCCATCTGCCGATGGCTCCTTTCCTCAAGGAAAATTGTCTTACTGTTTCTCCTGCCCTTTGGCACCTTTCCTGAACACGGGCAGTGGTGAGGGCTGGGAGCCCACTGAGATCAGTACAGAGGCAAACAGTTCAGTGCTGAACAGACACACGAGCTGGCGTGGGCCGTAACTTGTAGTCGTTTCAGAACTGAATTGTTTGAAATGGAATTTATTTGCAGCTTTGACACGGGTTCTTATCACAATGGTTTCACAATCCTGTACATGCACATGAATAACTTAAAAGATGTTAAGGGGAAAATCCAATTAATTTTGAGTATAAACAGTATTGGAATGAGTAAAATTTCATGTATGTGTATATATAATTTTATAATAAAGCTAACATTGCTGTCTTGTTACTGTAAATCTTGAAAACTTTTTGTTTTACAACCTTAGATACTATTCTATTTAATTTCGAACCATTCTTTGTGGAAACTCTGAGGTATTTGGGGGGGCTGTTTGTTTTTTAACAGGTCTTACTAATTATGTCTTCTGGCTATTTATACTAAAAGTAGAGACAAACTGCAGAATTTATCTGTGGGAATGTAGTGCGTCTGTTTCTTAAATTGCTTCCTTAAATCTCTTTTACTCCTTAGGATTATCAGACTTGGCTTGACCTCAGAGAATTTGAAACACGCATTGGAGAGCGTTACATTACTCACGAGAGTGATGATGCACGCTGGAAAGAACATGCTTATGAACACAACCTTGAGTACCCCCAGCATTTTATTATGGCTCCTAATCCCGATGACATGGAAGAAGACCCTTGATTTATTCATTGTGCTAAATTGCAGCAGAGAAGGATACTCCAGACAGAAACTGAAGATAAGTTTTGGGATAGCTGTTGCTTTCTGAGTGCTGTACCCAGAGTTGGGAGTGGAAAGCACCAGAGGATCCTGCATTGACATGGGAACAGACTGTCATCTGACAAGCTTTTCTCTGTCTCCGACTTAAACTATGAGTTGATACTGGACAATGGGATAAGCCCTGTTGGGTAACATTTCACCCACCTGTGTGGCTGCAAAGCCATTACTGAGGTGTAATGTGTACAGATTGAATGGTTTGATTTTTTTTCAAGGTTTGTTTTTGTTTTCATAACCTACACAGTAAGAATTTTGTAATGGTTTTCTAATCCCTATTTACTAGGCCATAGAGGACTGTTTTCTGTTACTTCGATACATCTTCCATTTCCTAAACTGTGCATGGTGAAAAGAGACTGTTGAAAGAAATCAGTGCAGAATACCTTGGCTAATAGCAAAAGATGGTGGCTTAGGTCAAATACAGCTTCATAGATGAAGGAATAATTTGCTGCTGTTAAGACAGTTAAATATGTGTGTCTTTGCCCTAGCTGAACCTTTTCCAGATACCCCCAAAAAAAGAAAACCCCAGAACTTCTTACATTCCTTTTCAAATGCTGGCTAATGATCTGAAGAGATGCCAAGGACAGCTATGCTAGTCCTTTATTCTGTCTGTTAAAGCAGAGCAATAAGCCACAACAGCACGTTGCTGAGCAAGGCTGGTGCACATCATTGATACACACCTAAGGCATTTTGCCTTAAACCTACACAAGTAACGCACCGAGAGCACACGAGACTTGATGTAGCCTATCCTCTCACTCTGGAAAAACAGCTTCTAGCAGAAGGATGTGGAAGAATAGGGAAACTACATGCAGCTTTCTTCTGTTGTTTGGAGTAATTAGATTTTATAATTTTTCTAGTATTTTTCTAATTTGTGTTAAGGTTCCCTGGACTTACATCAGGAGTACTTTGTAGCTTGCTAGCTTGTATCTTAACTCTGCTCAAAACCTAGGAGTAACAGCGGACTCAAATCACCTGTTGCTTCTCCCAGGGCAGCTGGATTGTAGGAGAAAGGGCTTTGCCTCCTGACTTTAACCTGCAGCCCCTCCTGTCCTCTTCACTGTGCTGAGCCTTGTTGAACTGAATGAAGAGTCCAAAAACCAACTCCGAAGTCAGGTTCTTATGCAGGTGCCTCAGCTGATGGATTCCCAACCACTGACTGGGCTTGGGCGAGGAAGCAGCAGTGGTCTTTGGAAAGGATTCCCTCAGAGCACAGTGGAATAGTTAAAGTTCATGGCATTTCAAAGAAGTTTGAGGCCATGAATGCTACATGCAACTGAAAGGAGGAGGTTTTATTGTGTTTTAAAAAATGGAAAAGGTGAAATCTTTCCTTTTGCAGGGGGTAACAGTATTGTGCTGCTGGAAGGTGTGGAGAGGCTGTACATATCCCTGGTGGGCCAAGCTGATCAACTGAAGCTTGGGTTGAACTTTTTAATTAAAGTACTGATACAGGCTTGAACTGCAAAGTCAGTGAGAGGCTTTGGGGTATCTCCCCCCCTACAAAGATTTTTATGTGTGTTTGTAGATAGTATTTTTTTCTACTGCTGTTATTCAGGTAAGGAAGCAGGTGAGCAGAATTCTGTAAGTTGTTAGATATACATAAAATTTTACAAGGTTATTTCAGGGCTGGCAGCTGCTTGCAGTGACAGTGACCTGGCAGTGAAGTCAGTGGCAGTTGCAGAAGCCTGCCCCTACGGGTAGGTTTGGGCCTTTAACCCAACTTTTCCTATTGCCCTTGATCTAACTGCCACTGCCTTTTGTAGGTGTCTAAGTTGGTAAAGGCTGAATTCTGGCTTCTCTGTAAGGATATACCAGACTTTATACAACACGGTGGTGCAGGCTATGTGGTGGTTTCCTACAGCAAGCAGTGGGCAGAGTGATTCTGACCTTCTGGCCGCAGTCTCTGCCACTCTTACACTGGGGAGTCATCCTCCCCCTTCTATGCTGTCAAGGCAGTGCAAAGCAATTGAGAAGGGACAAAATTTGTCCCTTAGCCTTGCCCCCCTGATAAGGTGGGGTTTCAAGACTGATTCTTCAGAGAGGTGTTATTTTTCATCTGTGGAACCAGAACAATCACCTGTGAAGTTGGTAGTCTGGTATTTGCCCGGGCTTTTCTTCAACTTCTACTGCTCAAGTGACCAAATCTCAGTGAAGCTATTGCTATTTCCTATCCTAACTGTAATAATGTAGATACAGTTTGGTTTTAAACTTCAGATTTTAGACTTGAACTGTCACTTCAGGTTTTCCTGTAAGTTTTTTTGTTTGTTGGTGTTTTAAGGGAGGAAATAAAGCCAGCTCAGTCACTTGAAAAAGCACAACAGAAATAGAGGAAGGAGGGGACAACAATGAAGAAGGCCTGGCTGATGTCTCTCTCCATGAAGTCTGCTCTGTCCCAAAATATTATATGAGCTATTTATTCTTCAAGTTGTTAGCCTTTGGAGGAGATTGCCTGACCATATGTGCAGACTTATGGGGCCTGACAATAGAAGCCACAAGCAGCTAATAGTCAAGGAACCAAAAAAAAAAATCATATATTAGGAGTGAATTTTCTTCAGAGTAGTAAAAATAGCTAAGTTTTTTATTCCCTTTTTCTACCTTTACTGCAAACTTTGACAGCAGTAGGTTACAGTGTTTAATATCCTTACCCCTAGATGAATTAAGTTGCATTCATACAAGAAAGTGCTATGATGATGCTAGAAAAAAGCTCATGTAAAATTTATAGCCTTAAAAGGACACTGTCAAGTACTTTTATATTTTTATACATCCCATTGTTTGTAAATATCCTCTGACAAGCTTGAAAATAAAATTTATTTCCCTATCAGATTTGTTCTTTTTATTTGCATGAATTTTCTTCTATCAACTGTTCTTAGAAATGATTTTATACTACAGAATTCCCACAGATTAGGAAGACACCAAAGCACCTAAGTAACTCTTTTGGATGGTTCCTGTCACCATTCTTTTTATAAAAATATCTTTAAAAACCATCAAAGTATCTTATGTTTTAAGCAAGTACCAAAGCTGAATACATCTAAAGTCTCCTTAGCACATCTACTTGTTACCCACAAGTTTTAACTTGATTCCAGTAGTAAATACTTTACTCAGCTCTATTTTAAGACCCCTGAAACACTGTTCATTCTCTGCTCTGCCTACACTGGTTTCTGTAGGTGCAGTGTTCAATTGCTACATGCATGGCTTTGAATGGGTTGGTCACAGGTTTGGTGTGCTGCATGAGACTTACTCTGAAAGAGCACTCCCTACCAAAACATCACTAGGCCTCAAAGCATGGACTGGTGTGAGAAAAGTGCTTGGAAAAGGAATGTGACATCTCATGTGCTTTCAGTTCAAAGAAATCAAAATTTATTTAGTTCTTGCCTTACTGTGCATGTAGCTATATGAAATGCTGATTAGATTAGTGCAAAAACATTTACTATGTGAAACCATAAAATGCAGGACTCTATTCCTTTTACTTTTTTAAAATTTAATAAGTTGCTACTGAAAGCTACTATCAGACATTTCATTATAGTATTTGAAATTACTTCAGTAAGAGTTCACCAAATCCAGCAACGGGTGGCAAGGGAGACTTGGATTCTGGTTTATGTTTTGTGTCAGGGTGTATGAGTCTGTGGTGAGGCAGCAGAGCAAAAAAGTTAAAACAGTCCCCCATCTTCTTGGGATTCATCAGCATATCATAGCTGTGAAGTAACTGCTCTTGAGTTGCTGTGTCACCTGAATTCTGCAAGAGCACCTAAAAAAAAAAAAAGTAGGTTATAGCCCTTCCTGCTTTCCTTTAAGTTTCCTTATACCTGCAATCTCTCATTGCAGCCTTTTTACTTGTACTAATGTAACACCACCATCTCGTTCAGCAGAAGTGGTGAGATCCCTGGTGGAGCTCGTACACTGATCTATGTAACAAAGTGTATCATATCAAGGAGTATTTAATGCAAAAATCAGTTTTCTCTGAGGGATCCAGAGTAACTTACATCTAGAAAAAGCAACAATTTGATCTCACACCTTCGTGTTTAGAACAACTTTCTCTTAAAATCATTTTTATAAGAGCTCACTCATTGCTTAAAAGTATTACTTGTGGATTAGGAGAGTTTAGGTACCTGCAATCGGAGATCAATGCCCATGTTTTTTAAAAACTCCCGCTGTTTTATGGGGCCTAACGTGGCTGTTCTGCCCTGTGTCATCTTCCGAAGATAGCTGAAATCAACATCTGCTGTCAGGTCTGCTGTGCCTGGAGCTCTCAGCACATCATGAAGTTCATGATTCTGGAAACCCTGAAAAATGAAATGGGAAGATAGACTCTGCTGTGTTCCAAGCTGTACCACAGCTGGGGCTAGCAAAGACTAAGCTGCGTGTGTGAGGGTGAGAATAGCAAGTTATATTTTGAGAATTTGAGATAGACATAGGAAGGGCTCAGATTATCCTTTCTGTCTGTCAGAAACCCTTATGGGTATTGATTAAATAAGAACTCAATTACTCAGTTTTATGACTGCAGCATAACACAGTTTTTGCTGTTATGTCTACCCAAGACCTTTCTCTTACAAGAACCTGATGATCCAAGTACCAAAAGATAACTGAGTATTTTAGCTCATTATTTCAGGGTAAATGACTTACCCGGAACGTGTCAGTTTTGGTTCCATCATGACCATAATCAGCAACCAGTGCAGCCCCACCATCCTTTTCTATGTGACAGGCAAGCCTCTGAATGATGACACCAGCCTCAGGACAAACTTCCACATGATCTCTTGTTTCTTCAGGCTAGTGCAGAGTTCAAAGATCAAAACATCTGTATTAACAAACAAGTACTGGGCAAGAGTTCTTCACATTTGATGTCTTGGGATGGTTATCACTTCGTCGGGGCACAGAGGTCCAGGTGATATATTCTGGGTGACCTAGAGCTTGAGCTAGTTTTTGCTAACCATCATTTTCAATTGTGTTTTCTGAGTCATCTATAACCTACAGTCAACTGAAATAATTTTTCTAACAAGTAATACCACCTACAGCAGGTGAAACCACATTACTGTGGTACTGAAAGAATGAAAACAGCTCCTCAGCTGTGCACACCCTTCAAAAAAAGCCTTTCTGGGTGAAACTTTGTAGGTGGTTTTAATCTCAATTACTTCACTGGATTCTTGAAGTTACAAAATGAACTTCAGAAAAAAATCTTGGGCACTTTCCATTAAAGGTCAGCGTAGCACAGAAGTGCCCAGCTGCACTGAGTACATGCACAGCAGGCTGAGCCTGGCTTAGGCAGGGCTACTGCTGAACAGTGACATGACACATGCAGAACCCTCCCTGTTACTTGCTGCCTCAGTTTGCTCCCTGAAGTGTTTTGTCTCTTTAAACTCTGACTTTGCCAAGTTTGATGTACATGTTTTTTTGTGCTATATTTTCACAGCACACAAAGTTGAAGGTGGAAGTTTTGCAGAATTGAAATGGTAACCTCTACTTACTCATTTACAGACTGAGAGCCCCCCTCCTGCTGTCAGAGTAAGTGGGAAGTGGTAAATGTACTTGAAAGAGTCAGTAAAGAGGTAAGTACAAACTCTAGTAGACGTAACCTTACCTGAATAAAGTTTTCTGTTGCAGGGGTACTGGATGGTGACAGGACAAACCGCAGCTGGTCAGGTACTTCTGGATCTATATCAACCAAGACTTCACGCCAGCCTTTCTCTGTTCTCTGTTCAATCAACCCAAAATACTAATTTACACTCTTTAATGTGTGCAACAGTATCTTGTTTATTTGATCAAACTAATGTGTCAAGCATTTTCACAAATGTTGTAAGAACATAATGTGCTATTAACAACAACTAATCATTCCTACTTAATTCCAGTAACTACCTTGGAAAAATCTTGTGGTAGAGACTCATCTGCAAAGTCAAATAATACAGGTCTAACTATACTTAAAAGAAATGAATGACACTTAAGAAAAATGATGCCTCTTCTTTTTGAGTTATCAAAATAATATACTCTACTAGTGATTTTCCTAAACTAATTATAAACTGAAGTTGAAAGTTTCTTCTGAATCCTAACTAGCATCTCTTTTGCTGTTCTCATTGCCATTCAAATTAAAGCCCTTTGTTAGTAGTGGTACATAAAATAATGTGGAAATAAAAAGCTTCATCCATGTAGCATAAGAAATCTTTAGCTTTCTACAAGTTTTTCCATTCAAGAGCAATTACTAATTTTACAGTTACCCCTGAATTAAGCCTTATTTGTTCAAATTCAGTTAGAAATATTCTATCACCAGAGACAATGCACATGTCTGATTTTTCATCCTGATTCTATTCTTCCTCAGAGAGAAAAGGCATTTAAGCAGATGGTCATGATTATAATAATCATCTTGCTATACCTGAAACTTATGTATTGGCAAGGCATCAAAAAACTCATGTGCTAGGTAAAAGCTGTAACCTGTGGGAATGTAAAAAAGAAGGCATTAAATTATGAATGCTTCCATAGCAGTCTCCAGTTGAAAATTAAATGATTTTTATGATTTTGAATGAATTAAGATAGTTAATGTGGTTGTAAAGTAGTTATCACTACTTCCAGCTTGGATACTTCACAGACGGCATTTCTACAGCTATCTCTAGTTTCCAGTCCACAAATTTTAGACCAGTATCTCACGAAAGGAGACTCAGGCAAAGCCAGTAAATGGTTTCCCATGAAAAGAAATAGTCAGAATATAAGAAATTGGGTAGCTATCTCAAAATGAAGATAGTCAGAATTGGTAGGAGTTAGGAAAATGAGTCAAGACTCCTACAAGTGTGAATGAGTATGTGTATAGTTTTCTATTCATTACAAAGGCTAGCAGAGGTGTCCTCTGTTATCAAAAGCTGTCAGTGGAGCAAGGATGCCATCCCTGTAACAAGACATTCAAGCACTTTACCTGGTGGCACATCTTGAATGTCTCTGTACCAGAAAATGGGAATTCCAGTCTTGCTAATGCCTTTCATGTAAGCAGACTCATCCTTGGGGTTTGACTGCACCTTCCCTCCTGTCAGCATCAGTGCTTGGGTCTCGCTAAGCTTGGGACTCACTTCTACCAGATGAACAGAGACATCACATTTACTAAGTAAAGAGGCAAGCTGGTTGAAGACCTATAAGGGTAGATGAATTCTATTAGGCACAGTTACATGCTGTATACATTAAAGGTTTAAGAATTAAACCCCATAAATCTCATTATTTATATTCAAGATAAAAGAATTAATTGGCTTTCATTTATCCAAATAGCCTCAGCGAAAGGGACTGCATTTTGCTTCTCCAGAAGGAAAAGGGAATTCCTTCATCAATTTTAATAAAAGCTGCTACGCTTCTAATGAAGTTGGCAACATACAGGACACATTATATAGTTGTAAGAACAACATGAAATACTAATCTAGAACAGTAATGCCTGTGAGTGAGTGGCTCCTCTAATACCTGCAGAAGGTTTAACATTAGGAGAAAAATGGCTCAGATTTTCCAGACACCATAAATAGAAAGTGCTCAATATCCTAGATTTCACTGGGATTATTAAGAGTTCTTTTTCATTAGCATATGTAAAAAGAATAAAAGTTCTTTTGAGGTACTAAATCCCATTAGTGATTTGCTTTTGAATCAGTAGTATTTTAATTAATAGTCATGCAAGCATGACAGAACAGAAAGGGTTAACTCAGAAGAAATAAGCCCCTGAAATGAAGGAGCAGACACAACTTTAAGCCTATGTTACTGTCCTCTCCTCTTCCTCCTATTGCTTGCTCTGAGGCCTCCCTCCACAGTAGCACCCTCCTAAATGGATTTCAGTTTGGATAATGCTTTCCTATACAAAAATAATTTGTAATGGAGTATTCCTGCCCTCCCCATCTAACAAGCAGGGTTTTGAGAGGTGCCATGTGTGTCTGCTGGCCCATGTTTTGCTTTCAACCAAGAAACCTGGTCTCAGAAACATGCATATATTTTAGTTAGAGTCTCAGCTGAAAATCTTCTGACTGAAATTAATTGTTTAGTAGGGAAGGTTAAACCCTGATATCAAAACATCATTCCTTCAGATTTCAGAGGAGCCACGGAATAAAACCAGAAAGAAAGATTTAATATTAGTTTTCACCTACCCGTAATATATCATCAGTTAGAGTGCCCCTCCCTGGGCCTAGCTCCACCAGCTGGAACGCTTTAGGTCTTCCCATGGCCATCCATTCACTAATATACCATACACCTATTAACTGACAGGGAGAAACAACACAATGAAAGAGTTACAGCGTAACCTGAGAACCTGTAGAAAGCGATATCTGTCTTTTGTCTGATAATAACTAAGATAGCGTGCAATATTCTCTCTCTGTATTTTTAATTTATGAAAAATCATTATGATACATAACTTTGCCCTCTTTAATTATTAAAATTGCAATTGTTTGCTCTCAGCCCAGCAGAAGCAACTCCATCAGCAAACGTGTGGGCTTGAGCAAAAACTTTTACATAAAGCTTAAGTGCAGGTCACTGCCCAACTGCCTCTGAACAGCTATTCCTCATGGCAATGTGCTGACCAAAGTGTCACCACGACCAGAGTTCAGACAGTCTTCACTACCAGAAACGGTACACAAACCAGAGAGAACCAGACCAAAACCTGAAAATTATTTTTGAACAGAATTTTCACACTGGCAAACTACTATAACTCTATTTATGAACAAGTTCTATATGAAAACAGGCGATACTAAGCAGAGATGGTTTCCCAAATTATAACACAATAAAAGACTCCTTGATTTTCCAGGAAAACAAATCGTCCCTTCCTCCTCCAACACCAACTGAACTGCAACTTAAGAACGGAAAGAAGACACTGAAGACATAAGGAACTATACGTTACCTCTCCGAATACCTGACTGATTTCAGGTGAGGTGACGAAATCCCCGCTCTCACCGATGCCGCCGCCGCGCGTATAGTAACCCTGGGGGGAGGGGAAGAGGCGCCGGGGGCCCGATGAGCGGCAGGGCGGGTCCCGGGCGCCCAGGCACAGCGCACCCAGCCCGCTGCCCGAGGAGCCCCCGGCCTCGCCCCGCCCGCACCTGGCCGGGGTTGGTGAGCGCCTCCCGCATGTACTCGGCCACTGTCACCGGTCCGGTGGCCCGCAGCTTGAGGAGCAGGTGCCGCAGCATGGCGGTGGCCCGGCCGGGCTTCTCGGCCTCCGCCTGGTCCCCCGCCCCCGAGGAGAGCAGCGCCGCCGGAGCTGCGGGGAGAGAAGGAGGTGAAGGGGGGAGGGGTCGGGGGGGCTTAGCGGGCGGCTCGTGTCCCCCGCACCGTGGGGGGGGGTGGGGGTGGGNGGGGGGTGGTGTGTCAGCGGTTACCATGGTGACGGGGGAGCCGCCGGCAGCCGCCGGGGCCCAGGAGGGTGCCGAGGAGCAAGCGGCACGCGGGCAGCGGGACCATAACGGCGGCGGCTGCGGCTCCCGCTCCTCCTCCCTGGGTCCTGGCCGATCGGTGGCTGCGCCGCGTCCCGCCGTCTGCGCGACGACGGGCCGCCGGGGGCGGGCGAACGAGTGGTTGCGATTTGCCAGAGACGCGCCGCTCCCACCCGCTCACCTTCTCGCTCCCGCGGCGAGGGCCGCGCTCGCCCCCTTTCCCCTTGCAGGACCTGCGCTCCTGACGCCCCGCGGGGCCGGAAGCGCGGGCCGCGCAGGCGCGCGGGGCCTTCCGGCGGGCAGCGATGGCGGCATTGTGGGACTTCGGTGCGAGGGGTCGGAAGGAGGCGGATGGCGACAGCGGCGAGGAGGACGACCGCGACGAGGGGGATGGAGACGCCGAAGAGTTTACGCTGGAGGAGGTGCTGCGCCTTGGCGGCACCAAGGTAAAGGGGCGGGGAGGCGGGAGGGAGCGGGAGCACGTGGCGGCCGGGACCCCTGGCCGGGCCGGGCCGGGCCGGACCCGGCCCGTGCGAGGTGCTGGGGGGTGGGAGCCGTTGGGGTCTCCGGGTCTGCCTGTAACGGCCGTGCGCTGCCGCCCACAGCAAGACTACCTGATGCTGTGCACCGTGGACGAGGCGGAGGAGATGGTGGACGGCGGCAAGAAGGATGTGATCGATGACCTGAAGGAAGGGGAGTTGGAGGCGTTTGTCAGCTCCCTGGGGCTCAGCAAGTACGCGAAAAGCTGCCTGGTGGTGGAGGAAGAGGACAAGGACAGCAGCAGCGAGGAGAAAGGGAAGCCTCCAAAGAAAGAGAAAAGTAAGAAAGAAATTAATCCTCCTTCGTTAGAAGGGAAAAAAGAAAAAAAAGTCAAGGAAAAGGCAAATGGTGTGAAAGATGGCAAGAAGAAGCAAGCTGGTGGTGATCAAAACCAGCATCTTTCAGGAAAGAAAGAGAAGCTGGAAGAAGATTTTGAATTTCATGCTAGGCAAGTGATCCTGGTAAAACCAGAGAGCAAATGGTATGATCTGGAATACACCAATGAGTTCTCTTCAGAGCCTCAAAATCAGATGCTTCTGTCCAAGTACAAGGCCTTAGCAGAAAAGCTGTACCAACACGAGGTAGACCTCTATAAGAACAAGACAGATTATCAGAAGGGGGCCTCTTCGGCATGGATGAAAACTGTTGTGTCATCGGGTACCTTGGCTGACAGGATGGCAGCCATGACCCTTCTCATTCAGGACAGTGCTGTCCACAGTCTCCAGTTTGTTGAGAACTTGGTAAACCTCATAAAGAAAAAGGGCAGTAGGAATCAGAGCCTCATGGCTTTGGATACTTTCAAGGAGCTTCTCATTTCAGACCTCTTGCCAGACAACCGAAAACTGTGGTCTTTCTCGCAGCGACAATTTAACAACATAGAGGAGATGTCGAGTGGCAACAGGGATTCAAGAGACAGACGGTTGATCCTGTGGTACTTTGAGCATCAGCTAAAACTGCAGGTGGCAGAGTTTGTGCAGACGTTAGAAACACTGAGTCATGATTCTCTGACAGCAACGAAATCCCGCGCGCTGGCCGTTGCCCATGAGCTTCTCTGTAACAAGCCAGAGCAGGAGAAAGTTCTGCTTGTTCAGCTCGTAAATAAACTAGGAGACCCTCAGAACAAAATTGCCACCAAAGCCTCTTATCTTTTAGAGACGTTGCTTCATAAGCATCCAAATATGAAGGGAGTAGTGTGCAGTGAGGTGGAGAGGCTTTTGTACCGATCAAACATTAATGTGAAAACTCAGTATTATGCCATTTGCTTTCTGAATCAGATAGTCCTCAGCCATGAGGAGAGTGCTTTGGCTAACAAGCTGATAACTTTGTACTTCAGCTTTTTCCAGAACTGCATTAAGAAAAAAGATGTTGAATCCAAAATGCTCAGTGCTCTTCTCTGCGGGGTAAACAGAGCTTACCCCTATGCTGAGACTGGTGATGAGAAAGTGAAAGAACAAATGGACACCTTGTTTAAAGTTCTGCATCTTGTGAGCTTTGGTACCAGTGTCCAGGCCCTGATGTTACTGTTTCAAGTGATGGACTCCCAGCAGACTGTCTCGGATAGGTACTACGCAGCGCTGTACAAGTAAGTGACAGGTTTGCATTTTTTTGTAGAAATTTCATTTTATGAGGTAGTCGCCATTAATTTACAGTTTTAGAAACACTTATTTCACTTTTAAGTTCTTGGGAAATTTTGTGTCTCATTGGCCAAAAATTTCTAATGTTTTGTATGAGCTAGAAGAAAATGCATATAGCTTCTTTGACTTAGCATGGAGATAAAAGAAATGGTAGTGATAGGTCCTAAGAAAACAACACGTACATTTCATCCTTTGCTCTGTTCTCTGGTGGCACATTTTAATTCCAGATTTTCTTTGAAGCTAATAGACAACTACTTCTTCTGAAAGCACTTTTATAGGTACTGTGGTTTAGTCATATAGTAACCTAAAGAAGTATCTCTTTTTTTTTGTCCTAGCTGATTGTCTAGACTGTTTGTTAGGATCTTAGAGACTTCTGTTTAGTTGTCCAAAGGGAAGTTACTAAATTTTAAAAAGGGACCTCAAGTTTCCTCAGAGTGTGCAGTGTATTTAGGGGTCTTCCTGTACCTGGAAGTCTGAAAAAAAGTGGAGTAGAACATGAACATGCCAACACGTATGTTTGGTCTGATTGTGAAGCATGCTAACTGCTAACCGTTTGCTTTCTGTTTTTTTTAACATCTGAATAAATCAGATTAGTTTCTTAAATTTTGAAACTGCTTTTGATTGAACTCAGTTTCTTTATATTTTCTTACAATTTTTTATGTTTACTGGTACAAGTTTTTTTTATCTTAAGTGTCATATCAAGAAATATTACACAGCTGTTGACAGTTCAGGGTGTATCATAATTGTTTTGAATATTGGGGAACAGGCTATCACTGGTCTTCTCGGTGACATTCTGAAAAATGGAGATGATTGTGGTTAGTAGCAGTTGTTCTTTGATGTCTGTTATGACAATCAACAATTATTTTCTCCTGTGTGTTCTACAGGAAGCTTCTAGACCCTGCTTTAGGAACCTGCTCAAAGCCATCCATGTTTCTTAATCTTGTCTATAAATCTCTGAAGGCAGATGTAGTGTTACGGCGTGTGAAGGCCTTTGTGAAGAGGTTACTTCAAGTCACTTGCGGACAAATGCCACCCTTCATTTGTGGAACGCTGTACCTTCTGTCTGAGCTGCTGAAAGTAAAACCAGAGTTACGGGTCCAGTTACAGGATCACGTGGTATAAGATTATCTCATATTATTATTATCTCAGTGTTTTTTCAGTAAAAACTAGTTTCATAACATCTTTCCCTAACTTGTTTATTAGTAACCTGAGGGTTTGCTAATAAGTTATGTTATGGGAGAAAGCACTTGAACTTAACTACATTAAAAATCTGCATAGATGAAGATGTTTTAACTATTCTTGGGGGTCCTATGCACTTCATTCATGGGGGGAGGATTATTTTGCTAAATGCTGTGTGAGTAAGCAGGTGAACATTTGTCACCCAAAAGCTTTGTCAAAATGTGTCCTGTTTGTTTCTTCTGTCTGCAGTCTCTGGAGAATAGCAAGGCAGGGCTGGATTTTTTTCTTTCTTTCTTTGGGCAAGGAGGAACCATTACACTTTGTGGTGGGTTTACCCTGACACACTTGTGTGATACAGGCTTCAAAGTTCAATTTTAAGTCCTGTATCAAGCCCAAAAAATCTATATTGCTTAAACATTGGCTATCATTTGATTATGGTTTTGTAAATAACTTCTTAAGAAATATATGTGCATTTTTTCTAATAAATCAAAATAAAACTGGAAAGGAGAAGCTGTTTGCTTACATTTTTTGATGTTAGGAGTCGGATGATGAAGAGTGTTTTAAGGATCAAGATGAGGTTGAAGAGGCTGAGGAAAAAATTGTGAATATGGACAAACTAGAAGGCGAAGACAGGAGCACAACAGAAAATTCTGCTAAAACAAATGATTCAAATTCAACAGCCTCGTGGGTGCATCATCTGAATATGGGAGGTAAATTAACAAGAAATATAATTCATTTAACTTCTAACATTCTGTAACAGTGTCATGTTGATCAAGACTTGTTGTAAAATTGATTAGAACATTATTTTAGTTTTTCAAATTGAAGTTTGATTCAAAGCAGTCAGCAGTGTTGAAGAGACTGTGAATCTGTTACTGTGTTTTACTTTATGCAGTTTATTGCATTTGTGCCTAAGCAATAAACAGGCTCAGGAGTTTTTGCTTCCAGGTTCAAACACTTCAGAGCAACGTAGCCAGTGTTAGAATGCGTAATTTCACATTCACATGAGCAGCTTGCTAGAGCAATTTGTCTAGCTTTGAACCTGCTTCTAGTTTCACTCTTCTCAGAGGACCTTTTGGAATGGAGCAGTGGTTTTCAGGAGCTTCCTTGGAAGCACGTAGGAACTCACCTGTGCACTTGATCATACACTGGGCAAGGGCAGCTGAACATAACCCTTACTTGCTACTGAATGAGTCTGTGGCCTGTCCAGCTATGAATGATGGGCATCATTATCATCATGGGGAAATGAAAATAATACTCTCATAAAGTTACCTGATGAAATTTGAGTAGTTTTCATCTCCCTTTCCCCTCAGGCAGGAAGAGCGGAGCTTTGTATGATCCTATGCACCGAAGTCCTTTATACTGTGGTGCTGAAAGTACAAGCCTGTGGGAGCTGAAGAAGGTAAGGCTTTCTTGTGTTGCTGACCACTGTGTTTCTTAGTGTGGCCCTGTGTTGAGAGATGAAAATTAACTTGATTATTCTTGGAGTAGCTGCCTGGGTAACATAACAGAAAGGTTAAATGACATACTGTTCAGCTTTAAGCTTGTACATGTTACATGCAATGCTGGTATTCTGGAACAGAGAATAGGAATTTTTAAGTGGAGGTTTGAACAATAATAATCTGACTTTTGGATCTTAGCTCTGTATCACTGAAACTTTTTAGTGTTGAATTAAATAGAATTGTAAATGTGAATGTATTTAGTTAACGCAAACAAGATTAGGACTTGAATCTCTTCAGCTGTTCAAGGGCAGAGCACATCAGCCTTACACTCCTATGTGTATCTGCACATTATTTGGTGAGTTAACAGAGTGGTTGTATGACATAGTGGTGTTGTCAGGAGTCTGATATGTCAACGTGAGTAATGATTGCATTTATTTTTGGAGTAGAAAAAATAATGATTCATATTTTTCAGCTTTCTGAACATTTTCATCCATCTGTGGCCCTATTCGCAAAAACAATTCTAGAAGTAAGTGCTTTTACTAGTCCGTAGCTTTGAAGTTTCATTTTTATGCTAGCTGTCTTGCCATTTGAAAAAATACATTATAAAGCCTCCTTACACCCTGTGGGTAACTAGCAGCTGTGCAGCACTGTAACATACACTCAAATGAAAAGCTTTTCATGGAATTACAGAGTTTTATCTAAAGCAGACTGCTCACAGAAGTAACTAACTTGGCAGAAGTGTGGGTATTACATGTTTTGGTCTGTCTTTTTATTTAAAGTGGGTTTTTTATGTGGGGAATCCTGCTGTTAGAACCAATTATTTTCTCATACTGTTGTGATATCGTACCAAAAATATGCAAACCCACACAAACACATATTTAAAATACTTATTTTCAATTAAATATATGGCATCCAAATAGTGCAGAGTCTTTACTATTAGCAGAGTACATTGTAGGGCAGTTAATCACTGAAACAAAGTGAAGGAGGTGGTTTTTAATGAAGTAAATGTTGAAATTCTAAAAATGACAATCTGTACAGGAGTGTATTAGCTGATCAGGCTTATGTGATGAAGTATTCTCAAGTCTTTTTTTAAAGTGTGGTTTAATGTTCTTTGATGGTTTGAGTCATCTGTTTTTAGTTGCTGTCTTTCTAAAATGGAGACCTTAATGATTCTTTTTTTTTTCTTCTTTCAGGGAAATCACATTCAGTACTCTGGTGACCCTTTGCAGGATTTCACGTTAATGAGGTTCTTGGATCGCTTTGTGTACAGAAACCCCAAACTCCATAAAGGCAAAGGTATGAAATTTTTTGTCCATATTAGCATATCTCTTAATTATTGATAATGACCAAACTCTCTCAGATTACCAAGTAACATTTTATGCTTGTTGAGTATTCAAGATGCATGTGGTGTAACAGAGGAATGGGGTCAGTGGGTCAGTTTCCAGGGCTGTAAGAGAGAGTCTACAACTTGGAAACAGCTGACAACCATGTGCTGCTGCCTCTCACATCTGCAGCTCAGAGATTGCTAACCTGGCTGGAATAAGCAAAGTGATAGGGGAACATAAGACTTCAGAATGATTGAGGTTGGAAGGGACTGCTGGAGATCATCTGCTCAAGCAAGGCCACCTAGAGCAGGCTCCCCAGGCGGATTTTGAGTGTCTCCACGAATGGAGACTCCACTGTCTCTCTGGGCAACCTGTGGCAGTGCAGTCACCCTCACAGTGAAAAAGTGTTGCCTGATATTCAGATGGAGCATCCTGTGTTTCAGTTTATGCCCAGCACCTCTTGCCCTGTCATGGGCACTACTGGCAACCTGGCTCTGTCTTCTTTACACCCTCATGTCAGGTATTTGTATGCATTGATGGAATCCCCTCTGAGCCTTCTCTTCTCCAGCCTGAACAGTCCTACCTCTCCCAGCCTTTCTTCATAGAAGAGGTGCTGCAATCCCTCTAACCATCTTTGTGGTCCTTCACTGCATTCTCTCCAGTACCTCCATATCTATCTTGTGAGACTGGGGAGTCCAGACCTGGACACAGCACTCCAGGTGTGGCCTCACCGGTGCTGATTAGAGGAAGGGTCACCTCCATCCACTTGTTGGTAATGCTCCCTCTCCTGCAGCCCAGGATACCGTCAGCTGCATTTGATGCAAGAGCACATCATTGGCTCATGGTCAACTTGATGTTTGCAAGGATGCCCAAGGCCTTTTCTGCCAAGTGGTTTTCCAGCTGGGCAGCCCCCAACACACACTGGTGCATGGGGTTGTTCCTCCCCAGGTGCAGGACCTTGCACTTCCCCTTGTTGAACTGCATGAAGTTCCTGTCAGCCCATTTCTCCATCCTCCTGAGGGCCTTATGAATGGCAGCAAAACCCTCTGATGTATCAGCCGCTTTTCATAGCTTTGTATCAGTAGTAATGAAGTAATCCGTTTCTGATTTATGTTGTGCTACAGAAAACACCAGCAGTGTGGTAATGCAGCCGAAAAAGAAGCAGTTTATGAAGGACATGCAGAATCTTGCAGGTAAGCCATCCTCTTCTCAGTTAAGATTCTGATGGCTAAAGAATTCTTGGCTGATTGTTGTAGACGTGTCATGTGCACTGTCCGTGCTATTTCTCTTAGCAATAAAAGGGAGTCCCATCCATTAGGAAGACAGTGGTGGTGCCTGATGTTCAGGATCAGGTTTAATCTTCTTGTAAGGGCACATGGAGTCTCTACAGCTGAAACTTTGGGTCCTCTTGAATAGGAAAATGCTTTATTTTCTACTGTAGCATTTGGCTTTACACGCCAAATTTTTTTAAGACTTCTCTCTGTTTTTCCCCTCTGATTGTCAATTACTCTGTTGTGGTAGTTCCTTTTAGGCAATGCATGATGAAGATCACACCTTCTATTTAGCCATCCCATTAAGACGTGTGTAATGGCAAAGGATGGCTACTCAAAACTTTGTGCTATGCTTTCTGTGCTGTCACGTGCATGTGCTTCCTGTACCTTCTCTTATAGTGTTACTTTTTTCCTGCATCCTCCTAAAAGGAAATACATCCCCTAGGCAAAGAATAGTTTGCAATCTTGTATAAAAAGTTTAGAATATTGTTACAAATTTGCTTGCAGCTGGCAGTGTTACCCCTTAGGGGGGAAAAAATGGCTAAAAAAAGCCTTATCATTTACTGCAGCTAGTGATATTTCTAGTTAGAAGAGCAGTCTGCTAGGGTACTAAACTTGGAGGGGCATGCATTTATAAAATAGTAACTAAATTTGCTGCTCACAAATATGCCATTCTTATGTCTGGCATCCTAGTTTTACGAATAATGTTTTTTAAAGTTCTTAAAAATATCTAAAATTGTATAAAAATCTTTAAAACGCATGCTGATCTAGCAGTAATTAATATTATAGTATTGTGTAGTTAATGTTTTTGTCTGTTTCCAGTTATCATACAATCACTTTTAGTCTGTTTAGGATTGAAAATTACTTAAAATCTCAGAAAATGGATTTATATAATGATTTAAATCACATTAAGCTCTTTCATTAAATGAAATGGATTAGTCCATACAATGCCACAGCTGCAGCTATTGTTAGGATTAGCGTAAGGGATCTTTGGCACTTTAACTTTGCTAAGAGGCTGCCCTTTGTCTAGTCCCGCTGTTGCCAACAATTAAGGGTGGGATTTGGTGGTAAGAAGCAGCAGCTAAAAATTAGGGTAAAACATCACTAAAATGTGCTTCTTGAGGGCAGAAGAGGTATCATCTTCTATGGTAGAACCTCTGTGACATTCCTGGGGATGTGCTTTCCTGTACCTTCAGGTCTGTTGTGTTGCACAGAGGTTTTAATTACACAGATCAGCTGATGTACATTTACTGATGCATGGTTTTATGGCTATCAAAGCTTAAACTAGGAATTTTTACCTAGAATGCATTTGAAGGTATAGTTTATTGCATTCTTTAGTTTATTTTGAATTGAAGGAGCAGACTGAGCATTTAGAACTGGAACTAAGTGAAGTGTTCTACAAATGAAGCATCTAATATAAAAACTCTGGATACATTCATACGGTTACGAAAAATCTGTGCTTGATGCATGTAGCTGCTCTTTGCTGATGCTTAAGAGAACTGAGATTGCAAATCCTCTAGTACCTTCTACTGTTCATTTGAAGAGTCCTTCTGTGAGCATGCTTATGTGGTTTCAGAAACTTAGACCCATGTTGCTTAGAAAATGTTATAGTCTGTGCCCACTAAGATAATTGGTAGCTCTTTCTCCTTTGATTTACTTCTGAGATAGAGGGGAGAAGGGGTATGTAAGAGAGTAAAAACCTTCTCCACAGGGAACCTGTTCAATACCCTGTCGATCTGCTGTTGCAACGTATCACATTTTGTCTCAGTTCCTCAGAAATGGAGGCAGGGTGAGGCTCGACCCCTCCTTCAGCAGGCTCAGCTGGTGTATGGTCCTGCCTTGCAGCTGCTGATGAGCATTTCTCCTACTGCCAGGAGTGCTGGGCAAAACTGGTTTCAGTATTTTAGTGCATGACAATGAGCTTACATTATTTCCTACTTTCTTTTTTTTAAAATATGCATTCCTGCTGTAGGTGATTGCAGAAGCTCCCTTGCTGATATGTAGATTATGAACCTGGTGGGGCCTGCTCACATCTAAGTATCTGAGTATACGCTGAGAACTATTGGACTGAAGAAGTTCAGAGATGAGCTCCACTTTATTTAATGGGTGGCACTGGGGATCTGTGTACCTCTGACTATGCATGCTGTCCAAACTTTTAAAAGACTAGCAATCTCAACTTCAGGTAAACTGATTTAGTTCTTGTTTTGTTTTTGCAGTCAACAGTAAGGAATTCCGTGCCAAAGATGAAAGCAAAATCCCAGTGGATGAAGTGTTTTTTCACAGGTAATGAAACACTTGTGAACATTCATTTTAAATATTGTTTTTAGAAACAATCTCATAAAACCCCACTACATTTGTAAGTATTCTTTGGTATTCCAAGTGTTTGCAAAATTTGATTAATTCAAGTGACTTGTAATGATAGTACTTTCCTTAGAACATAATTTCAACATTTGTCTAAAGTGCTTAAGAAAGAATAACACTTTTGAGCAAAGGCAATCAGTGCTTGTAGTCTACAATCAAGTAAGCTGGCATTATAATAAAGAGGCCTTAAACAGTGGGTAGTAAAGAATGTAATGATTAATGTCTTCTGGGTGGTAATCCTCATGCATTAGAAGTATATTTATAAAAACCTAGAATATACCTCGCTTATGTTATTAGTATCAAAGCTTATTAGAATGGAACAATACAAAAAAAGTCAGAGTAGCTAGTTTTCTGTGTATGTCTTTTTTTCTTATTCATAGTTCTTTCCATTTAGTTGGCTTTCCTTTCAGGTTATGATATAAAAATGCAGCTGTAATGCTAAAATTGGAGTGGTACACATTTGGCAAAGATTTGTTTTATTAAATTAAAGTACTGGTTACCTGTGAGTGTCTCCTTAGGAGATCAGTATTCTTTATTTTCATTAACTTTGGGGGTTTTTGTTTAGTATATTAATTGCTGTGGGGGCTTTAAAATTTTTTTCAAGTATAAGGTTAATGGAACTTACGGATTTTAATTGATTGATATTATAATATTAATTAATAAAATGATGGTATTAATTTGGAGATTAAAGACAGCAGATTAAAAACATGCCTCTGAAAAGTTAACAGTATTGTTACATTGAAGATGACTGAAACAGAGATTACACATTGAAAATCTTCTATAGGAAGTGCTGTACTGTTTTGCTCTTGTGTATGATCAAATTTGTATTCTGTGTTTGGTGGTTTTTTAACCTGAAATGTAGGAGAAAAAGTGGCTTAAATTGATTGACAGAAGGTAAAACTAAGCACAGAAAAGGAGGAGGTTACGGGGAGAAATTTAACAGAACTTAATGGGTTGATATCTTTTTTTTTTCTCAATTAGATTGAAGTCGAACTTGATAATTTCTTCCTTGTCAGTATAAGGCAGATTGTTACATCTTTCTTGTGCCCTTTTCTAAATCCAGTATGTTAAAAACAATTTCTGGCACCTTTGTCTGTGAAATTTTTGTTTTAAATCTTAACAGTAGTGGCTCACTCTTTGGAAAAAGAAGATATAAATCTCTGATTTGGGATGTGTTTGAAACTGTTACTTAGAATTTTCAACTGGCAAAATACATGTGAAACAATCTGCAGGTTGCTTTGGCTTTTAAAATGTGTCATAAAGATCATCACCTGTGATTTTGTATTTGAGAGCAATATATTATTTCAGATTTTATTCAAAGTTTGATAAGAAGAGAGAGAAACAAAGGCGTCAGGAGGATGAAGAAAGTGTGGAAGATGTAGATGATGATGAATTTGAGAGAGTATTGGGTAAGGTTGTGTTTTTCCTTGCAGTAACTCTCCCAGTACTTCCTGCTTTATTAATTTATCCTTTTTATAGTTTATATTATATGAAAGAGCCAGATATAGGAATATGGAAGTGGAAGAAAACTGGCTTTCCAGTTCTGTTCTATGCTACTACACCAGCAGTTCATACTGTCCATCACTTAAGCCAATGGTTGGCCATCTTGTAGAAGAGGTCTTGCTCTCACTACTGCAGTAGCATTCAGCTTGTTCAAATGGTTGGAAATTGTCTCATTTTGAACATGAACTCATGAGTGGCAGTTCATGCCATTTTGTTCTTTTCCTAATGTAGTCTGAGAGTTAAATAACTTTTTCTAACAGCATTTGACATTTCCGTCTGTTCTTTCTGTACTGCTTGGCTTTTTTCAATCTTCCTTACAGTTGATCTCTCCTCATTCCTCATGTGTTCAGTTAGGTCCTTGGTGAACTTCTGCAGTAGTCTTAGCCCTTCCTGTAGCATATACTTCATTTGCTTTGGAATTAGTGTGTGGTTTGTTCCAGAATCTAAATGTGTTAGTGTACCATAAAATGTCCATTATTTTATGGTTTAATATTTTACTTCTACAGCAATTTATGTATTTGAAAACAAACAAAAAAGCAGCTAGCTCTCCATAACAGTTTTGTACAATATTTTCACAGAATTCTGAACTCCCATAGTAGGATTTTTTCCTTAGTGACATAAGTAGTATCTAAATAAGTTATGATGTGAATCTGTTACTAATTGTGTTTGTCATTTTATTGTTAGCTTCTCTAATAAGTTAACTGTCTCTGAGAATTTGTTCCATAAATTCAGAAGCTTAAATTAAAGACCTTCTAATATTTGCTTTTACTCTTTGAAACAGCATGGCTGTCATTTATATAGCAATTTGCTTGTTAAAGTGAATCCACTGATGGGAGCTTTCACCTTCTAGTCTGCTCGCTTTTCTGTCAAAAATATAGTGAATACTTCTAATCTGAAAATTAACATCCATATTAGCTGGCAGGATGCTTCCTTGGGGTATCTTGAGTCTTTGTTCTGTCTGACTTGGAGCAAATGTTTCAGACTTGTGATAGCCCACCTGCCAGCTGAGTTTGAATCACCGTGTCTCCATCTGTGTCTGTTTCCTACATCATGTAGTTCTGACCAGAAATTACATCCTGGATGAAAGTTTTTCATTATTTTTCAAAGAAAAATATTTTTTCCAGAAAAGTTGAGTTAGCTTTAGGTAACTGTTTTGTGGAGTATTTTTCTGTAGGAGTATGAACCCTTTGGTATCAGGGCCCTTTGTTACTGATGCAGATCATACAAACTGTTCAGGAAAATGATACCTAAAAATTATATATTCCACAATGACTTCATATTTCTTTGTTTTGTAGTAATAAGCATTTTTTTTCCTCCTAGATACATTTGAAGCTGCTGATAATGCCATTGATGCTGACCAGGATGACCTTGATTTTGCTGGGTAAGACTTCAAATTGGTCCTTTCATCTATTCTTGTAATATATAGAGAGACCTTCACCCTGCAAAATTGGATAGACCTTTTTCAAAAAGACACAGAATATCACTTTGCAAAAAAGGCAATAGCAGTTGAATGCCAGGTAAAGCTGCTTTTCTGCATGCCCCATAATGGAGCATCATGATCCTGTGGTGCTTAGAGAGTGCTGGCTTGACACGTGAGACCTGTAGTATTTTATTGATACAATGCAGTGACCTGTAAGCAAGGTAAAATCTTGTTTCTCATTGTCTCAGGTTTCTCTTAGAGAATTATCAAGTACAAAAGCAAGCAGAATGAGGCATAATGGCACTGCTGCTCTAAGGGCTGGTTGTAACTGGACCTAACGAAGTAAATAAACTTTGTGGAATCCAGAATCGCAGAGCTCAATTCTCAGGAAGTCATCAGCTTCATTAATCATAGAATCATTTAGGTTGGAAAAGACCTTTAAGATCAAGTCCAACCGTGAAGGATTAAGTAGCCTCTTTTTAACTGAAAGTATCTGCACTACAGCTTTTGAATCAGCATAAACCTCTTTTTTTTCTTGAGGCAAAAGGAGAATTAAAGCTTTAACTTTGAGTTAAAGTTTGTGATCCAGGCTGGTGTAAGTAAAAAATAGCAAAGAGGAGACAAAACCCAGGTAACCGTCTAGTACATGAACCCCCATATTTCCTTTCTTAAGTAAAAGAAGAAATCTTATTTCTTCATTTAGTAGAATTGCTAGGGTTACCAGCAGTTTGTGTCGTTTACAGAAACGACTTTCTGAAAAGAGGCAAAGGCATGTACGAGATAAGATACTGAAGCTGACCTTTCTGTTAATTTCAGAACAGGATTCTTTCCAAAACCTCTTTAACTGTTTGACTTTTATAATACAGTTCCATACGCTGATATTGAAAACACACCTGAGTACATAATACATGGGTCTTAGATCTCAGCCCTACATTTACAGTTGTTTGCAATGATGTTGAACTTTTCTAACATGGTGTTTGCCGGTAGATGTTATGTGGATGCGAACAGTGTTTTACCAGATGAAGTGCTACGTTTGTTACATATGTTTTTTAGTAATATAAAAAAGAAAACCAAGAGTACTAAGAAAGGCCAGAGAGGCGAGGAATCTGGTGCTGACTGGGAGGATTCTGATGATGAAGATGAATTCAGTGATCTGGATGATGAGGAATTCTCCTTAGGAAGCATGGAGGAAGACTTTGGAGATGATATGGATGAAGGGGGCGGTGTATTTATGGATGTGTCTGGTGATGATAACAGCCTAGGTAAAGTACCATTTATTATAAAAAAACATGAGGAAAAAAAGCTTTACAAATAGGTTATCTACTATGTAATTACACATAGAAATTCAGATTTAGTTACCTAGGTGGGAGTTTTGGCTTTTAAGCAAAGAAGTGACAGGTTCTCCTCTGGACAGTGGAGTCTTAAGAGAATTTCCTAGCACAGTCTCCTAGGAGAGAGTGGGAATTAGGCATCTGGGTATAAAAACTAGGAACCAAAACATGCTTCCTTCATTCTGAAAACATTAATAGTAGCAAAAGTAGCTTTATACACAAATCACTGGCTGCAGTAGGAAGAAATATTAAAAGACCTCAAAGAGAAAAAATTTAAAAATAGTAGTTTGTAATTTATTTCTTTAGACTTAGTTGCTGATTTTTTTTTTAGATGAGGTAACTTTTACTTAAATTGCTATCTCCTAAGTAACAGCTTATTCTTGTAATACAGCTATGCACTCAATTTTTATTACCGCTGTAATAGCTGCAAATTGCCCCTGCAATTTCAACTGAAAAGCACAGTTTGAGCAGTATACAATTTATGTGGCTGGAAAAGCGCAGATTAGTTGACGTATTTCAACTAGTATCTTAAGGTCATAGAATCACAGAATGGTTTGAGTTGGAAGGGACCTCAAAGATCATCTAGTTCTAACCCCCCTGCCATGGCAGGGACACCTCCCACTAGACCAGGTTGCTCAAAGCCCCAACCAGCCTGGCCATGCACACCTCCAGGGATGGAAGATCCACAACCTCCCTGGGCAACCTGTTCCAGTGTCTCACTACCCTCAGAGTAAAGAATTTCTTTCTAATTTCCAATCTAAATCTACCCTCAGGAAGACAATTAGGGGTGGGGGAGGTAAACTATTCATACAGCTGTTAGCACATAAATCTTTCATGAGATTATTATTTTGCTGAATTTACCAAGCAGACATTGGTTTATCTGCTTTTAGTCTTTGTATTTTATTTATCTTAGTATTGTATTTCGTTCCTTTTTGGTGCTGTGAGAAAAAAGCATAAAGAATGGCGCACCATTGACCAATTTTTAATTGTCTGGGTTGAAGAAATCCCAGATTTGGTGATGTGCACTGTGTTTTAAACCTTCTTTTAAAGTAAAGACTCAAACCATTATGACAAATATGCCTAAAAATAAATGTTAATCTCTGTTGTGCTTTAAATACATGCACATAGTGTGAGAATGAGGGGTTGATACATCTTTCTTTTTTTCCTGTCAGACATGAACAATGACAAACAATTGAAGTCTGTCAGTAAAAAGGGCAAGAGAAAGAAAGATACGAATTTTATGGGATCACTTGAAGGTAAGGAAACACTGCCGTGATTTCCATTTGAGAAGGCTTAATGCAAATCCAGAGTCTGAAAAACTTTGGAATCAGAGAGTTTTGGTACAGTAGATTATATATGCTTTTAGATCTGGGTTCAGATTTGAATAAACTGAAAATGAAAACACCCTCCAAGCAGTGTGGCCTAATTCAGAGTGACTTTTGAAGGAAGGATGGAGTGTATTGGCAGTTTGTTCATCTGCTACTAACACCTGATTCATAGATTTGCATTATTTAGTTATTGGCTGGAAACTTTTCCTTTTTTGGGGAGAGGTGGAGAATAAAGTTTTCTGACAGCTATTTTAGATGGTCTCATTAAATCAAAACAAAACATGGTAACACTTGGTTTTAGTGTCTTTGTGAACCTGGAATTCTGTTTCATAAGAATAATACTTTTTGTTTGAAGGATCTAACCGAGGAAAGAAAAGAAAGCTCCAAGATTCCAGTATGCTGGCATCTGCAGAAGAGGTGAGCGTGATCAGTGCTTAGCAAAAAAAGTGATCAAGCACTTTACCTGTTCCTTTGTAAGAAAATATTAAATTTTCTCTCTTTTAAAGTTTGGCTATCTGCTGGATGAAAATGCTGGGTCCAAGTTTGACAATATCGGAATAAATGCAATGGCCAACAGAGATAATGCAAGTAAGTACATGCTACAAATAGCAGATAGTTGCAATTCTTTTACTGCTTTCTCTTCAGATTCTGTACTTAAAAAGATGTACCTTCTTCAAGTGAAATACACCCACAGTCAGAAATCAGTCGGGACAGTAGCACAACATCACTAAGACAGGACTTTTCTTCAGTTACGAGGGATTTCCAGTGCTGTGACTACTAGAGTGAATAAGGCCTCAGAAAAGAGGAGGAGGCTCATGTGGCCCTTCCACGGTGTAAATAAAGAGGGGCAGTTTGCTGTTTGTCAATTGTTCATGTGAATTTTGCTCTGATAAAAGTGTGTCCTGGATTCTTGTGACAGGAAGGCATAAGGCATGGCTGTCTTTATCTACCTACTGGAGTATTTCTTTGCAGTATCAGTAAAGCAAAAATACTTTCCCAGAAATAATTCTAATGAATTAAATGTGTATATACGGATTGAATAATCAGTCCTTTGCAGAACTCTTACAAGTCTTGCTGGTGTCACCTGAAAGATGTTAACTGCAGCACTCAGTGTGTACTCCTAGCACAAGCATGTCTAGCATTAATAAAATACAAAGCAATGGCAAGAGCCATCTTAAACTCTTGAGATTCTGAGATGGAAGGGTGTGTTTTCTGAAATGAAAAAAACCCCCAAATTTCCTCTGATGTCAAAAAAAATGGCAGCTTGCACTTTATTAACATTTATAAATACAGTAGCCAGGTTTTAAATTTTACATGATCTGTAATCCACATCATGGTCAGATGTATCCATCAGCTCCTTGTTTCTCACCTTTCCTCCTACAGATGCCAAACAGATCCAGTGGGAAATAGAGCGTGACAAATGGCTTCATGATAGGGATGTGAAAAGTATCATCAAAAGGAAGAAACAGTTCAGGCACAGAGGGCTGAAAAACAAGTTCAGCGGCAAGAAATTAAAAAGATGAACTGGACAGTTTTATGTGGACATTTTTACAATAATTATTGTAAAATAATTTTATAATTAGTCACACATCTTTCTTACTTCAGTTCTTGCTGCATAACCATGTCATTTGGTCATTCTCCCTTATGCCATGAATTCCAGACCACTCATTGGATTTGTAATACACTGAAAATAGGAAAATCCACATCAGCTCTAAGTTAGGCATGTCTGAAGTGAGCCACTTTGTGGCCAGTTTTGTTGGATGTATAGTCCTCTGGTTCTGAAGACTCTGTCCAACAGTCTGACACTCCAGCCACACCTAGACACAACAATAAACACTTCTGCGGTGTCTCCTCTGTAAGTTTTAAGCTATAATGAAATCAGTTTTATATATAAGAGGCAACAGAAGCTTCAGCCATCCTTCTGAAGCAAACAACTACAAACCCACCTTCCAGAATTGATGGAAACCTCTTCTGCATTGTGTATCTGAAATCTGACCAAGAGAAATTACAGTTATTTTACCCAGCATATTTTAAGATGAATAATTAAATGCACTATTTTTCTAACTAAATTAGTTTTATCTAAATTTCTCTAAGCTCTCTAGTTACAGCCACCATTAAATAATGCAATCTGAATTTACTCTCTTTTTAAAAATTGTATCACAGTCTATGTGCAGGTTACTCATGTGCAGCCCTCTCATCAGTATTTTCTGAGCTTCCTCACCATTGTGATAACAAAATACAAGCTACAGATTCACAGGAAACTGAATGTCTCTCAGGGATTGACATGCAAATGGAAATTGGGAAAAAAAATTGTTTCCCTATGCTGCTGTAGGTGTTCACTGAATCCTTCTGTGGGCTGCTCTGGCAACACAGTAGAAAATCATGTAATGATAGCTTTATGCTATTTTAATGATTTACAGCAGCTCCTAGAAGGATCTTACCAATGCTAGTGCTAGCACAAAGGAAGTGGTAAAAGCCTCATTGTGAGTGCGCTGAGCTGTTAGATGTGCACCAGTTATCAAGATAGGCTGATATATATATTTTCCACATTTTGGTTATGCAATTTTTTAATAAAGATACAAAGAAAGATAGCTTAAGTGTAACAGCCTGTTCGCACCTTAATATAGGATAACAAAGGCAAGCTGATGTAGTTGTAGGTGAAGTTCAGCTTCAACTTGGTGTAAGACCACACAGCTGCTGAAATGGGTGGACTGATGGCCTTTTCCTGCCGGGACATGGTCAAACTGGTGCTGCACCCTGCAGAGCCCTGAATGCAAGATAAGCCACTGCTGTGCACAGCAAATCTTTCAGTAACTAAGCTGGTGCTGTCTTATTTTTGTGTTATCTAGGCATTGAGTCATAAGTCTGAGAGACTTAAGGGACTGAGGCTAAATAATCTGGAAGATGACACTGGCAGCCTCATGCTGACCAGGTCTGTTGTCTACCTGCGATATGAGCCTGGTGAGACCCAGCCATGAGCCAGGGCATCCCTTCAGGGCCTAACACCAGATGCCTGAAACAGGACTGATCCATTCCTGCCTCATTTGCAGACAGCCTCTCCTTTTTAAGTCCCTATTTGTTACTATCAACACATGCAAGATTCAGCTTTGTTCCTGGGGGTCGTGTTCTGTCTGTCAAAAGTTCCCCCACGGTTGTGGTTTTATAAAATCAAAATCGCAGCTTGTCCTTGAGGACCTGCGCAACAAGCGACTCCTGCGTGCACCTGCACCGCCACAGGCCGAACCACCCACCCCGCCGGGACAGCTCTGCTTAAACCCCCGTGCAGGCCGGCAGCGGGGGTCGCGCCGGGAGCGGCTCCGGGCCCCAGGCGGCCCGGCGTGGAGGAACCTCCCCTCCCCTCCCCTCCCCTCCCCTCCCCTCCCCTCCCCTCCCCTCCCCTCCCCTCCCCTCCCCTCCCCTCCCCTCCCCTCCCCTCCCCTCCCCTCCCCGGTGTGACCCGCTCCGCCGCACCCTGGCTGCGGTCCATGGCGCGGTAGAGCAGGAGGGCGCCGAGCAGCCCCACCGCCTCGAGCAGCACTAGCCTCTTCACCATGCGCCGCGCCATCGCCGCCGGGGCACGGCGCCCTTCCGTTACCGCCGGTAACGGCTGCCCATGCGCAGCACGCGGACCGCGCACGCGCGCCACTGCCGCTCTCCTCCGCCCGGCACTATAATGGCCGGACCGGCGCCCGTTACCTGGTCCGGCTGGGGTGCAGCCGTGCTGGGTGCAGGTAGCTGCCCTCGGGCAGTGCTGCTCACCCCCGGTGGTTCCCTCTGGCTGCTCGCAGCAGGCCCGACTTGCTTACACCTTTCCTGCTGCCCAGGGGGACTCTCTGTCCTCGCCTCGGTGTGAGCTGGCAGCGCGTGTGCCCAACACGGCTAAGAGGCCGGGCAAGGCCAGGTCTTGCTGCCCAATGTTGACGTCCTTGCGCAGATGCATCCTGTTAGGTGAGGGAACAGGCTTGTGCTTCACTCTTACTCTCCTGCTGCTTCAGCTGGTGGAAGAGCTCCTCTGCTCCTCCTGGGAGCCAGCACCGATCATTTGTTTCTTGCTAGGAAATAGCTACATATGAAAGGCTCATGGTTGTTAAAAAGGGATCCTAGTTTTAGTATGAGGATGTTGAAAAAACCCTGTGCCATGCAAGATCTTAGTACTTAATTATCTTTTTCACGTGAAAAAGGGCATTAGTGCAGGCTAACTCCCAAAGGGGGTATTTAGAACCAAAAATGGCAGCATCCCTTCCCTCTCAGTATTGTTCTTTCTGTTTTATGGTTTTGATTTCATTGTTTTCTATTATTTGCTTTCTGTTTCTCTTAAGTTGTAGTATGGAGCTGACTTTATTGCCAAAATAAGACCTCTTGGGATTTTTCTTATTAGGGACTTTATTTTCTTTGTGAGATGGTTTTGGTTTGTGGGTTGTTTTTTTTTTTTTCCCTACTAATGGTATATAAGATTAGATGTAATATTTTACTGTTCATTCTTTCAGGGTGATTCATTTTCCAATTCTGTTTTCCCTGGTGGCTGAGCTTGCAAGTATTACTTGCTTTCAGCAGGATTTCTCACTAAAGTAATTCCTGCTCTGTAGATTATAAATGGTCAGGATCAACCCAGCTTCCTTTTCCAGAAAGATGGGAAGGGAGGAGAGAAAGGAACGTATCAAATTTGGGGGAGGGCAGAAGAAATGCCAAGGATTTCTACTCCACCACTTAAAAATGTCTATATAAAGGCACTTACTGCATTAGACTAACAGTTCCACACCCTAAAGGCTGTAAACATGGCTGAGGATAAAAAAGCCTTTATTGATGAGTTAAATAAAATGTTGGAAAAGTCTGAAGGGCTTAACCTTGAAGGATCTGCTGTTCTCCTACCGAGGGACCCCATATCCAGTCCCAGTGTGCAGTGTGGAAACGTTCCAAGCCCTGGAGAACCTGGAAGCCAGAAGAGATGATATGGTGCTGGTGTCCTACCCCAAATGCTGTGAATACATTATAAATTGCTTGTTGTAGCCTACAATACTGTAACTAATTAGCTGATACAATAAAAAGGAAAACCAATTGATTGTGGTTGTACATTGTGTGAGGATATTGGGCATTTCTGCTACAACCAGAGACAACATGTTTTTGTCCTGCTTTATCTTAATTAAGCAGTCTGTTGCACTGCTTTTTAATATGGTTGATGTTTCTGAAAGGGAAAGAAGTTTTAGTGTTCAAAGATATTTTTAGCTGAAGAAGTGAGAATAAACTACATAGTGTTTTATATATAAATGGGGCAATACAACCCTGCCACTATTCTGAAAAGCATGTTAGTAATGTAAGGTAGTGTAAAAAAGCAATAAAGTTGTGCTTTAGTTTGATGTGTAGAAAATGACATGGTGCAGCAGCTTTACTTGCAAGATTACAACCTGTTTCTTGGCATTATTCAGCACCAGCATTGATTTTTGTTTTGTTATGGCAAAGTGTTATTGACTAAGACATACCAGAAGTCTAAATCTTTTAGTCAGAGGTTTGCATAAAGGAGGAAGGGTGCAAGAGGAGCAGTGAAAAAACTCAAATAATCAAGTAGTTAATTTTGATCAGTTTTATTAAATGCCAATTATGACATGGTTGCTTACAAGGAAGAGTTGGGTTATGCCAATCTAGGAAATCCTATCCAAGCATATGTTTCTCCTTTGAGACCCAATCAGCAGAAGTTTAGGGTTGTTGGAGAAAATGTAGGTCCAGGGAAGGATTTTATTGCACTAGCATGGTAGTGGATGTGGTAAAGTTGGGCTTTAACCAGAAAGTCCTGGGTCAAGGTCTCATTCAGCACATAAAATTCCCATTGATTTGTGAGTTCTGATCTGGAAAGAAACTGTGGTGTATTTGGAGGCTTAAGAAGTATGTCTGCAGTGTTTAGAGTGAGTTTATAGCAGCTGTGAGACAGGACACTGAACCGAGAGAAAGAGGGCAAATACAAAAGGAGGGGGCTGGCACAAAACATCATCTGTGTGTCTTTATTTTAAGGAGCCTGTAATTGCATTGAGTTTTGGTGCAGAGTTCTGCTGGACCCTAAAAATACCTAAAAGGCCATTGTCATAACTTGGCACTGGCTTTGATTTCTCACAGAATTTGGAAGAGTTCAGACATGGAGTTGTGATGCTGATTGCCTCTGAGATCTAGTAACTCAGTAAACCTCTCCTGCTTGGGGAGAAGGATCAGTAGATAAGGAAAGAGATCTCACACTGTTAATGTTGGGCAGTTGTGGTAGGTCAGCAGGGGGAAATTTTACCAAAGACCACTGCCAGTTGTTCAGTAGGAGAGGGAGTACATGACTCCCCGTGATTTGCCATATATACCTACTGTGTTGGTGCATTGCACTGTAGTTACAATCTGCAGTAAAATCTGGAATTTTCTCCCATGTGGATATTTGCTCTTCCTCTCTCAAACAGTGTTAAATAGATTTCTTGTCCTAATTTCCCATAGCTTGCAAAGTAGAGGGGAAAAAAGGCCAGTGAGGAGGATAAAGAATGGAGAGGGAAGATTGGCTGCCCAAGTTTAAAACCAGAAATTGTTGGGCTCCCTCTTGCCCCTTAATGCAACACTCAGACTCACCAAGCCATAATGGCACCAGGCAGGAATAAAAATCTCTCTGCAGGCCTCTTTCCCTCTTGGATCAAGGGAGCCTGGCATCTGGCTTCCTCTGCCAGCTTCTCAGGCGTTTTCCGTGCAGGGCTCAAACTCTGGCATTTGCCATGTTTAGATGATCATGAACATGCCTGATGAAGGACTTGCATTGGGAGATTTGTCTCTCAAAGCTTTAATGTTATCTTAATTTCTTTTACTAGTTAAACATTATGAAGGTTAAGTTACTGTAAGGTCTCACTGTATAAAATGTTTCCCCTAACTCAAGTGTGCGCAGTGGGGAGGAAAACTACACAGAGAACTCTTGCTGAGGTAGGGGTGAAGGACAATGGAGCTCTAGGATTCAGTACTTCCTAGGGATGGATCACCCAGTTGAGGAGCCAATAGGGAATTTAGAGACTAGGAGTTTTAGTTTTATCAATTGTGGCTTTTCTCTAAAATAAAATTTGTATTTTTGCACATAGAGTTAATACTAGGTAGATGAGGACATGGATTCAGAGACTCAATGCTTTTGACTCTGGTCTGTGCGTAAGGTGGAGAGTGATATAAATGATATACATCCTACGATGTCTATATGTAAATATGATAATTGGGTAGTGTATAAATGTAGTATTTTTGTGCACTATAAGGCATTATTGTATGATGTATACACATTATTGTATAAGTATGACATGTATCAGCTGCTTCCATCCAAGCATCTTAAGGCACTTCATACAACATAGGGTGGAAATTATTCCCTCCTGGGAATTACTTTCCACTGAAAGCATGAGAGATTAAAGCTGTTTGCATTGTGTGTTCTCTGTGAGTGCATCTGGCAGCTGCGTTCACAGGGGACTTGCAGCGTGCAGGGGGCGGCAGCAGCTCCGCAGTTCCGTCTCCATGGACCTGGTGGGAATCCTTCCACAAGGACATGGGGAGGGTGCTGTGGGCCAAGGTGAATATGCTGTTCCCTTGCTTTGTCCTGCCAGCCATCAGCAGAGCATCAATGGAGCAAGTGTGATTCCTGGAAACCTCGGGGAAGGAGGCACCATGGCGCAGCTCCAAGAGCTGGCCACAGACTCACGCTGGAAGAGGATGTTGTATGGGGGAAGCTTTCCTGCAAGATCCCTCATGGGTGGGGAGGGATCATAGAGTCATAGAATGTTTTAGGCTGGAAGGGTCCTCTAGAGGTCATCTGGTCCAACCTCCCTACACAAGTAGGGACATCTCTACCTAGCTCAGGTTGTCCTAGACACTGGATGCAGGTGTCCAGTGGATGACAGCTCTTCTAGCATTTGTTCTGGCATGTGCTTTATGGAGACAGCAACAGGCACAACTGAGGACAAGCACTGGAAGTGACACTGAATATGTGACTCCATTTTGTCCTTGACCCAGGGCAGCAGAGAGAGGCCAGTGCTTTCCTCAGCAGAAGGAGTGAAGCTCTTTCCTCATTCATTCCTTCTCCTATCCAGACCCTTCTCAGGTGTTTCTCTGTAAAAGCCAGGAAAAGTCCCTTTATTGTCTGTCACCGATAGATTTATAAATGTATTAAAAAGATGTTCAGTGCATTGTTGAGTCAGTTCTGCCCCCAGTGCTTTCCACATGCCAGTTATAAGTAAGCCATGAAAGTCACAGTTAAGTTGTTGAGGAGCTCAAAAGTGGAAAACATTATTCTGTTTATAATCATTTGAGAGCTTTAGTGTTGTCATATGATGACTGTCTATTATGCTGAATTAAGCCATGTAATGCAAAGGCTCTGAGATCTTATATAAACCTCTGTTATGTTTCATTTTGTTCTCTGGGTTTCTTGGTGCAGGTGTGAACTGGCTTATCCAGATTTTAAGTGATTTGATATTTACAACTACCCAGAGTAAACCTGTAAGCACAGAACTACCATTTATTGAATGTGGAGATCCAGATAAATACCAGGTTAGTGAAAAGAAACTATTGAACCACTTGAAGTCTGTTGTTTTCTCTCTCCTTCACCCCTGCACACAAGTTATTAATATGAAGTCATGCAGCAAGTAAAGTTATTTCTCCTGAGAGGGGAGAAAAGATAATCTCCAATGACTAATACCTTTTGCTTAGGGGCTGTTTCACACAGGAGGCTCTCACAGATCATTCCTGCACCCATGTAATAAACATGTTCTCACTTATGGTTCTGTTTATTTCTAAAGAGGATGAAGCAGATTCCATCTCCAAGGATTTTGGCAACACATCTGAATTATGATTGCCTCCCCAAGTCTATTTTCAAGAACAAATCCAAGGTGGGCTTTTTTTTTTTCCCCCCAAGAACAAGCCTCATCTCTGACAGCATGCAAGAGTAATTTTAGGGCCATATCCTTTTCTTGCACTCAAGCAAGTGGCACTGGGGGAAAGCAACCTGGAGACAGTGAGAGTGTCATGACGCCTGGGCTGGCTCAGCACCCCCCCCAACATACGGTAGCCTTAGGGGTGCTGTAATTGGCATAAACAAGAACAGATCTATCGGCTGATGCTCAGAAATGGCTCGAGTGTCACGCTTTCCTCTTTCATGCTACTTTTTTCTGTGCACAACTATGGTGGGAATGAATGTGGCAGCAGTATCTCTGGGACATTGACTGTCTCTTTGCAAAAAGTCCCACTGTTAAAACTGTAATACTTCTCATACTTGGTCACTGAACAATGGTGGATACATAGCACTTAGAAGATGTACCACAGATGAAGGAATAATTGGTTAAGGGATGGGGATTTTTTCCTGTATTAGGAAAAAACATAACATGTATAACAAAAAAATTTAATGTGCATAACGTGTTTTCAGAAGTGTTTACGCTTCTCTGACAATTACAGTCTCTTAGGATTTCAAGTGCATTATTGCCATGCTTTGAAAAATGGGAGATGATTGTAACAGCTGCAGTTTCCTGAAGGAGAATCAAACAGGGCTTTTCCTAGCAGGGGTTTGGCAAATGGTTCCTAATAATTTCCAAGGTCTTAGATAGTTACGGGATCGTATTCAATGACAATATTACATTTTTTTCCAGTTCTTTCTACAATTGCTTCATGACATAAGCAAATCTTAGAAGTGGTAACAAGGTCTTTCTTATGATCATGTTATAAATTTGTTCTCCATGCCTTAGCTAATAAAATATTTTATAACTCCCAGTATGTTATTGATTACAGGATGTTTGGTTATACTCTCATTTTGGTTGCCAGGGGAAAGAAGAGATCTAAAATTGTTGACCTCTTTCTCCCACTCCAGATACTTGTGCTGTTTCGAAACCCTAAAGATACAGCTGTTTCATTTTTCCATTCCCACAACAGTGTGCCAAACATCCCCAGTTACAGCTCCTGGGATGAGTTCTTCTTGGAGTTCATGAATGGGAAAGGTATTGTTGTAGTTACTGAATGTAGCTGATGAAGCAACAGAAAAAAAATAATATAACAACTAAATGAGGCCGGTGGGAAAACATCTGTGTCATAATTAGTTTACTGATGGCCATACTTCATGATAAAGGAGGCAGCTGAATGCCAGAATGTCCAAAAGATGCTTTGCTTCTATTTTACTCTTCCAGGCAAGGATGAGGGAGTTGCATGGCCGCTTGATAATGGCATTGTGTCAAAATTCTGCCACTTAGTGATGGAGGAAATGCTACAAATATGAAGTAGTAATGAAATGACAGTTTGTTGTCTTTACTGTTTCCACATACCTCATTAGCAACTTAAATTCTAGATTTAGCCTGATGTCTGATGTCTGGCTCTGGCTTTTAAGAGGTGTTTAAATGACAATATAATAACAGAGAAGAAGCATATAGTGACATTCATATTTCTATGTTAAAACCATTTACTTACAAAGGTCTAAAGCAAGCCTCTGTCATTCTCTTGTAGGATACAGTAGCACGGAAAGGACAAGCTATTCCTTTTGTTTGTGTTGATGTAATCAATAAGCAACAGAAGGCAATTCCTCAGTCAAAGAGAAATAAGTACAGAGTAGGAAAAGAAGGTTACACTGATAACTTTTTGCTCTTCTTTGCAGTTGGCTGGGGATCTTATTTTGATCATGCAGTCACCTGGAACAAACACATTGAGGATGAGAATACTATGATCATAATACATGAAGACCTGAAAGAGGTAAAGCAGATGCTGTGTACCAACAGGCAAAACACATCCGAGCCCATTCCTTGAAATCTGCCGAAATTAACAGTGAAAGGCACAGGTTGCTGAAAGAGAAAAATCAAGTCGATTTTAGTGACCAGTTGGGTCTGACTATAAAAAAACTGAGCTCCAGTGTAATGCAGAAAAATTACTGTGAGGGAAAATATGTGCTGTTAATGGATGATGGTAATGCACGTCCCAAGTGGGTAACTCCTGTTATAGAGGAAACATATCGCATGTCTCCCTTTCACTGTGTTGCTTTCAGAACCTGGCTGCCAGTGTAAAGCAGATAGCTGAATTCTTTGGATTCTCCCCAATGACAGAGCAGATCCAGTCCATTGCAGCCAGGGCCACTTTCCAGGCAGTGAAGGATAAGGCTCAGGAGACTCATGGTGCTGTTGGCTCATTTCTTTTCTGCAAAGGTAAATTTGTTTGTATTTTGCCAGGATGGTGAATGGTAGCACTTGGGCAGACAGGGATTTGGATCAGTAGATGGTTAATCTTCCCGTATAATTTTCAAGGTTGAGAGTTGTTTAAGAAACCCTGATTGTGCTTCAGGAAGCTGTCACTTGATTCCATTGCAAGGGCCAGTACCATTCGGTAAAGCCCTGCATATTTTGATTAGCAGCAGTGTTTACAAGTAGCACACCATTCAGTCATAGTATGCAGTAAGCACCAATTAATACTAGAGTTTTATTTTGGCTTCTGTAAGTACTGGGGATAGCCTGGCACTCAGTCTGCAGAGTGCCTCCACAGATGTTTCTTCTTGGGTTTTCTAAATAATCCTTGTGATTGCCTATGAACCTCAGTCAACATGTGGAATGCTCCACAGATTGAGCTGCGTCTTTTAGTCGTGGATCAAGCTAGAGCTGTAGACTCAGACAACCTCAAACTGTGGGCTCTCCAAAATCTAGATTAAAGGTAGACTTCAGTTTAGGGCAGTGTCTGATTGCAGTGTATAAAGCTCTTGCAGTTAAAAGTCAAATCCTGCGACTTTCTGGCTTGGTTTGACAACTGCTGCTCATCTTTTATGGTCTGTGCAAGTAGCTGTACAAGGCACATGCTAAGGCTATGGAAGGCAGACCAGAAGCTTCCTGTGTTCACTTTATGCTCACATTCTATTGAGGACACCAAACATAAGGCAAACTAAGAGTGTATTCTTGGGTCAGAGATTCCTTTCTTGTAGCAAAAAAAAATACAGAAAAAATGGATTATCCTGAAATATGATAATAAGAGAGACAAGGTAGTTTTTTGTTTTAAATCATACTCTTTGGCCCTTACAGTCAAGGGTAATATTTTACTTTCCTTTATTTTCCAGGTGTTGTTGGAGACTGGAAGAATCTTTTCCCTGAAGCTCAGAACCAGGAAATGGATGCCAAATTCAAAGTGTGCTTAGAAGGAACTAAGCTGGGAGCAAAGTTAAAATATGATGTGTACTGCAAGGCCTGAATCTCTTTTACAGAATAAAATGCATGTTCAGGCTGCTTTTCATTCACTTCTAGGAAATAGAAACCAAGACAATATCTGATTTTAAAATTTTGAAAATCCATGAAATTTACAAACCTGTTTCTGCTGTCTTAACTTACACAAGCAATCCTTGCCTTTTAGAATAATTGACTTCATTGCATTCTCTTAAATAACCGGTAATTCTTTGGGCTCACTTGGTTTTTAACACTAATTATCAGCCATGATTTCATATTAGCCTGGTAGAATCCTGTGTGGAATGTATATACAGTAGCTAAGCCTTCTGGAATCACTGGTAATGTATTTAGTATGTTGGAAGATATTTTTTTGAAACAATTGCGAAGTGTCACTTTTGTTCTTAATTTCTGAGTTCGTAGTATTCATATATAATTTTAATTTCTAAGTCCATAGTGTCAAATGAAATTAAAAAAGGTCTTGTTGTAGTTGTCTTTTGCTACTTTCTGTGTGCTGATAAATGTGAGGAAAAAGCAAAAGAACACTCTGGTGGATATTTTCTCCCTCTTACAGCAATAATATTTTTCTTTCCCTTGGTTGGTTGAGATTTCATCCTGAGCAATTGAAGGAATTGCCTTGGACAGGCCTTGCTTATGGAGGTTGGAGTCCCCCTCCTGGTGGTGGCTTGCTTTGTCACTTAACCTCAACACAGGGTTACATGTGGGGGAAATTGGAAACACATGTTGAGAACACCAGGTTTTGTCTACGTGACTGTTGGAACTCCAGAGCACCCACCCTACTTTGGATGTTGAGGATGTGAAAGAAGAAGGTCCTGGCTGGGCAGGAATGGGAGGAAGTCACTTCTTTATGATATCAAGGCAGAGGGGTTGGTTACAATAGAATCTGGTTGATTTCCTTGGAAGAAGGGGCTTTTTAGACTTGAGAAGGAAGTGTGCTACTTGCATAACTCTGGAAATGGAGCATTTTCCTGGGTTGTCTGAGTTTGCCTGGATTACTTCATGCCCAATGGCAGTACATATGATCTCAGAGCTAGGATGTGGATTTTTCCTGGGCATCTGGGAGCTTTGAAGTGCCACTGTCGAGAATGACTGTCCTTTGGTGGTGCCAGAAGACTGGTGTGCACAAGACAGTTGAACATTGAATGGTCTCATGAAGGGCTGCCTTTCTAGGCTGCAGTTATCCCTTGGGAGGCAGGTTGTTTTCCCTTCCAGAGGCAATCCTTTATCTCCGAAGAGAAGGAATACAAGGAATATGTGGGTGATGGGCACACAGTTGCTAATTTAGCCAGTAGAGGAGGTTACAATCTTCCTCCTCACAGTTCGTCAGCTTCTTTTTGAGAAATAATTGTCTTAAGTGTGGTAAATGACTTGGCAGAAGGAGTGTTTGCTACAGTAATATTGGGTAAAAAATATGCCTTAATCAGGCTGGAAATTCAAGTATTGGGTGCTTGAGGTGTTGACACAGGTGGACTCTGCAAGACCTGCACTCTTTAATGTGTTTATCATCAGCCAATAGACTCGCAGTCATTCAGTGCTAATGAGGATCCCTTTCTAAAAGTCTGCCAGTGACAAAGGAATAATTAAGTCAAATTAACTTCAGTGCATTGCTAGGAACATCTTGTCATTTTGTAGTCAAAGCTGCACAAAATCTTGTTTGTCTGTCTTTCCTGGCATATTCCCCTGTTAATTTTCTTCTGTTCTAGATGTGTTTGCTAGCAATAAAAACCATACAGCTCACTGGTGGTGCAAAAAACCTCCAACAGCCGGTCCTTTAGATTGACTAGCTAAGGTGCCAGTGTCCAGAGACTGGCATTCACATGGTGTGAAGAAAGGATCGATGCAGATGTGAGTTTGCTTTCAAAATTAACAGCTGTAATAGTGGTTATTTTAAGTAAATCAAAAGTGGGGTACCAGTGAGGATTTAAGAGCAAAACAGAAGACACAAACCCGAACTGTATCAGAATGAAGTGGATTAATTCCAAACAAATGGAAGTTTCAGGTTGCTAAAGCTATCTCAACCAGCTCTGAGGATCCCTGTAAGCTTTACATGGGCACTGGAAAAAAGCAGCAGCATTCCATGGCTGTTTGCCTCAACTGTACCTCCTGCAGCAGTAGGTCAAGATCCTTGCTAAGCAATTAATATAAGGAAGTTCAAAAGGCGTTGGGTAAGGATGATCTTGAAACAGAAGCACTACTTCCTGTTAAAGTAGGTTGCCTGATTTATTGATAGATCAATAATAGCCAGTTTGTCCACTTAAACTGCTGTATTTCTCAGTTTAAGGTTACAATGAAGTATTCCAGGACAGTTCAAGAGGAAGTCCTACCTCAAGATGCTAAATAGGCTACTCTTAAAGTTTTACACCTTTTGACCAGCAAGGTTATTTAAGCTGAGGTTGTTTAGCTATCTGAGGGAGTATTTTATAGATGACATTCTTTAATTTCTTCACTCTCATCTGCGCGTTCTTTTCAGTGTATATTCACATACTCAGTAGTTGCCGGCTAATCATAACACTTAAAGAACATTGAATGTAAGACCAGTAGTGTGAGGGGTGACTGGTTTTTTTGCAGGTTTCTGTGTGTGAGATGGTGGCATTGGATGTCAAATCCAGTAGCCCACAATGATTGCAGCTATTCACAGCAGCTAAATGAAACAAAATATTTAAAACCAACATAAAAATTAAATTCCTCATTGTGGAAAATCACCAGTCAAATATTGTTTCAGCTATACATATAGGGAGTGATTTTAAATATATATTTTCCATTTCTGTATTTTATACTCTATATGTTTTTGCTTTTATAGTTTACTTTTTATTATAGTACTCTGCAGTAAATCTTTAAATGATATTTTTGACACTTAACATTTAATGGATATGTTGGATCATTCAGCTTCTAAAGAAGAGGTTTTTTCACTCCTCGACTACAGTTTTGATTTCATTTTTTCTGTGTGTGTGACCTGCTTTACACTTACCATTTTCCAGCAGTTGTAGGTATTTATGATTTCTGCATTTATGGTAAGTGGTAGATGCTGCTCTATTAGTACTTCTGTCACCTCCATTTCCCTTATGAACTGTTCAGCAGTAATCATAAGGCAGGGAAGTATATTAAAATGATAATGAAAAAAAGAAATTGGAGGTCTTCTTGGGAAAAAGAAGCATAAATGTATAATTTTTTATGCCAGAGATGGTGTGTGCTCAGGGTGCCAATAACCCGATGAAAAGGAGAATAATTCTGGTACTGAATTATAATAAAAGTAAAATGGGATCAAACCAGAGAGAACTGAGCTCAATTTTCTCATTTACAAAATGCAAGCATTTCATATTACAGCATTATGCAGTACATTAATTGGAAAGATAATGAATGTTCAATTACAATAGAAGTGCTATAGAAGTACAGGACACATGACATTCACAGGAACATCAAATAATTTTTTCTGTGGGTAGGCTGGCTATTAGAAAGGATGCTAAATGGATTTATAATGAGGGGGGACATGAAATACAGTCATTGCAATCTTGTTACAACAGCAAATGCCTGGACTTGTATTCTAATGGATTTTCTTTTGTTAAAGTCCTAACAGTGATCTGAATTTAGCTGAACAATCATTTCTGGTGGGGATTAACACCTTCTGTTTTACTCGTAACACACTGCAGAGCTTGGTACTGTACAGTGGAAGGGTTGAAATGAGACTGGTCAGTGATTGTTACAGATATTACTATTTCCAGGATTGATGCAAAGGAGGGGAATAGAGAACAACAGCGTTATGAATGAGAGCATACTCTGTCAGTGCTGTGTCCGAGTGCATTGCTAGAGCACTTCAGTAAAATGTTATTTATGTTTAGATGTTTATGGTCATGGATACAATTCTCCTATATTGCTCTTGCACTTTGTAATACTTGCCGATTGGATAATATGAAGTATTAGCCAATAAAATATTCAGCTTGCATCTGAATGCGAAGTTTTTGTGTAATCACTTGACTTCTGCTAAAACTTTAGTCTTGAGGAAGATAGAAAATTACTCTTTGACTTTGCTCAAAACGTGAGGCAGTTAGGAGCAGTAGGGAAATGAAAGGAGGCTGGGAAACTGGTGTCTTGGGAGGCTTGTGTACTTGTAAATAATGTAAGTTTATTGACATATGCTTGTGGAGTCTCTAGCGAGTTCCCTGCTGTTTTGCATTTTACAAGCCAGTGAAGCCATTTTCATTACTAGAACTCTCATTAGTGTTTCCCCAGCAGGTAAATAAGTCATAGTTTCATTATTGTGTATTTCTGATATATCCATAGACAATGTATTTATATTCAGAGGAAAAAATGAAATACAAGGTAATCTTAAGCATTAGGTATATATCCCAAAAAATGTTAAAAAAAATCCACCCAACAAAAAACCAAAAATGGAGCACTTATATTCTTCCCTTTTCTTAATTTCTTTTCTGCAGGCACAGAGAGTGATCGGAATAAATTCTGCAGATGGCTGAGCTGGTCTCTTCTTTCATTCTTTGTGTGAGGATTTATGCTGACTACGGTTTTCATTTTTTCTTCCAGTCTCCCAGCACAACCTACTCTCCTTTTTCCTGATGGCATGGAATCTTTTTTTTCCTGACCGTTATTTATTTAGAAAACTGTTTCTTTTTCTTCTTTTTGTTTGTTTGTTTCTTTATTTCCTGGTAAGCCAGTGTGTTTGTCTTCCCTTGCAACATGTAAGCTTCTGAGCATCCACCAGATGCCTCTGTGGTACCAGAGGCATAGTCAGCCACACGTGCATCACCAGAGAAAAATTACCCTAATGTCATGGTGATGAGGGAATAGTGAAGTGCTGGGGCCTGGGCTGTGGGCCCCAAGTTGGAATTGACCTATGGATGAGTCACAACCCAACAGTGTATTTTATTCCCCAAGTGGTTTCAGGCCCCACAGACAGAACCTGGTCCACCTGTATGAGGCCCTGCCTTCCCCCAGGTGATCATGGTTGGGATGGTGAGCGAGGCTAGAGATATATCAACCAGGAACTGACCAGCTTGTGAGAAGACACCAAGAACCTGGTCAGTTTGAAGAGATTTCCTGTTGGGGGCAATTGGAGGAGCTTCTTGTTGGGGGCAGCTCTCTCTTAGTGGTGTGTTCTCACTTGGCTGATTTGAGATGGTGAAGAGCAAAGAGATGATGAAGGTAAGCTAAGGGGATGTTGCTGAGTTTGATGTTGGCCTGAGGAAGAAGAGAGCTAGCAGCACAAATATAAATAGAAACTTTATGCACTAAGGCCGTGAGGTGGTGAGACCTTGTGCCAGCAGGTGAGGGGGCTGCTGGGAGTTGCTCTGCATGTGCCCCAGGGAGCTGGAGTATGGCCTGATGGCAGCTGTCTCCACCAGGGCACTGCTAAATAGACTCCCCACTAAACAAGGTGGCCATGCCTGAAGAGGACAGGACAATAACTGGAGTAGAACAAGGAGAAGTGATGGAGGCTGGGCTTCTCTGCACCTCAGTTCCTCTCAAGTTGGGTGGGGAGGCCTGGTGGTGTCATATCTGATGTGAGCCCAGGGCACTGAGGGAGGTTGTGGAGGGAAAGCTCCTCTTGTCTCACCTCACCTCAGAGGCAATAGGAAAGTGGAGTCTCCCATGGCTACCATAGCCCACTGGCCTGGGGTTCTCCTACCACGGGAGTTTTCTCTTTTAGGCTGTCCAGTGCTGCATGGCCTACTTTTAAAGTTGAGAGGAGTTGTTCTTCCATCTCTGAAAAATACAGTTCAAACCTCAGACCGGGCTGTGGAAAATACATGAGGGAGTCAGTTCTCTGGATGATCAATGGGCCTTTTGTGACAGCCTGCCTGGGGTGAGCAGTGGTTGCAGGGTGGTGGTAAACACCGTCCCCATGCTGTCTAAATCCCAACCTCCTGAATATTTTCTAGCACTGAAGCCTGGCTGTGGTCTTACTATAGAGAGATAAAACATGGTGTGGGAGGATGTGGAGGAACAGGAGCACACAAAACAAGCAGTCATGGAAAAGATGGCGGCTCTGGAGGCTGTATGTGTTTGATGAGTGTGTGGAGATTATGATTTGGAGCAAAAAGCCTTGGGAAAGCCACCTGTCTGGTGATGCTACTGGGAAGTGTGCGTGCGCTTGCAGATCCTCACCAGAGCAACCAACGTGTCTGAGCGCTGGGTTTGCTCAGGTTTCCTGCTGTCATATTGTGGAGCACAGTATTCATGGTGGGAAGTAAACAGGGCAATAAACAATCTTCTGTGGTTATCAAATGTGAATATCTCTGTGACATCTAATTGCTTTTGCAGGCCACTTTATGCCTCTCCGGCCACTGTGCCCTGGCTATTGCCATTTTAAATAAGCAATCTGAAGCACAAGACACAGTGTATATTTTATACAGGGGTGATTTTGAAGTTTCCGTGTAGTGGAGGACAGGCCCTCCAGGGCTCTCTCGTGTTGCTTTTTTTATTGCCAATGTTTTGAATGGTTTACAATATAGGGCCGTACAAGTGCTTTGTCCACAAATGAATTGTGTGCTGAAAGCCCAAGGGCACCAAAAGAGATGAAAAATGCATTAATATAGAAAGACAACTATGTAATGCAGTAGAAAAGTATCATTATTAACTGCTGTAAATACAAAGCTGTTCTCTGGTGTGACAGACCCTCCAGAATAATAACAGCAGAAGTAGCCTGAGTTTGCTTCAGAAGGAAAATTGCTCAAGGTCCAGAATTAAGTCAAAATCACTGAGAGTAAAATGGAGATATGAGACAGGGTTAGCTTGGGGACAGTGATGCTGCAACCTTTCAGTGGCACAGAAGCAGAAGTGGATGCTGATGCACCAAGAGAAGTGAATCAAAGGAGTCAGTATAGGAAACTGTATTCATTAAGTAAGGAGCACTTCAGTTGGAAAAAGAGGGAAATTAAACTAAACACACCACAGAAATAATTGAAACTAAAGAAAGCAAAAGTTAGACTGAGATCTCTTTGGGCAAATTGAGTTCCTCCTGACTACCAGCCCAAAGATTACATTTAGACTCATTTACATAAATGTACATGAAGCCTCCAGGACCAAATTGTGCTCGCTGCCTCCATAACTTGCCCATGGCAGCACGTCTCTCCCCTGTGGGTCCCGCTGCACTCCATGGCAGCCCTGCTGTCCCCTGAGGCAGTGCCAGGTGTGGTGTCCCAGGCGTAGGAGCTACTGAGATGCCTCAGCAATTTTAAGGAAAGGACCGTGAAAAGAAGCACGTTAAATGTTTTTTGTGTAGACATGATGTGTAGACATCATAGACATGATGGCCAGGTAAGAGTCATCTCTAGCCTGGGACCTGCATAGCCACGATTACTCCAGTTCCAAGGACTCATGTTAGCAAGGGCCACAGGTCAAGTTTATTGGCTAATACAGTCATTGGGCTACTTGAACAAAGTGCCTCTAAAAGATGATGTAGACATTGACAAAAAAAGGATCTAAGAAAGGATTTGCATACATAAAATGAGATGTGTTTATTTAAAATAACACCACAGATCATCTACCAGAGGAGCTGTTTTGAAAGAAATGCACATACTAATTGCTGGAGGCTAAAGGGAGAGCTAGACACTGAAGCCTGAGAAGTGCCTTCAGGCTCTGCACTCCAGCTCCCCATCTCCGCCTGCCACTAGGGAGGGGGAAGGTGAGTTTTCAGATGTGCTACATTTTGCAGTATTTTATAGCAGTTAGCTGCAGTGATGTCTGCTCTTTAGCATGCCAGGCACCATGAGCCTTGTTCTTGGGTACTTTTATTTTCATTCACTGTATGAGGGATGCCAACTTGCCAAGCTGGGCTGCTTGATTTGTAGATCGGCTGCTCTCAAGTTGCTGTCCTCAAAGGGGCTGTCAGAGCACACGGATGGTTTGTTTAGATCTTAGGACAAGTGGCTCTCCATAGCGAGTAGCTCTTGTGCATTTACTCTAGAGTGCTACAGTTATGGCCCTCTCCAAAGAAGCTGCCCTGACTGACTCTTTGTGGGATGGGGAGAGTGTATTGGCTTGCACTGACAAGCCTCTGTTTTTCTGTGGGCTCTGGAGAGCATACACCTGTTCTGTCTTCTTTGCCGCTTTTCAGTGCTGTCACAGCCTCTCCTTATTGCTTCTGTTTTCCCGGAAAGCCCAGTTTGACTAAATTTCTCAATGACTGTGGAAGTATGAGCATTTGGGCTCATCACAGTGTGACAAGTTGTATGCCGTGTTGCAGGCTGGCATCCTGATGACGTGGCCATCTCTGTCTGGAGGCAGGCTGGAGGTGCCTGGCCAAGCAGTGCAGGGCCTGACTTTCTGACGAAATGGAAATTGTGCACCCTAGTGGCACAGCCTTTACCAGTGCCTGGGAAGTGAACCTAATGGGTCTCTAGTCTGGTAGTGCTTTTTATCTGTTTGGTTAGAGACACTTTTAGGCAAGCAGTTGATTGAAGGTGGGTGCTGCCAGGTGCCCCTTCTATGATTAAAGAAGCTAGGGCATCCTTGGTGTCTGTAGTGTAAAGGTGGCAGAGATACCGGACGGTCTTGTGCTCTTCTGCTATGCTCCTGGCAACAGTGGGCTGCCTTCCTCTGCTTAGGTGGTAGGGATATGGCAGTAAGTGTATGGGGCACAGTGGCAGCCTCTCAACCTGCCTGACTGGCCTAGCCATTCCCCCACCACTGCTGAACATGGTGGGGCCCAGACCTGTGTGCTGGCCGAGGGCTTGAGCACAGCCCCTCTTATCAACACCGGTGCTCACAGCATGACCCAGAGAAAGCCAAGTCCTGCAGTGTGGATGCAAAAGGCTTGAGTAATCCAGCTTGCCACCCTTGAGCCAAATTGTGGCCCAGTGGCCACCTGCAATGTCACTGTGCCCTGAGGTGAGCATGGTGGGTGAATGTGTGGTGCCGTGGGGCTGCTTATGGGTGTCCTGCTGGGCATGTGCATAAGGGGCTGAGATATTGGTGTGCTGGGAGAGTAAAGCAGTGGAGGAATTTGTTTTGGGGATGGTCTGGAAAATGGTGGCTGTTATTTATGTACTTAAATATTGATAGGTGCACTCAGTAGTCTTTTTAATGGTAAAACTGAGTGTAATTTGATTGTGTTCCGGGGTGATTATATATAAATCACTTCCTTTTAGAAATGATTGTTTAGAATTAAATATTATATTGCTGGGGTTCACAGACTTTTGTCAACTTAAATAAACAAAATAGTTAGTTGGCATTTAATTGTGTATGTAACTAATCCAAAGCAGTCCAAGGCTTTGTTAGGATAATTGGTAACTTGTTGTGTAGGTGCTTTCTCTAAATGGCTTCATAGCATTTAGAAGGACAAAAGAAATTACATATAAATAATAAGTTATTAGAAATAAATGGGTACACAGTTATTCATAGCACCAGAAATGGACAATTCAGCTCACAATGGAATTATTCAGAACACTACAGCTACAGTACTTGCATAAAATAACATCTGAAATTTGCAATTGGCTTTGTTTCCCATGTAGAATGCCTTGTGTAATTACTACAGCAGCCTGCTTTTGAAGAAATCCATTTTAATATGAATTATGTTAATTCTGATGCTGTGAATAATTGGCCATATATTCAGTAAAATGAATTTGTATTTTTTGTCCCTTAAATATCACATATGGGGATATGTGCTTGATATCTTAGTACCCACCTTCTTCTGGTTTATCCTATAAAATATTTGTGTAATAGTGTCAAGCAATTAGTTCTCTAATTAGGAGCTAATTTGGTGATGGGAAGAAAGTTCAGACCTTAATTTACCTTTGGAGAGCATAGCTGGGTGGTAGGGATTGTTACAGAAAAAAACCCCCAAAAACTTATTTTTTTCCTTCTTTGGACCATAAATGTTATCTGAAATTAAATATAAGACTTCTCTTGTGGCAGTGCCACTTTCTGTTCTTGGATAAATGCTCTCCTTAGAAACAGCTGCTGTCGTGGCATCAGCACCAGTCTGCTGGGGACGAGTTTGACCTTCAAAGCGGTCTCCCATGTGTACTGGAAAATGCTCAGGTCCCTTTCTATTGAGGAGAACAGGAGGGAATTCTTATTGTGCTCTTGTTTTGTGCCATGGGAATACAGTCGGGTTGCTGAGGGTCTGGCACTGGTTTAGTCAGTAAGTATTAGTTTGGTTCTATCTGCTCGGTTACTGGGTTCAGTCAAAAGAAATATATGAAAAGACCTATCAAAATGTCTTTCAGCAAAAAAAGGCATGATCCTGCCATGTAAATGTCAGGTTACTGTTTATATTGTGACAACCGATTTCTCTCTGCAGAGTAAAAACAAAAAGCCCAGTGTATTTTCTTACCATTACAGGAGAGATGAGCTGAATTACAGGGAAAATCCTGAGGGACAGTGAAATCTCTTTAGATGTACATAATTTTGTCACTTCTCCTCTCAAGGCCATTGTCCTGGGAATGGAGCCATCAGCATCTTAGGTACTGTCAGTGGTTACAGGATATGAGGAACATACTGAACTTCTCATTTGGTCTTTACACTGCTTTCCCTAAAATATTGGCTTTGGTTCCTTCAAGTAGATGCTGAGGGGATGTCTCGATGTGCTGAGGTCAGATATTGATTCCTCCCTTTCCTTGCTGCCCCCACCCCACAAACCAAAAAAAATCAGCAGGCACTAGCCCTCTCTGCTTGTTTAACTGGAGCAATGATGCCAGTTTTCCCTTCGTCTTTGTGGGACAACCTTATTTTGTGAACATACTCCTAAGTTTACTTCCTTCTGCAGCCAGAGGGATCTCTTGAGACAGAAGTGCCAAGCTATAGGCTTCTGTGATATAAGGGGGACTTCAGCCACTCCCCTGTTGAAGCTGTTACACTTAAAACAATCAAAATTAATCAGGCAAGACAGAGGGAATGTGACATTGACAGGGCCAATGTACATGCTGTTTGGAATTGGCAGATGATGGGCTGAAACTTGAGGAGGGAAGAAAATTACTAGTCTATTGTATTCTGCAATAGAACGAGTCACTGAACTCACATTTCTCAAATGGAAATAGCAGCTGCTGCTGTGCCTGGTGCAGAGAGCAATCCTAGGGGTGCGTGTCAGGCAGGCACATGAGGTCAGAAGTCCTCAGGGAGGGTGGGGATTGTCCATCTGCTGATTCTGGCAGGTTTGGACATGGGAGAATGAAAATATATGAACACAAGGGCATGAAAACAGTATGATACCCGGGTCAAACAGAAATTTCTGCTCTCGGAGTAACATTTATCTGGGCAAACTCCTCTGCCTGTCTGTCATACACTCACTGGATGTGAGAGCAGCACCCTGTCTCCATCACCTCCATATCTCTCTGGACAAGCAACAGGACTTCTGGGAAATAAATGGCAAAGAAGGGAAGCTGAAGCGTTTTGAAAAAGAGAAGTTTCTGACAGATAAGTGGTGGGAAAAGGTAGCTGAGGGTTGCTAAAATATTCTGTACGAGCCACTGTTCTGCTTGTACCTTTTTGTCCAGCTGTCCTCCTGCCACTGTTCTGCTTGTACCTTTTTGTCCAGCTGTCCTCCTGCAGTTTTCAGCCTCCAGTGTGACCTGCCTATGGTCTATCCTAACCCTTGTCTGAAGATCCCTGTTCTGCCAGCACAGTATGGCTTTACTGCTGCCTTGTCCCACCTGCTCCGTATCAGCGTGGACACACCTAAAGCACCACAGAAAATATAGGAAAAGAGGTGGTTTGATGGCACTTTGCCACTGGTGCCTAGAAGGAGAATGGGTGGGTAATCTCTAGTGTGCAGAGTCATTTCTAGCCTGTGCTGTCTTCTGCAACTCTTCTGGAGAGAAGAGATTAAAAAGGGTCCAAGATGTGCCAGCATTACGTGAAAATCTTGGCATGCAACAGTCCTGGAACATCAGTGTCACAGTTCTCAGCTTCTAAAGTGTCTTTTTGTTCCCACTGATGTTTCTAGGGAAGGTATTCAACAACACAAACCTCACTTGCCTCTGGTCCTCCAGGAAGACCTGCTGAAGAGCTGAGCCTACTGCTCCAACCTGCAAGTGTCATGGATTTGTTAATCACCCTGAGCCACCTACTTCAGAAGGGATAACTAAAGGGAGAAGCAAGATGGAGAAGAGGAGACAGCAGCTAAGAAAACAAAATGGGGGGTGTCAGTGGTTGTGAATTAAAAATGTAGAAAAAAAAAAAAAAAGTCAGAGGTTTCAGCATTTTATAACCAATTTATTCACACCACAGAAGACTTCCTTTCACCCTAAGCCGCGTGTTGTTCCAAGTCCGTGCATGTGTATTCAAGGCATATCTGTGTACTAATGTAGTTACTGTTATGTTCACACAAAAGTACATTAAGAAACAATTTGTGCAGGATTATTACTCTTGTAAATGTCTCATTTTGAGTCCTACTAATCCCCAAACAAAAGCTAAAACTACTGTAGTTACTGTTTATTGACCAGCTAAATAACAGTCTACTTCCAATGTTGCATTTACTGATTTTTTTTGGATTTACTGCTAATGAAATTTGACAGCATTTTAGTTGTAGGGGGATTTTAGATTGATGTTGAAAGATTGTTACTAAGAGTTAGCTAATTCTATTACACAGCTTTCCACTACAAATTCTAATTCTGCTTGTGTAGAGGGCTGTACTCTGAACTTAGTTTGCCCACAGTGTTCATTTTGAATCAAAAGTAACAGATTTTTACCTTTCCTGGTAAATGCTTCTATTGATTTCTCTACTACTTAAGCCCCTGCTTTAAGAAAAAGCACTTGTTTAAATCAATCCCTATTCAGAAAAACATGTGAGAACAGGCTTAGTTTAAGGTCCTCTGAAGACCACATGGGAGTTCTCCCCACATAATAAAGAGTGTTTGTATTATGAGACTGCTTGGGTTAAGTCCATTAGTCATGGTCTCACTTGCCCTCCATTCGCTCTCCTCGATCTCAAATGGTAGTAAAATATTCCCTCCAGGTAAATGAGTGGCTCTAAGGTGAGTGAACTGCAAAGTCCTTCAGGAGACTGTTGCACACACTGCCCTCTTTAAAGCTGAGACTGCCTTTTCTGCTTCTCACTTTGCTCTGGGCTCCTTGGTCCCAGAGGTCTGCAGCTGTTCTGGCAGGTTCAGAATGGAAGTGGTCCCTGGTGCTTCTGGTCCAGTGGTGGCCTTCCACAGCAGGATAAAGGCCATGGGTTTGTTGCTGAGGAACGCCTCTTGTTCCTCACAATATCCTCTTAAAATATTTTATGTTCTGCATACAAAGCATTGTAGAGCTATCAAAACAGCCATACCATTAGTTTTCAAAAGCACATTCTGCCTGTAATTTAACATTAGCTGAATTATAATGCTACGGATCCTTAATTAGGAAAAGAGTCCAAATGTTCAATTCCTTAAAACGTGCATATATTTTTATGTGGGATTGGTCTGTCCTGTTTTAGACAATGTGACTGGCTGAGAAAGGTAGATCCAGAATTTTAACCACGCTCACTCCAAGAAAGTGTGTTTGTGGTTAGGATTCAGATTTGGGCCCCAGCTTATCAAGAGTCGCTCTGCCATGCAGGGTATTGCTAGGCTCATTATTTCTCTTACCTGATAAACGTGGAGACATTTAGTAAAATAATAGGTATTTTTATATAAGCATCTTTCCTTTGGAGCATCACAGAATATTAATGAGAGTGAATGGAGGGGAAAAAAACCCAGTTTCAGAGGCTGAGGTGCGTTGGCAACAGCAGAGTGCTCGGCACAGTGGCTGCCAGCTCTCTTCTCAGACCTGTAGGTGAAACTACAATGTAACTAAAAACGAGCAGAGTTCATTCTTTCCTCCTTCAACTGGATTATTCTAAAACATTTTCTTTCAGTCTGCTGTGCAAAATGCTGAAATCCACCTTCTGTGAGGTTTTTCATACTTATGTACACGCCACAGTGAGAAGCAAGAATTTATTTCCTACATTCTGTCACCTCTCCGTTAGCTACTTATAAACTAAGTTTGACTTATACTCATTTTTTTTTTTTTTAACTGAAGACCCTGCGTAGCAAAGACACAAAGTACAGTATTTTTCAGGCTGAAATTTAGGACCAAGCTATCACCTGATTGCAGATCTAATAAAGAAATTGGCTTTTGCTGTTTCTTGAGAAATAATACCATATAACACTTAATGTTCATGGCGACAGAAACTTCTATTTCTGTTGTTTATCTTCAGAAGATACCTTTTCTTTTGCTGTCCATTGGAAATACAGGAATTGCCCCTACATGGTTATACCTGGGATCAGGTTACTCTATGTTTCGGGGGATTTACAAAAGCAGTGGGAGAGCATTCATCCGATAAACATTTCAGTTTAATTCTTAACAGTTCCCTGAGCTAAAGATCAGATATATGATACTGATACCATTCAGATATAGTTACATTAGTTTCTATAATTCTAATTGTCCTTCCTTAAGTCAAGTACAGATGGTTCTTTGCTTCAGATTGCTTACACAATTGCTTTGTAAATTTGTAAAAGTATTTGCTGTTCCTGTGGCTTAAAGGGTCAGCTATTGCTTGGGGCTCAAATGTAGTTTTGACATAGCCTTCATGTATACTGCCAGAGGTCAAGGATTACAAAAACCCTGGTTTGTCACATGCAAAGAATGATGTATGGGGTTTTTTTTGACAAGATAAAGATCCCAAGAACAGTTAATTTACTCAAGCAGTGTAAAAGCCTTGGTGACCTTTTGAAATTAAGTGTAACTGAACTCTAGTGTTTATTAAACTGCATGTAAAACTTCTAAATACCTCAAAGCGCTTTGTGAAGTACTCCTGCCTTCTGGCATCATATGAAATATTGAGCACTAGGAAGTATTTTGGTTGTGCATTTAAAAATATCTGTGACAGAATGGGGACTGTATGAATATATATTTCTCTGTATTCTGTGCAATATAATGAATTCTCAGAGAGTGCTAATGCCAGACTGCAAACTTCATTTTGATTGCAGGGTCAGTCCTTGCCTTCCTCCCCTCTGTTTATCTCCAGGGTAGACTGTAATTTGGAGACGTGGCAGTACAGGGCTGCTAGTAGAAGGCTGTAAAATTCAGAGTTGTTTTCCTGTATATACTATGCTGAGCAAGATGAAGTGCGTGATGTGTCTTCTGCATCGGTGCATTATATGACTGAGCACTCAGAGATGTCTAACTGTCAAAAACAAATGAGTGACACATCTATTTGTGGTACAGTGAAAAGGTGTAGGAGATTGAATTTGGAATATTTTTCTTAAGTGCTCAGAGTTATTTGAGGATTGTGGATTAATATTAAAGTCCAGTATTTCTAGGCAGTTCACAATGCCTTATAAAAGTAAAAGGAGGTTTGGGGTTTTTTTAATTTTTTTTTATTTTTTTAAAAATACCCTGACATGAAGAGCCACAGAACCACCAGTGGGCCCTTGTTAAGTTGTTGACTTCATGACTTTATCAAGCTGTGTTCCTGATCCAAGTAGGTTGTAACACTTTTTCTGTATGTTTTCTTGAATATATCTTGAGGACACATTCACTCTTTGCCAACCTTTTGTGGAAAAGTCACCATATTGCATGCCGCCCGAGGTCTTAAAACCAGTCACTACACTGCACAGTTATGGTCCTGGTTTATGGACACTCTTTACAACTCTGCCATGTGACTTCTCTGAACAAGGGTGGATCACTGTTTATGAGCCCACAGCAGAGGAGGTAGGCTGTGTGTTCAGTGCTACCCAAGAATATTTTGTGTTAGCATGTAAGAGATGCACACCTGGGCAGCCTCTGTGCCTTTCTCTGTATGAAGTTCTTCACTGTTGTGCTGTGTTCATGGTGCTCTTCAAAGGCTTTGTGTGATGCAAGAAGAGCACATAAATTACATGAGCATTTGTAAGTTACACCAGGTCAATTCTTGAAGGAGTTTTCTTTGTATTTGTGTCACCACAGTTTTATTGTGACTTTGATGTTGCTTCTTGCAGAATGAGATCACTATCTTAAATGTTTGCGGAAACCTTCAAATAGGCTTCAGCTTCAATTATAACACCAGAAAAGGCACTACAGACCTTCTCTCCTTTCCCATCATCTATTTATTTTCATAGCTACATGATTTTATTTAGAAACTGGAAGTAATGCTGGTATTGGAAACACTTTCAGTTAAGATCACACCTTACTATCTTACACTGGAATTTCAGCAGGCTGCTGGGGTGGAGCTCAGCAGATACAAGGCCAGTTCCACACCACATAATCGGGCAATCTCAGGCTTGCATAGAGCTCCTAATCAATTTATTTTATAAAAAAAAGTGGTACACTTGTGTTGCAGCCATCTTAGAATAGAATAGACGTATTTTAGTTGGAAGGGACCTACAATAATCATCTAGTCCAGCTGCCTGAGCAATTCAGGGCTGACAAAAATTTAAATCATGTTATTGAGGTCAATGTCCAAATGCCTCTTAAACACTGACAGGCTTGGGGTGTTGACCACCTCTCTAGGAAACCTGTTCCAATGTCTGACCATGGACTTGTGAACACCCAGCTGATGCAGCCGGTCCCTTAGAATTTCAATGTTCACAAGTGCAAAGTCACTGTTCCCGCACTCGTGATCCTCTGACTCGAGGGACCAGGCAACCCAAGATCTACATTAACTTTCCAAATGTGTGTACCTGAAACTGCAGTGGAAAATTCTAACTAGCTTCTTGCTAGAAAGCAAAATCTTCCTATATATATTCTGTTATCTTGGTATCTCCTTCTGTGAGGAATCTGATTTTCCTGTATAAAAGGATTGTACAAAGACTTACATGGTATTATAGATAATCTGTTCTCCACTTCATCTGTTTGATAGAATTGAATTATAGAATCCTAACTTGTAATCTGGAGGGAAAAAAAAATCATTAGATACAACTATACCAGTGTCCTACTCTTATCTTATAGAAAGTTTAGAAATTCATTATTTTCAGATAAATAGTTTCTCTCCTGTGAGTGATAAACTAGAGAGGTGGACTAGAGGCTATACTTCATCTGCACTAATCTCAGTGGCTGATACAGAAGATGATGGATGGTAATGAAACTGTCTGCTATGAGTTGTTTTAAAAATTGAACCAGATAAACAACCCTTCACCAATTTCCAGTCATTATTCTTTTCTAAGAAAGATTTTAGAGTTGCATCATGGCTACAGCCTTGGACTTCGGACTGAGCACCATTTAATAAAAAATAGGTAAATTGAGAAAATGTAGTATCACCCTCTAAAGCTACAACATAAAGAAGAGCTGAGGGCTGCTACAGACAGGAAATGTGGAATCTGTCTTCAAATGAGAGATTTGTTTTCCTGTTTGTTTGAATTAACAGCAAAATAGGAAATAACTCTCAAAACTGGCTTTTAACAGTGTTTTCTTTCTTGTATATGTCAAAGTCTGTCTAAAATACTAGGATCCAAGTCTCATTTTATTCAGCTCTATTCCTGTGGCTATTATAAGTCATGTTTGCTTTGTTCATAGCTGCCATGTGATTCTCAAAGTCACCTCTATTTAGTATTTCTTTGCTTTGATGTTTTGCAATGCCTGCTAGCTGTTTCAGCTGCTTTGTCCATGGAGAAGATTTATGGCTAAGTTGAGTAGAGACATGTCCTGGGAAAAATCGTATGCACTCTGAACCAATGTTAGAAATGTTCATTCCCTTTTGGAAGTGTATATTATATGTAATTATTTACTATGTATAACTTTTAGTAGATCTAGTCTAAGGCAGAGACAGTATCCCTTTTAAACCTTTTGTGTAATAACCTTAATATGGGCCATTCCTTTTCTGAATTCCCTGGCAGATGTTCAGCCTGATGAATACCTCAAAAGACTATTTTTTTGATTACTGACATGCCAGCATTTGTTCCATAATTGAGAAAATGAGTGGATGCTTAACTGACCAACGTGAGCAGATTTTATCCTTTACAGATTAGTTTGGATAAACCATAAATGCCATTTGCTTGATTTCCACGGGTGTTTTTTCCTGAACTGTCAAGCAATCCAACTAAGAGCATGGAAATACCCTTTGAGATATGATCGGTGCTGTCCTTTGAGGGCTTTTAGATTTGCAAGTGAGTAACCTTTCTCCACAGATCTATCTGCTCAGGAGAGCTATCAGGATAACCTTTTCTTCCTTGCAAAGAGTGAGTTTGATGTCTTTCTCAGGAAGACCTGCTTTTCCCTGGACCAGTGGGGTTAGCCAGAGAAGTGGATGAGGTGTAAAATGTTCCAATGCAGCAGGCAGAGCTTGGGGTTCAGAGATGAGCCACAAGAACTGGATTCAGGTGACATGCGTAGTGATTCTGATTCCCCTACATGACCTTAAGCAAATTGTTTCTTCTTTTGCACTTTAATTTTCTCTGAGCTGTAGGCAGACTGTTTCTTGTTCTGAGGCACTTAGCGCCACAGGTCCAGCTTTATTCTTGCTCTCATCCTTTAGGCAAAGCCTCTACACGGGCCTTGGGAAGCTCACATAACTCTTTGAGTAAGCTAATCTGCAGCTCCTGAACTGTTTCTGTCAAGCCAGGGCAGCTCTATCTGGTTAAACACTGTATGCCTGCAGGGTTTCAGGTTTGATCCAAACCCCTACGGGTCTCTTTTCACTAATTCCACTGAGCTTTGGATCAGGAACTTAATGCTTTGTGCGATGTTTTCAGCTTGGGAAGCATGTACTCATTTCTGGTGTTTCAGTACAGTTTTAAGCTTCTGACTAATTCCTATTTACAGATTTTGCATTCTAATAATTTATAAATTCGTAAAATGAAAGTAGAATTATGTAGGTTTCCTGGGGAATGCAATCCTAGATGCACCTGTTCTAATTAGAGGTTTTATTTCTCTCTTGAGTTAAAGTCTAAATCCTTTTAACTCTCCGGAGAGACAGAAAATAAAAATGGTTGTGAAGTATTGAGCCAAT
>VYZX01004377.1:120742-181199 GCA_013401335.1 Brachypteracias leptosomus
TCCTTTTTTTCGTTCCTTAATGAAAGTTTGCTTTTGATGTTGTAATGATCTCTGACAACCCTAAGCTTAGTTTGAGATATTAACCTTGTGCACTGATGCAGTTTTTCCCATTCTGTGACTGATGTATGTTTTTTTCACAACTCTTTCAGAGCAAAGCACTGCCTAGGTTCTGTACAAGTAAACAAATTAAACATGATCAGCGCGCACTTCAGACTGGTACTCAAACTCTGATGTGATAATGTGAGAGATGGTATGTGCCAGGAAAAGTAAACGTCATCTTACAGCATAGGCCTGGTGCTGAAAGCAGGCAATAGGGATTTCCTCAAAGGGGTGAGCTGGAGGGGTGAGAGGCCAGGTGTGCACTAAGATCTTTGTTGTGGAGTTCTGGGTGCTTTGGTCAGAGGTTCTGGTGAACATCATAGATTGTACCCAAATAGAGCTTGCTGGGGCCAAAAGTCTCTTCCTGAGGTTTCATCAGCTCTTACCAAGTCAGTTTCAAGACGTGAGGACATAAAATCTGAAGTATATAAATGTACTATTAGAGGAGTAGGCTTCAGAAATCACTAATGAAGTCAGGGAATATTATTTCTTAATTATAATAGATCAAAATGAGATTGATAATTTGTAGGTTAAAGAAATATATTCCTTTAAATACAGTATGAATGTTGTAAGCTAACCACAATAACAAACCTATCACCTCTGGCAGAAGAGGCACAATTTTCTGCTGATACAGTAGCAAATGGACATTGGAAAATGGTGGTTTCAATAACTTTCAAGAGGACAGACTCCAGAAGCTGTTTTAGATTCACCAAAATGCACAAGAATTTCTTTTGCAAATTGGAAATCTGTGGGAAGACCACATGTATACATCAGGATATATGTAGCCATGACACCCTGGAATCAAAACTCAGTGTAGGATGTTTCTGGTAATGTATTCCCATTGAAGACCAGGAAGGAGTAATGCTTTGGAGAAGCTAATCTCTGATCCTGATATGTATCTCTCTGATAGCTCTGGTCACCTTGTGTTCAAGGAAGATAAACTCAGACTAGGACAGGTGTTATCACAGCCCCAGCTCTGTTGAGCCACAAGGTACAAGAAGAGACAACAACAACTTTTCTTGTTCAACCAGCAAACTGAAGGCTGGGAGGCTGATCATTTCGGGGTGACAGTGACAGAGGGAGAAGCTAAAGAACGATGCTAGCAAAAGAGCAAGTGGGACATACATTAAGCATACATTCTGGCTGCAAAAGCATGTCTTGCCATCAAAACAGGGAGGTCTCTATGAACTTCTGATAGGTAAAGTGCAGGCAAGAGAAACCTAACTGATGCTTTACTTCAATGAATTATACAATTTGACTGTGGGAGGACTGATCTCTCTAGCTCTTTTCACTCCTCAAACACATACACAACTAAAGCATTTGATGCTTCAGTGAATAATCATGCAACAGTGGACTATACTGTGGCTCTAAACCACACTGCTTTGGGAAGGGTTGTGTGCTGGGTAGCTCAAAGAGATGTGGGAATATTTACTAGTAACAGTAGATTATGTCTTGATATGTAGATTTCAAAAGCTGAACTGCACCTCTACTGATACTGGCATGGACTTAATCTTTCCTCTTATCTCTGCCAAGCTGAGGGGCTTCTGTCAACAGTAGAAGCTGCCTTTTTTTGGGCACTAAGACGAAAGGGCAAGATTTTAAATCTCCATTCACTTTTGTGCTGCTTCATTGCTGCCCCTCTGGTCTGGGGAAGATAGAAATTGGTCTGAAATGTGTAGGATGGAACATAGAATGCTAAGATATTGTATCTCCCTCAGATCTTCAGGTATGTGTCTCCACGTGTTTTCTTTTCTCACCTGTACACCTGAAAAGGCAACGTCTGGTCTTGTCCACTTCATAGTCTGTACAGCACAAGATGATAATACCAAACAGCTGCTGTGGTGTTACCTTTCCAAAGCTCTGATCCTGAATCCTACAATAAGGAAAAATTCCACAAAGATCAGCCTGCTGATCTGTCCCACCTTGTCCCATCAGGGAGAAGGGTGGAAGAAGAAGAGCAGATGTTCTAATGTGTTCCACATATTTTTAATGTAACTAACGTAGGCAGTGGAAATTCCAGGCCTGTTGACACATGACTTCAGTCTCTCCCTCTTCACAGAAATAGGTGTGAAGCACACAGTTTTGCAAAGGCACCCACAAGGAGGAGCCCCATGCCTGCTGAAGGAGGGTCTGGCTCTGTCCTGTTTTTCACTGCTGAATCCACTGAGGGTTGCCTATTTTTGAAGCATAATTAGTTCTGAGGAAGAATTTTATCAGCCTAGTCTTTGGGGAGTGGTAGCATGTAAACATCCATTAGAATGTTATTTTGAGGTCATAATTCTGTCATGAGTCAGTCTTGACAGATGCAGATAGAAGAAGGGGTTATCTCTCCATTTGTGTTTGTGTTTCCTTCTGAACAGAAACCGTTTGTGTTTCCTTCTGAAGATTTACATCAAACGGTGCATTTCCCCTCAGTCTGTGGGATTGTACAGGGATAGAGAACGTTTTCATATTTTGAGTGAGAAAAAAGTGCATAACCTTTTACACTGGGAAGGATGTAGACAGTGTAGCTTCTTCTAAGCATGATTTTCCTTTTGGTAGCTTCAGAAATAAAAGTAATGAGCATTAATTGACACAGACATCAGGTCTGATTTTTGTGGTGTGTGGGTTTTGTGGTTTTTTTTTTCTCCTTCCTGAAAACTGCCACTCAGTTGCTTTTAAGTTAAGGTATTAGAAGGGACGAAAGAAACATATTTTCAGCTCTATGATCTTCCATAGGCTTTCTGTGTGGCTGGATGGATTGCTTCATCTCTGCGTCTTGGCTTCCTTTTGGGAGGGGAAGGACCACAGTTCTCCTTGCTTTCTATTCTGAAGATGACCCCTTTCTGTGGGAAGTTCTCTTAGCTACTGTCTCCTTTGAGAAGGCAGGGTTGCATACAGACTGTCTAGGAGAATATTGCAGGATGCATTAAACTTTTTTGAATCTTCTAGTTGGGGAGTGACTCCATTTAGATTACAGCCACAAACTTACTAGTGATGGCAGATTGGTGATGGCTCTGGGGCTACCTGCCACAGACTCTGGTGTATGCAGCTCCCTTCCTAGTGAAGGGGGTGCTATGTCACACTGACCTTTTATGTGTTGCAGCACATGTGCCTCCTTGGGCAGTGTTGCACGGGAAGGTGGCAGAATTACAGACATCAAACTTCCTACCTTCCCCTCTTCAGTTAATCTGCTCTTGTGACCAAATGATTGGCAAAATTTCCCCAGACATCAATGGGACTATGATCAAACCTTTTGAGTCTGTTTAATTTTTTTTTTTTTCAGAATGAGTTGTATTTGAAATGTGAGTAGGAATTAAAGTGCAGCCTTCTAAGATCACCTACCAGTACCTTTGCCAGCTGAATGCACAAATGCACTTCAAAAGCAGGAAATCAACACATTTTTAAAGTCTGACTTTTATCTTGCTGTTGCACATTGCTGAATGAAATGCCCCAAGGTAGTTGATTTCACTTAGAAGGCTAATTCTCATCTCACCTCGCAAAACTTTTATTCTGAGGCAGCCTTAGTACCCACATTTGGATCTTGCCTATGTAGTTTTTACAACAGCGTACCTGCCCTGGCAATAGTGGTGCCTCTCCTGATCTGGAGGGACAACTGAACTGGCTCCAGGAAGTCATAACATTCAGAGGACCTGCTGATACCTGTGTTGTCATTCCTGGATACAGGTATCTGCCTCTGAGGGAAAGGTACACGATTGTTCTTCGCTGTGAAGTGAACACAAACAGTGTCCAGCACTTTCATTTGTACCTACTGAAAACTCTGTTCTGCTCCTCAGTGCTCATTAGCAGCGAAATTGATAACATCATCTGATTGTCCCAGCATGAACAGGGCTTCTGTGATTGATTAAATACAGAGGCAAATTTGAGACAGCAAATTAGCTGTAGAAGTGGTTTCTTGCAAGTGGACCATGGAAAGTAGTACTGATAGCTGTTGCACAGTAAGCCACAGGGGTCTTTGTCCTTTACCTCTGTAGAGGCTTAAATGTGTTGTGGCATTTTGCTTCCTCTGTGGTTGTGTAATGAAGAGATATTAGATTGTGGTCATGGAAAGGAGCAGTGTGTGGGTAGGTGTCAAGAGATTTGTGTTGTGCCTTGGCTGTTTCAGTCAGACTCCCCTGCTTGTGTTGAGGTAAGCATCTTTGCTTCTACTCTTCATCTATAAAATGAAGCTAATGTGACTCTGCATTTGCCTGGGGACATCAAGAGGCTCAATGCTAAAAGCTGATAATGACTACTAGCAAGTCAGCCTCTGGAGAGGGATTATACCAAGCAGTTTTTTCAGCTCAGTAGTAAAAACCCCACAACATCCCTTTTTATTCCTCAAAACAGGTAGGAGTTGTGGAGCTAGTGCCTCAGGGTTATGGAGACTTTTGAGTGTCTAAGAAATACAGAGCTGGGTTTGAAGAATCTCCCCTTTGCATATCTAGAAGTGAAGAGTGCTTGTAAGCCAGGAGCTAGAGACAGCGCAGGCACTTCTGTAAGGCCTTGCAAGGAAGCCAGACGACTGATTTTTTGGGTCAAGGGTTTGCAGGAATAGCTGGCCTACAATTTCTCTGAGTGAGAGGGAAGCCTACTGTGTGTTTCTATTGAATTTAAGAGAAGGCTTTACGATCTTGTTTCTTCTTAGCATAGCCTTGCTCACTTAAATTTAATTCTGAAATGACCTCCTCTGCATGGTGCAACCAACTGAGCAGTTAAGCATAGTATTTTGTCTGTGATATAGTACCAGGAAGACAGTTGTTGCAATGAATTTAACTTCCCTCTTCCCTTCCCCTGCACTGGTCTCTTGATTTCAATAGTGCTGGTATTTCTTTTGAAGCTTGATTCTGCTTTGTTGTGGCATCTGCAGCACCTGGCAGCCACGCTGTGCAGAGGACATCGAACCGGGTCCTCCCCTGCTGAAGCTTTTTGCACAAATTGAAGTGCTCATGCTCTTTGCAAGTACAATTCATTTTGTTTCCTCCTGGAAAAACTCAATGGGGTAAGGTAGCATCGCATAGTGTTCTTGTCATGTTTCCTTAGCGACATCCCTGCTATCTTGTCCAGATGAATAACAAAGCCAGGTCTGCAGTTTTGTCTTGAAAGGTAATAAAAATGAACTCCAGCTGCCCCTGTTCTGCTGTATATAAATTGTTAGCCTTACAATATGCTCCAGAACCAGTATTTGTTTTCTCTTTTCTGGCTATTGGTGGTGCTGATGTATGGGAGAAACACTGTAGCCTGCTTTTTGCAAACAACATTGATAGTGTGGAGCGGAGACAGTTACAAATATGGCTATTCAAGTATATAATAAATTAGGCAATGCTGACATGGATGTGATAAGATACAAATAGGTAACATTGAGTTGTTGTGCTTACTAGGGCAGTTTCTCCAGAAGCATAATGAAATAGCTGATTCTCATGCTCTCTCACTCATCTTTTCCTCCCTGCTGCATATTCTTCTGTCTTCTCTCTGACTTAATTTTTGTGTGTTCTTCCTCCTGCCACATCAGCCTTGAAATCTAAAGACCAGCCTTTTGAGGAGGGATTATTTCTTTAAAAAGAAGGAATAACAATAGAAATTGGACATAGTTTACTATTTTCTGAGGCAAATGGCACAAACCCAAAGGAGCCATGTGGACTTACACATACCAAGGACACACTGCTGAAAGTCCCATCTCCAGTTTTTGAGTGTACCCTGCAGAATTTTCTCCCATGGGAGGCATTTGAGATGAAGCATTTAAGTGGGATGGGAGATTGTGGCAACTAAAGAACACCAGAGAGAGACGTTTGCTTGAAGCTTGTATTTATTCTGAAGGACTTTTTGAAGCATGTGCTTTTTTTTCCAGCTGGGGCAGGGAAAGGAGGGCTGAGGCTTAGGCTGTCCTATAGCCAGCTCACCTCTGCTAGCCTGCAGCAGCCACATACTCAGGGGGAAGCAAGGGCATAAATTGGCTTTTGCTACCAAGGAGGAACGTACAGTGAAGGCTCACCATGGGTCCGTGTGCTTCTTGAGCCTGTTGTGCCATTGCAGGAGAACAAGGAAGAGCAGCTGAGAGTGTAATACCAGATTTGCAAGGAACCCACAGCCTTGAGGCTATGGAAAAGTGACGTTGTGCTTTGGTTTTGTTACTATTTCCTGAGTTCATAAGGCTCCTATCATTTATTGCTTAGTGTGAGTGTTAGGGTTTTAGTACAGTAGAGGTCACCCATCTGTGGCTTTGGCTTTGTTGCCTAATTTTAAGTGACACCCTCCTTCCCCCTGGCTTGCTTTAAAAATAAAGAAAGGTTACAATTTGGAGCCTGAGAATTTTTTTTTGTTAAGAGAAAAGTCATGTCTTCCCTCTAAGGAAACACCTGGAAAATTAACATTTTATGATGTACCAAATTAGTTCCTTTGAAACTGCAAGGTGAGAAAGGTTGTTAAATCAGAGGCTTCACAGAGTATTTCTTCATCTCAGTGAAATACCTGCATGGTTAGCAACAACCCATTCCCTCTACAGGTAGCTCTGAAGACAAGATCAACATTGTGCTTGTATCGATCTCTTCTCCCCACCCACAAGGCTTGTTCTGGACTGATTAAAACCCCTGAATACTAGCAGTGAAATAAAGCCTTGGAAGGTTTGGATGAACTAGCAGTGGAAGAAAGATTCAGAGCTGTATATGGAGACTCCCGGCCAAATTTAGCCTTGGTATTGCTATTCTGGAATTTTGTTCCCAAATGTATAGGATGATCTTGTTTGTACCTGCACATCTGTGTATGTTTTGTTTGCATGTAGTCTTTTCTAAATGAGAGGTACCTACTCACTAAATGTGTTTACACCAGCTCAGGTATAAGTAAGATTTGGGACTGGGAAATAATTTAAAATCTTGGATCTTTCACATTAGTAAAATGCATCCAGGAGGTCAGCAGCCCATCTATTTGATATGCATGGCTCTTACCCAGGAACCACAAGCAGGATAATAAATAAAAAAGAGGTAACTTTTTCAGTTGTCTGTGTCAAGCTCCCAGAACATTTCCTTGACTAATTACAGTTGATACTTAACTAAAACAGAAGCTACTCTTGTGAGGTTTTGTATTCTAAGGCAGGAGAAGAGAGAGAAGTTGGAGCAAGAGACCAAAATGTTACTACAGAGCTGCCGTCATCTCAGTCACTCTTTGTCTGATTTATGATTTAAACAAACAAAATAGAACATTCTTGACAAGTTCTATGGTTTGTATTAAACAGATCATTAGGCAAGGTGGCTGCTTAGTACTGAAGCTCAATTAATGACTTTTTATGAGGATTTGCCACTCTGGTCTTCCAATGCTATTATAATTTTACATATTTTAAAAGGCAAGATGCTGTGCTGATTATGTTCGTTCTGCTTCATTTTTTACCTGCTAAGAATAATCTTGCATGTTGTGTAAGAAGATGCAGCGTTCAATAAGCCTGCCATCTTTGAGAGCCCTTCTGATACTTCAGTGAGGTATTGAGGCTGCTAAATGCTTGATAATGATGGGGCCCATCAGCTTCTATGTTGCTTGATTTGGGAGATTTACATTCAGCTATTTGAAATCCCACAGCAAGGAAACTTAATATCCAGGTTGCCAGGCTAAATGCATGATCCTTTTTTTAATATGAAGTGATTCTAATCTGCTTAGCTGGTTCTGAAGTTATAAAGTGATAGAGGACTGCTATTTTTTTAAGCTTTAAATTCTTTAAATGCTGAGCCTAAGCCTGGAATCAGCTTAATGCTACAAAGTTAACATGTACAAGTGTAACATGTACATTTGCCTGTGCTGTATCCAAGCATGGAGCTTGTTTTTTGGAATTAGTCCCTGCTCCCTCAAATGATGGAGAAGGGCCATGGAGTTTCCTGCTGTTTAGGGTAGTAACTGGGTTTCCTTAGAGTCCTGGGATTTCCTTGGTGTGGTATCACTGTAACAAGTGATGTTTCTTATGGAGCAAACAGTGCCAAAGTTCACAGGGACTTTGCTGAATGGCTTAACATCACTTTTAGTCTCTCAGACGCTTCATAGGATCTTCAGCCCTGAGTTTTGAACCAAGCCTTCCCATGCAATACAAAGAGCTTGGAGGGGTTAAACTGCAAGGGAAAATGTGCATAGCTCACACACTTTTTTTCATTAAAGGCAATTTACTGATCTGAAATTGCCATAGGGAGAAAAAAAAGTTCTATATTCATTTTATGGGATTCTTATTTTTATTGTAGGGGGAGGGGAAAGCCCTGTAGCATTTGCAATGTGACATAAACATCAGCTTTCTCCTAATGAAGAGTCCTATAGGATGATTGTTTTCTGCTTTTAAAACCGTGGCAGAAATATGGCTGAGGAAAAAGAATAGTGTGTGTTGTTGTTTTTCTATACTGTCTCACAGATATCCACAGAGAAACTGGTGGGAAGTGTCTCTTGATCATGGAAGATGGATGGGCCCAGGGCAAGAGCCTATCTACAAGATTTCAAATTTAGTATGAATTTTTGCCTCTGGGTTTTAGCTGTTCACAACAGGTTTTAGCTTGAAGCACAAAATTATAGTTATAGGGAAATATAGCATTTGAAAAGAAATACATAAGGAGATGTGTGAAATAGATGTGCTCTTCTCATTGCCTAAGCAAGTTGACTGAAAAATCCAGTTGCTGTGTATTCAAACATGAGGACTTTTAGCAGTCTGAATGCCAAAATATTTTCAGGGAAGGTTGTGTTCTGTAATATTTTAACTTCAGCAGAAGACTAGAGGAAAGCTCCAAGTCTTACTACTCTATTCTGAGTATTTTGTTCAGACTGAAGAAACTAATTTATTTTAATCTCATTACCTCCCTCTCAGCCCTACTAACTAGTTTGATTAGTTTGTAGGCATCCTCTAAAGGTGAAAAGATGTACTTGGTGAAAGAAAAATGTTTTGTGTTTCTAGATATTTTTATTTTTGATAGTCATTGGATCGCTAGCTGCTTATCTTGCTTTGTTGTCATAGAAAATACCTACAGCACCTGAAATCTGCAAAGTGCTTTAGTGTATCAACAATAACCTGAAAATGTTAATTTTTAGTGCTAAATTTTGTCCCTAGCTTCAAGTTGATGAATATCTAGTGTTTGGCAGAATTCTGCTCCTTGGTTTCTGAAAAATACGGTAGGACAGATACAGCTGTCAGAAATATGGTCTGTGTTCTTGTTCTTTTAAAATAATGTTGCACAAGAAAAAGTCACAACAGAAATAAATTGCTCTGCAGCCTGCAAAGAGGCCAGTACTCTGTTGAGGCTGAAAATTGGATGAGATTGGGGCCTTATTGTGTTAGGGATAAATCTGGACTCCTGATTCTACTCTTGTGATACTTTGCCTCCATCTACAAGGAATAAATGAGTCCTCCTGAAGATGAACCAAGTGGTTCACCCTGTGAAATCCTGTTTCTGCCACTGATCAGTACTTTATGATCCAGGGAAAGATTCAAGAAACTTAGGCTGATGATGGGTGTGATGGGAAGGACAATAGTTTTCTCTACCTATGTAGTTAGTGGTTAATTCCTGCTCTAGTTTGTGATTGACTTCAGTAAGATGGGATGTAAGTAGGGATGTTGGCATTTCAAATCTTCTTATGAATAGGTGACTTTCTTAATGCAGTGTTTCTGGAAATTAGTATTCTACAGGAGCAAAGAGGTTATGGAAAAGCAATTGTCTATATGGAGGCAGATTCCATCCAGAAATCTGTGGAATCTGTGAAGGAAAAAGTTTAGAGGAAGAAGCTAAGTCAGCTCCTTTGTAATGTGCTTGCTTCCCACTATTTGCTATATTTCAGTTTTAACAGATCGTGTCACAGTTGTGCGCTTTAGTCCCTACCATAAGCACTCTGTAAGTTTTCCTGAGTGCCCGAGTCTTGTGTGAATGACCAAGCAGCACATTCTGTCTCCACAGGGCATATTTTTAGTGTGGTGTTTGGGGAAAGAAGGTGCAATTAGAACTAACCCATTAACTGTAATAGCTCTTTATGTACCGTACTGACTGCAGACCCCTGTGGGGTCAAGGCTTTGCTAATTAGCCTACATCTGTCCAGCAACAAGCTTCTCTTTCATCTCTTACTATTCTGATTTTATTTGTAAGTGAAGTTGTAAAGCACAATCTTAGAGATAAATGAAAACGTTGCAAAATGGTCCTAAATTTGGTTATTGTAATTGTTGGAGGATATGTTTTTATTGTTTATACTGCATTTTCTGCAGTAAAGAGACTTAAGCCTTGTCAGCCAAGCTGGCATAACTCAAGACTTGTTGGGTGCTAACAATTCTTTCAGGTAATAAAAGAAACGTATTCTGAAGGACTGCCTGTGCTATGACTGGGGGACAGGCATTTTATATGGTAATATCGCAGTCTTTTATTCATGGCCGTTCTAGTAAGGGTGTTGATGGAATAAAATAAAGGCTGCTTTAGACTGAGCTGGAAAAACTGCCATGGATTCTGGTGAAGGTTGCAGGCAAACAGCATGCCTTAATCTTGGTCACTTGGTGGTCAAGTGTATCTACAAGTTAACTCCTCTTCTAGAGGAAGTTTTGCATTACCAAAATCATAGCACATCTAAAGAATATTATTTAATGATTACCTGCAGAGACAGTTTTTCCTTTCTTTCAGTTTTATCCTAAGCATGACAATCTGAAGTTAATGTATCATGTCTGTTAGGGATTTTATACTTGGACGCATGGAGTGTCAACTGTTCAGCGGGGTCAAAACACAGTAAAATAAAACAAATACGCCAAAACTTGTCATCAGGAGGGACTTCCATAAAAGTAAATTGACTTTTTTTTAAGCTTTTCTGCAAGAGATTGTTGAGGAAGTGCTATAGTTCAGTGAGCGCTGCAACAAGGAATACGTCAAAAATAATGTTTAACTTTACAGAGTAAGGGAATGCGTGCATAGTCATATTATGTTACAACCTTACTGAATAGGTTTCTGTTGATGAAAACTGTGCCTCTCTGATCAAACAATTTTGAAGCACATCATAAAGAACTGTTTGCAATAGTTTACTTTTAAGACATCAGAAGCATGAGGTGTTCATTATCCCATATTTGCCTACTGTGAGGCTTCTGCAACATTCCCCTGCAGATTTTGGTGCTAACGGGATACATCATGATTGAACCAGCATTCTCATATGATATGTTAATTCCCATGTTCCTTCCTAAATGCAAATTGCCTACTTGAAAGCAATTCTTGCTTTCAAGGTGCAAAATAAAGTACTATTAGGCAGCGCCTTCCAGTGCATCACGAAAAAGAATGTTAACTTTGTTTCATTGTATAATTAAATATAATAATTTTATATTTTTTCAGTAGTGTTGCTAAAAAGCACAAATATGAGGTACAATCTTACTCCCACTGACTTGAAGCAGGATTTTGTCCCAGTTGCATAGTGAAGCTGCACTATTCCTACTGTGGCAGAACCAGCAGCAGGTTCAAGCAGCATGGCACCACACAGATCAGAAATGATATACAAATTACACAGTAGATGAAGTAGTCTTATGGTGTCTTCTTTACATATTTCTGGCAGGTATAATTTTTATGGAATGATAATAGCCCTATTGGAGTCCACATTAAAGCCCTGGTTCAACAGAAAAGCTGAGAATGTCTTAACAAGGAGAGGGAGCAACCTTGCTGAGCTAAAACTCAAGCTTGCTGGTGTCCCATTGCTTCAAAGCTTGGTGGTATGTGGGGGTGTGTTTTTTTCTCCTATCAATAAGCCTCTGTGGTTTTGTTGTTGTTGTTCTGTAGTACAAAATAGACTGTGGAGAGTGGTTTCTCTCTGACCTTTATTAGGAACTGTGCATGTGAATTCCTGGATATTTCTGCCTGTTGTCCTTCCACTGACTGGAATTGTGAGCACAGTGAGACTATATGAAGGACATGGGTAATAGGATGAATATAGTCCTGGATTAGTTTCACTCACTTTATTCCTTTTCCCTGTCCTCTTTACTCATTTTTTCCACTTTGGCTGGTATTATAGTCGTGTCTTCCACTCCAAAGCCTTAATTTCAGTTAACAGCCTCTCCATTGTTACCATAGAATCTCGCTACCTTTGTTTCTATTTACAGTGTGAATAGATGTCCATCATTACATTGTTGATCATGACGTGCATCAGTAACACAATAAATTGTCTGGGGAAGTAATCTAAGAAGAAATGTGCTGTGGCTGCTAATGCCTCCAAGGAAAAAGAATTTCACGTGGGGTGAAAACTGTAGTGAGGGACGCAGCAGCCAGCACAGTGTATTTAAAAAACAGCCTGCGAGGGACAAGAAAAACAACAGTAGTGGGAGACTTTGCTTTCCCTCTTGTTGTTTGGGTGAAGGTAACAAGATGTAATGTAGAAACCAAGTGTTGAGGTACTCATCAATGGCCATTTCATGGAGCAATTGATTAGCAAGCATGCAAGGCGTGTGGGTATGCTTGGCTTTGTGCCAAGTGATGTGTAGGTCCTGAATCCTACAAACTCTGTAATAAGGACTATAATGTACTTTGGTTCTATAATGTACTTTGGTTTAACATCCTTCTTAGAGCAAGGGAAGCCAAAAAAATCCATCACAGTTGATCTCAATGTGAAGAAGGATAGTTGCATAAAAATGAGTGAGTTTGTTACCACCAAGCTGGCATGAAGACTACTTAAGGATGCTCCACCTATTAGAATAGATTGAAGGAAGTTATGATGATTTCTTTTGCCCTAAGCAGACATTATTAGAAGTAAGAAGAATCTGTCAAGGAGCTAAAGTTATGTTTGAAGAAAGAAAAAAAAAATTCCTACTCTGGCAGGTTATGTATAAAGCTCAGTAAGATACTCAATTTTTTAATTTTTGTCCTATCAAATACTAAGAGGGATCCAAACTTCTATAATAATTAACATGTGTTTCTTCAAATGCATCATGAGCATGAAGCCTGTCAGGATACGTGAAGAAGTACTAGGTAATTGAGGTGTAAGAGGGACACTTAAACTTAAGAACAATGAGAGGAAATTTCATTAATTCTTTGCATTATTGTTCTCTATGGAATAACCTGGGGAGATTTCCCATGCCAGAACACTTCCTGTGGTACCCTTGAGAGATTCTTTCTGAAACTGAAGTGACTGTAGAAGGTTATAGAACAAATTGTCAAAATGAACAGCAACGAATCACCAAGACTAGGTTGTGCTCATCCAAAAGCCCCAGAGGGACTCAGGCTTACTATGTGACCTCTGGTTTGAAGCTGTCTTTGTACCTGAGAAGTGGGAGGTGATAAATGTGATGCCCAACTTTAAGAGGCTTTCAGGGTGGTTTGGGGAATTCTAGTCCTGAAAGTCTGATACAGGTACTCAGTGCAGTGTAGAAACTAAAATAAAAAATAGAACTAGAGGGTATCTGGGTAAGTGTTGTGTGCTTGAGGTGAGTCAGAATGCACATCTGCCTTGCAGATGTATTTCTGTTCTCTGCAGGAGTCAACAAGCTTGTAGATAACAATCTGTGTGGTATAGCCTGCTTTGTTAGAAGCCTTTGTAAAAACCAACTTCCTCACTAGAGGATTTCAGGGAAGCTAAGCAGCTATGATACCAGAAGGATAGTTCTGGTATGAGAGATAATTGGCTAAAAGTTGGAAAATGGGGTCAATGGTCAGTTCTTGCAGTGCAAGGAGATCATACAGGAATGTGTGTGGGGACCTGTATGCTCTTAGCTCTACTTACAAATGACTTGGAGAGAAGCTGCTGGTGATACTAAGTTATCATATAGGATTGACAAGAGTGAAGGCTGGCTGGAGAACTGCAGTGACTGGTTAACAAAATGTCAGATGAAACTTAGTGTAGGCAGTGATAAAGTGATCTACGTGGGGAACAAACAATTCAGATCTCATAAAAGATAAGTAGTGAGCTGAGGTCATACTGGGAAGTAGGATCTCTGTTGTCAGAACCTGGGGCTTTAGTGGATAATTCTGTGGAAAAGTAAATTTACTTGTTAGTGGTCAAAAAAAGCAAATGAAATGTTGGGGCTTGTAAGGAAAGGATTATAGTACAAAATATGACATTACATGTAAATATGTCATTTGCTTGCATCTTGAATAACCTTGAAGCTCTGATCTCTGTATTTAAAAAGTATTTTATAAGTAATGTAGTAGAGCTGGAAAGGTTTGGAGAAGGACTTCAAGGATGATCAAAGGCACAAAAATCTTTTGTAGGAGGCTGGGATTCCAGTTTGGAAAGAGACAGCTGAGGAGTCGCTAATATAAGTCTATCAGAAGTGGCATGTAGAGGGTTGAATATTCACTTTGTTGAATATTCACTGTATTCCAATTCAAGAATGAGTTGACATCAAGTGAAGCTAATAGAAGGCTTAAAGAAAAAAAAAAAAGTTGATTCCTCATGCAAAGGGTAGTGGACACTTGGAAATTTTTGTTAAAGGATGTTGGGAACACATTTATGTTAGTTTGAGGAAAATTGGATAAGTTCAGGAAAGAGAAAGTTGGGGCTGGGAGTTACTGACTATACAGAAACCACAGCAGCTCACAGCCCTGAGCTAAGACAACTGGAGGCTGGGACAATGTTAGAACGCTGTGCTTATTTGATCTTCACTAATTAGTGCTCCTGCTGAATACTACTTATGGCAGGGGAAGCTGAACTTCTAGTCTGATCTAGTACAGCCACTCTTCTGTGACAAAGCAGACCTTCTGTTGTGGTGGCCCTGGCCTCAGCTTCGAGCAGGACCATGACCTGGCTCCCAGACCAGGGAGCTGCAGCAGCTCTGGTAGCCACTGTACAGGATGACCAGGTTCTGTAGTGCCCCAGCCCCTTCTCTGGCCTTTCACCCCAACGCAGTATGAATACCATTTGTTAGTGGTTAGTTTTCCAGTGATTTGCAAGGGATTATCACAGATGTTCAGGGTGACATATTGCACAACTACTGAAAAAGTGGCTTATGTGGATTTGGCTAGTGGGTTTTTAAGACTGTTGCTCTGTACTGAATATATTGTGACCCAGGGGGTTGCCCTGCAACTTGCTCTCGAGTCTCCAATTAGAATAACAATATTCAGTGTGCTGCATAGTGCTTTCACAAGGTTTCTTTTTCTTTCAGTATTATTGAGACTATATATTTTGTTTTCTTGCCATTTATTTTTATACACACCTTTCAGAACCTTGTCCAATCTCCCTGAAGCCAGGGAGAATCTTTCCCTTGACTTCCCCAGCTTTGGAGTCAGTCCAGGAGTGTGCTCCTTGCTGCACTGTACTCTGCTTTCTGTGAACTGTAGGGAGGTGTTCCTGGAGGACCAATTTACCGCAGCCTGCACCTGAAAGTTTTGATAGCTGAATGTGGTGGAGACAGAGGAAGCTATGCAGAGGGAAAATGTGGGTTTATATTTTTCCTATAAATCATTGCAACTGGTGTGTATTTCCATTTCTGATTTCTGGGCATAGATCCAGGAAAAGAACAGAGTAAAGTGTATGCTCATCAGTTTCTTTCCCCTTGTACAAAGAAAAACAAATACAGAGCTTGTACCTATTGGAAATGAAATAGCTGGATGTTCCTTTTAACCACTTTCTATTAGAAGTGAGTGAGCCGCTAGGGTATATGTGGGATGTTCAGCCTGGAGCTGAATCTGTGCTGTGCTGTCACAGACTTAGTGTCGCACAGTTTTGTGTCCAGTTTCTAAAATCTTGGACAAAATGACATCCTGACGGAGGACATCAAGACAAGGTCCTGTGCTTTAGCATCACTCTGACTGTCTTGGGTAGCATCTGAATACTGCATTTCATTACTTGTTGAGATCAGGCTGCTGCTGCATAGGTGTGAGCATCTGTATTGATATGGCTAAAGCCTGTAGCCAGTTTGTTCTACTGTGTCTGCTTTGTTTTGTGCTGGCCCATGCTTGTCGAGCAGTAGCTGCAGCCTCATGAGTAGGGCTGTTCAGATGCTCAGCAGTAATGGCCAATTGCCCTGTCTTTGTGAAAGGTGTGGATCTGCCAGCCTCATGGGTCTTTCTGCTGAGGTGCACTAAACTTAGGATACTGGGTTGGAACTGCAGTGTGAGTGATGTGGAGAGATTTTTGTGAGCTGCCTGTCCCTAGGAGCACACATACTTTTATATCTTTGCCTGAAAGATGGCCATATATATATATATTTTTTTTTTTAATGTACTTGTCTGACCTGATATCATTATGACTTGAGTACTGGTGCTCTGATGTGCATCAGAACTGCTACATTTAGTGTGCTTGATCGTGGCTGTTGTCTTCACTTTCTAGAGGCCACTGTAGCCCAGCTGCTGTGAGAGACTCCTCAGATCAGTGTTCCTGTGTCTTCCGTTATCAGCCAGATAGTCAGTTCTTCATCCTGGAAAGCTGCAGCTGGATCTGTGAAATGCAGTCACCAGGGGCTTGCCTGTGTATCATTCACTGAGAAGCAGGTGCTGGCAGCCCTTGGTAACAAACCCACGTCTGTATTCCTGGTCTCGAGCAGAGCTGCAGGTGTGGCTGACTGCAGGGAAACCGAGAGGAAGCTACCTTGTGGAAAAAGGATGCTTGCCAATGAAAACAAGAAAAACCTAGGAAAGCATTCCATGTAACCAGCACAGAAAGAGAGGGCACAAGTGAGGGGACCCCAAAAATGGTTAAAATGGCAAATAAAAAAATTGTAGCAGGAAGAGGGAAAATAGTAAGGTTTGGCAGGAAAACCAGATGTATGGATGAAGTCACTTGCAAGGTAGATTTTAAAGGCTGGGAGTAGGCACCCATTTTTGAAAGTCTTGTCTTTTGACTTCATCTCTTTCTCAGACTTCTCTTGTGTCTGTATGTTTTCCGTGGTTTTAGCTGAAGAATGGATTTTTTTGGTCTGACAGGTAGTGTACCTTCCTGTCTGGACTGCTCTATCTGGAATCTGCAGACAGTTTTCCTGCCCACATGGGAGGCTCTGGCTAATGAGGGGGCTCCATGCAGCCCTCTGTTCATTCTTTTGAGGTGGACTGAGATGTTAATTAGACATCACTTCGCAGTGGAAAGCAAGCAAGATACATCCGCCTCTCAAGCTCTTGATATTAGCCAGATTGCTTTTTACTGGTACATCCTGCGGCCGAATATGGCCCTGACTGGAGTTTGCCAATTCATGTCCTCATGAGTGAATATTCCTTTCACATGCTGAGCTGAAAGTGCATTTTGACATGACAGAGCCCCTTTTATTGAACCACTTAATAGAACTGAAATGTTACCAGATTGCTGTGTTAATGAAGTCTAGCAATAAACAGGATGAAATTAATAAGAACCTCTCCTGTTGAGTTAAAGGGACTCTGCACTAGGCTCAGTGGCTGCTCCTACACCATATTTTAATGTGGCCTTCAGTGGGACACGAGGCCAGATTCACTGACTAGGCTGTTGAGAATGTGCAAACTGGTTTTATGGCAACTAGGGTAGTATTTTACAGATGAAAAGCCAATGTCTGTCAATGTGTTGAAGGACACTGAAATGCACACTTGCTGTTCACGTTAATGTTTTATTGCTCTGCTTGGCGCACTGCAAAAGTAGAGAGGGTATCTCACTGCTAACATCAACCCATTTCTCTCTACAGTGATCCTGAGATTGTGTGCCTGGGGGGAGATGGGGCTTTTGGGGCAGCTTTTGTGCCTGACTTCAGTGCAGATGCTGCCTGTGTCTGACTCGTTGAAGCCCTGGGTATTCTTCAGGAGCTGGGCATGAAGGAAGGCTGCACACCAAGGAAGGGGCTTACTGGTACATCCTTCCTTGCATGCTTTCTCAACACACTGGAGAGGTAAAACCAGTGTGTGCTTGCTCTCTCTTTCCCTACAGGGGGGTGCAAGGTATGGTCTGGGAATAGACAAGTACAGGATAATTCTTTACCTTTGTATTTTCTGCCAGTGTACGAGCCAGCACAATTGATGCTTACTGGACTTGAGCATCAGGGTAGTTATTTACTGGTAGCTGACATCTATGCTTACAGTAAATAACCACTAGCCTGCAGTGCAATTCTCTCCTGTGGTGCCTCTGGAGCAGCTCAGAACTGTACTATCTTTTGTTAAGGATGGAAGACAGCCCTAAAACAAGTAAATATAAGTTGTTGTTTTGGTCAGCTTTTCTGTGGATTTGTGCAGTAAACGGGAATGTGTGTGTGTTATACAGTTGTTTGTGGAGTCAGTTAAAGGGAGGGTTTGGAAAAAAAGACTTATAAAAGCTCAGAAACAGAACCAGCTCATAACTAACAGAATTAAATATTTCTTATGTGATATAAGATAGGAAATATGGCTGAGAAATATTTGGAAAGTGTTTTAAAGTATTCATTATGTCTCTCAAGATAGACTGAGAAGAAATGGAATTATTTTTGATGAAACAAATTGATCTCTCATCACTAGACATTTTCTTTCTCTAGCAACTGATGAATTTAACATCATGTTAGCTTTTGCAAATGTTGTATGAAATAGAGGAGGAGAATAACTTAAGAAAAAAGCTGTACTCAATCAGAAGGTGCCACAGTTCTGTCTTCTCTGTTGTTCATCTTCCCAGAAAGCAATTTGAGGTGAGAAAGATTACAAGTATAAAGAAAATAAAAACAAATCTCCATTCTCTTTGTGAGGGTGGACTAAGTGGATCAACAACCATCTTTTTCCCGGAAAAGAAAACCTAGAGGCTGCAGGGTGGTCTAGACTTTACTAAAAACTTCTTACTTATTTGAGTACATGGAGACAATAATGATGTGTAAATGACCCATTCTGCAAGCTGCTAGTTGACCTTCTAAAGTTCAAAAATGAAGTCATTGGGAAAGAAGCAAAATGAGTGGGTAGCGTGAAAAGAAATAGGAATTTAAGATGGCACCTTGATGTCAGACCAAATGGTCATAATAGTAAATGGAAATCTTTTACAGCACTAAACTGTGTTCACACATCCTGTCCATTGACTCTCAGGATTTGTACCTTAGTTTACATGTACCTCCAGATTTTTTTATTCTCTGGTCACTTGTATTAAACTATTACTGCTATTTCATATCATAGAATCATAGAATTGTCATGGTTGGAAGGGATCTTAAAGATCACCTAGTTCCAACCCCCCTGCCATGGACAGGGGGCATATGTCATTCATGTAGGTGATTCCCTTCTCTGTGCTCAGGACCGCCTGCTGAAGGCTGGAGCTTTCAAGGTGTTTGCATGGATAAGGGAAGCACAGATGTGCTGCCTCTATGTCCTTTTGCAGGCTGTGTGCTTGGTGTTCTGCTCAAAGGGAACACTGGAGAAGAAGCAATGCTGTGGTACTATGGATGGCCTTACTTTAGATGTAGCCTATGGTGAGCTTTTCAGCTTGACATTTCATGAATGAAACAACAAACATCTCTTTAAAGATTTGGGAAGGTGTTATACGTGGACTTGCCCTTTGTTGTGGCTGATGTGACCATAGCAAGTTGCCTTTACTTGCTTGCGTGTGAAGCGGGTTGGTATCAGTGAAAGTTGTGCTAATTGGTATCCGGGGGTCACTGACTTCCACTGGGGCCGTTCACCTTCTCCCATAAGAGAAGGATTTTGGGCAGGCACTGTACAAAACTACTTAGCATGGAAACTTCAGTGACACGTGAATTTTGCAGTCAGAAATCATGTGCCAAATGTCATGAAAGTGAAGGGAATATGTTTAAAGCATTGCCTTTAAGAGAAAGAAGAAAGATTTCTTATCATTGTGGTGGCTAAAATGTCAAACTCTTAGGTGGTAAGTTTCAGAGGCTCTCTTTAAAGAAGATAAAATCATTTACATGCGAGCCCGTGAATGTCAGAGCTGGGGGTTTTAAGGGAAGAAACAAACAGCATGAGGTTCGTTGTGCTTGCTGCTGTGTACCCTTAGCAGGTGAATTTGCTGCTGCTCAGCTGACCTGGGGAGCATGCCAGTGGCATGCCTGTTGGAGAACTACCCCTGATCAGGCTCCAGAATGGACATTTTCCTCTTTATGGTGTGGCTGTGTATGCAGCTGGCCCCAGAGCTTTGAGCTTTAACAGTTCCTATTTTTGTGGGAGGACTGCAATGTGCACTTTTTTCTGTTTCCCATCTTTTCCTTGACTGGAGACCCCTGAGCCTATGGAAGGCTCCTGCTGGGTGGGGGGATTGGAGGAGTGCTGCTGTTAGGATGGGTGGCATACACATCTGTATGCAGGCAGAACTGCTGACCTGATTGTTAATGTGTTTCCTTGGATCATTTTCCTCCTTGTATTTTGGCATCAAGCGCTAGGGCTGATGTAATGCGTCTCTGACTGTTTTAAACATACAATAGTGCTGGGTCAATAAAAAAGTTAGAACACATCTTTTAAGTAAGGAAAATTCCAGTGAATGTTATTTTCTTAACTCTGGCTGCCAACAGTGTTGTTGGGGGTTCACTCTGTGTTCTACTGTCACTTGCAATATGCTCAGATGTGTAAGGATCTTCATGTTCTGTAATGATCCAAGACCTTCTGTATCACTCTCCACTGATCTGAAAAATAAGCAATTTCAGAGGAGCTGTCATCAAAATTAGAAAAAGCTTCTGAACAGTGGAGCTTCTTTTTAAAAAAAAATCCTACATAACCCCTGTGTCTGAAGCAGTGGGAATGTGAATTCAGTGGGCAACTTCAAACAATATCACACCACAACGCTGATCTCTTCTACAATGACCTTTCATTTGAAAGAAGTTTTATTTTCTGGTTCAGATCACAATATGAGCATATGGAAGTGCAAAGGATAATGGCCAGCAAGGTTTCTAAATTTCAGATACATAGTCAGGGAGATTTGGAGTGAAGGAATTTTGCTGAAGCTGGAAGACAGGAGATGAAATGGAGATATGGCTAAACCATTTTCGCTAGAAACTATGAAACAATCTGTTTCCATGATGAATCTTCAAATTGCCTTATTAAGCCTGCTGACTTAAGTGACCAGAATGTCTGTACCAGAGATTATGCATTTGGTTTTTGTCTTCACATGTTCTTCAGTAAATACAAGAAATAAACAATATCAGGGAGAACCTAAAACTTTTATGCTCAACATCAAAATAACACTTTGTTTGTAGGCTTTGTGCATGGATCAGCATTGCTCTGGGAAAGTGTCCTGGGTCAGTATGGTCCAGGAAACAGTGGGTATGTCATATAATGTGGATCTATGTAAAGGTAGACAAGTTCTGACTACAGATTAAAACAACAAAGGATGTTCTGCAAGCATAAGGAGCTGTGGCTACTGCTTGTGTATAACCGGTTAGCACTTGTCATGAGTTTAATGCACTGGACTTGCTGCACACTGATTCTTCTAGCTGGGAGTGTAGGGTATAGCGTGCTCTCTATGGATGTCTCTCCATGGAGGTTAGTGGAAAGATTGTTGAGGCAAGGCTGCTGCAGCTCCATCTTCCCAGATCTGTCCGAGGCTGAACATGCATTCCCATGTGTACATTTATACATGTGCATGTGACTGACCACACAGATAAACACATACAGAAAACACAGCATGAATGTAACAGTGCCAATGACCTCATCTTGTTCCTCTTTGGCTGACAAAGATGAAAGTCTGTTAGTGGAAAATATATGCAGACACGTGCACAGTATGGATCCTTCCAATAGCTGATTTTAGACAGTCGGCCCAGTAGCTAGCACCTGCCTTCCAGATCTCCCCGGTTGCTGGCACCTAGGCATGCCAGCCCAGTCCAGTTGCTGGTACTCAGACCCCCTTGCACACACAAGCACGAGTATGGACATGTACACTATGGATGGCCCTAGACACTCTATCAAGTACCCAGCCCTTCAGTCCTTTAGTCTTCAGTTGTGCCATGCACAGACACACATGTGAGTGGGTCTCTCAGCTTATCCCAGATCTCATGGTCTCTCCAGTAATTTGCTTGGACTTGGTCCCTCCAGTAGCCAACGCTCAGACCTGCTGGTCTTCCCCATGTGCAGTCCAGACTTGTGACTGTTTAGATACCTGGCTCCCAAGCCTCTTAACCTACTCACTGGCTGGTTCAGCTGGATACTTACTAGCAGTTTCATACTGACATACATGCCACACAATACACGTGCTCTTCGTCCACCCTCTTCAGTTGCTGGTACTGTGGACACACGGGTGTCTGTGGCTTGTGGTCTCCTCTCTGGTTGCTGGCACTCAGACCACATGTGCATTCTAGTCTCTCCAGTTGCTGGTACTGCAGGTACACTTGGATTTCCACATGTGCACACAGAGTAGACTCTTCTCACCCAGAAAAAGAGAAAAGCATTTTCATAATGACAGGCTGCAGTGATCAAATGCAGGGCATGGCTGGATAAGCATACTGACTAGCAACCTGTTTACATGCAATCAGCCCCTTTTTATCTCCCTGTTCTTCTATGCTTGTTCCTCCCCAGACTACTTTGATCCATTCCTTTTCCTTATCTTTGATTTCTTCCCTAAACTTCCTATAATAAATCTTGTGCAATCTCAATATGCTCTTCCCCTGTATTCTATAATAAGTTCCACACCCAGTAACTGCCACCCCCTCAGTCTGTAAGGTAATCTGAGGAGCTGCTCCCTTTGACTCGTATTGATGGGTTTCACACCTGGACAGTGGGGCTGATCACTCCTCTTGCGAGGAGCCAGGGCAGGGAGCTTCTTTTCTCTTATCAGTTTATTTATGTCCCTCTACTTGGCATTGTACTTCTGTGCTCCTTTGTGCTTTTGGAGATAAGCCTTCAAACACACAACCAGACAATGGGGTTTTCTACATAATGTGAGTCAAGCCTTCCGTTATGTGAAGGGGTGAGAAAATGGCAGCTGAGCCTCCTTTTAGTACTTGGAGGAAGTGAGATGGCAGTACAGTAAAAAATGGGAAAGCTCAATGTGGAGTGAAGGAAGTAAATTAGGGAAAGAGGAAGGTACAATGGGGGAATCAGCTATAGGGTTTTGCCACACACTGAGAAGGAGAATAAGAATGAGGAGACAGGAGAAGGTGACAATACTGTACTGAGACTTTGGTGAGTATGATGCATCATGCATAGTGAGGAACCAGGCTGGGCAGGTTGAGATACTTTCCTTTTGATGTACATGCCTGTGTGATTACTGTCAGGAAGTATCACTGTAACCACCATTTCTCTGGTGGAATGTCTTCACTCTGCTTCAGCTTCTTGGTAGCAGGATAGTGTTTTGCCAATTGTCCTGTACAACATCAGGAACACAACCACCACCAGCAGAATACAGATAGAGACTTTATTATCTATTTCTACAAAACGAAAAGCTGATGCTGCATGGTCAGAAACAGAAGTAATAATTCTGCTAACTGTAGGTGATATAATGAAAGGGAAGATAAACCTCATTACAAACTCAATAATGGAAGGGAAAAGAAGCCAGGCAGCAAATTTGACAATGGGTGGAGAAATCAACCACACCCCAAATACCACCATGGCCATGCACAGGCCTCCCCAGCAAATGCCAGAGAGGTGCGTCAACATAATATGATGAGTCCAAAAAGATACATGACCAAGCTGTGATCTATTCCGAAGGGGCAGACAATCAGATCCATTACCTTTGTCTCTTTCAATGTCTCTTCCAATATCCCTCTGTCCCACTACCTCTGGAGAACTCCAGTTGCAGGAAGAAATCGGGAGCATTCTCAATGATGGAGGGAAAATCATGTGTGGTGTCTCCACACGCAGAATGGCTTCTGATTTCTCTGCAAGTGGGACCAGCTTTTATACTATTGAACAAACAGCTCAGGTTACATAGACAACCTCAAAAAACTTCAGCAGCGGGACATCTGCTATTTTTCCTTCTCCTTGGATTCCATCCAAGGTTGGCCAGACCTGGTAAAGAACAAGGAGGAGGCACCTTTATCTTTTTGCGGTTCTGCTCACCCTTTATCAGGCTAGCTGTGTTTGTTCTCACAGATAATCAGCTAGTTTCCCAGCAAAAGATTTTTCTCTCTGTTTCAGTATACTGTTTGGTTGTGGGATTCATCCATATGTCATCTTTAATTCAGGGCCTGCTCAGGCCCTAGAACTTCAGATAGAACTGCCTAGCACTTCTGAGATGTTTTTCCTACTAATTTTCCTCCTGAAGGATAGTACAAGTTGAAGCTTGTACCAGAAAGTGAGGAGCAATATTCCCTCTAAACATATAAGTTATTTGTGTGAGCTTCATGACTGAAGGCTTGTTGGTGTGGAAAAGTTGTCATCATGTCTGTGGGACATTTTGCCTTCAATAACTTTCTGGTGGTGATATGAGAAATTATAGTGATCTCACTGTAGTAAGTCATTAAAACCCAGCTGAAATTATGCATAGCACAGAAGCATAGCTGGGGATCTGATCTTACTGGTGTAGAATATGAACATAAAGTATTTGAGAGAAAAAAATCCCCAGACTTCTATTTCTATAAACAGGAGTCGCAAATATGTAGCAGGAGCAAAGCTATTTTCAGCCAGACTCAGATAGGATCCAGGAAAAGGAAGGCATTTCAAAGATGGTTGCTCCATCCTGCTACTGAAGAACACAAATGATTGATAAAGATTAGATATGGGGCTGGCTAGTACCAAGGCAAAAAATATTATGGGTAAATAAAAAAATATATAATTTTTATGAGGTTCAAAAGCAATAAATATATTTTAAAACTCAGAAGACTGTGCTGATAGAGCAGCTTTTCAGCTGCTGGGAAAAGCAGAATCATGACTGACTGCTCTCACACAGGAACAATTAACAAGCTATACTATAAACCATTCTCTGGCTGGCACAGCTTCTTCCTAGCCTATATTCCTGTTTTAAGTAACCTGTGCAATTACAGAGCAACATTCATATGCTTCCACTCAGCTTCTGTGTTTCGTTCCTACATGTTTCCTGACTCTTTTCCTTCTCATTATTTGTTTTTCTTTTCTGTGTGTTCCAATATTTATTTGCCTCCTGGTGGAATGTGAGACATGAACAACATTTTTTCTTAGTATGCTTATTTCCAAGATCACTTTTATTCATATCTGTGCCTCTCAAGTTCTATCATATCCAAATGCCTCAGCATCTTCAAATCTCTGTTACCCATGCTCCCCCTCTGATCAGTAACAGCTTACTGTGTTAAAGACGACCCTTTAGAATTACAGAATGTTGGGGATTGGAAGGGACCTTGAAAGAGCATCTAGTCCAATTCCCCCACCAGAGCAGGCTCACCTAGACCAAGTTGCACAGGAACATGTCCAGGTGGACTTTAAACATTTCCAGAGAAGGAGACTCCACAACCTCCTGTTCCAGCTTACACCCGTTGCCCCTTGTCCTATCATAGCTATGGCTTTTCCTGCCACAATCATACCACTCTTTTTCTACAGGCTTCTTTCTTTCACTTGGAAAGTCTCCCTCTCTTGTCCCCTGTGCTATTGTGATCTGCTTGTCTGATGGATCATTCTCTGATTGCACTAGGAGGGTAGTGGTACATACTCAGAAATATGTTACATACTTGTATATACATAAAAGTGTAGCATTACATCTGCAGAACTGCTTCCTATGTGCTGTTGTCTTCTCTGAGCATCTGCTATACAACTCTTTCCTCTGAAATTGTTAAAGTTCCTTTCCAGTTCCTTTAAAAAAGCTTCCAATATTCCTGCTATTCTCTTTCAAATCTTCTTTCTGAATTCCTGGGTGTCTCGACTCTTATGTTCTTATCTCTTGCTGTCCAGTCCAGGTTCTGCAGATACTGTTATTTTTCTGATTCCTACATATTTTTTTAATTGGTGATACTCTCCTACTGTGTTGATGACTTCACCTGCAAAGACTTTGATGGTTACATTTGCCTGCTTTCCTTTTGTTCCATACGCTGACAGTAAAATGACCGTGGATCTCTCTGCTCTTTAACACATTGACTCTGTTATTATCAAATAATCTCAACAGTGCAGCAGCAAGAATCTCTCTTGTTTGGAGATTCAGCTACTGAGCGCTGCCTTTCTCGCTCATCTCTTTGTGCCTCATCTTGATTATCTTTTCCCTCTCACCTTCTTTCTTCCTATCTTAGCCTATGATTGTATCTTAGCTTGTGATCTTGTCTCTCTAACTAGCTTTTAATCTTGTAAATCCATTTGAGATAAAAATTGTTAGATTGTATTTAAAGCTTTCTTCAAATACATTTCTTTATAACATCTATAACAGCTTAATTCCTGCAAAACAGCAAAGCACAGCATACAGAGTGGCACTCATTCCAAGCGTACCTTAAATGCAGTCACATCTAGAGTGAAATATATGACTATTAAACAACCCACAAATATCCACTTGACACTGGAAAGGGAATTTTAGTACAAAGTGTGTATCTACACACAGTGGAGCTGTTAAATTCCCCTAAAGTGCCAAGAGGTACAACAGTGACCCTGTCCATGACTATTATCTGATAGTATTTCCCATTATCAGTACTGGAGGGATAAAACCTTTGAACTCTAAAATGAGAAAAAATGATCTGATGGAAAGTTAAACATAGGTTTATGAGACACCTCTTGGATTAAATTAGATGCAGAAGATAAAGCTAGACTTTAATGGTGCTTCTTCATGCGCTAATCAGTCCCACACTAGTCATCTGATGATACTCATGAGGCTGAAAAACAGAGGAATTAAAGAATAATTTTGAAGAATAAAAGCATTAAAGGAGGAAACCATGTATTATTGTATGTTTAGTCCCTGGTCCTGTGAAGTATTACTCATGTACATAACTGTAGACAGTGAGTTACTTCAGTAACACAGAAATTACTCATAGTGCTAAAAATTAAGCATATATAAAAACCTTTGCAGATCTAGGGCTGATTGAAATAGCTGGTGAAGATCTAATTTTAGGGTAGAACAAAGAGAAGGTAAAGACTGGTCAGACATCCTGAAATAATTTTATACATATACGTTCTACACTTCTGTCCTGGTCATAACATGTGGGGGTTTCGATCTCATTAGCAAATATTGGAAGCCCTTCTACAAACACAAAATGCAGCTGGGCTTTGCCCCGTTGATTTTTACTTCTTAAATAAACACAATGGATGCAAGGTGTATGACAGAACATGGTAAATTAACTAAGCTTAAAACCTCAGGACACTGCAGAGTATTTACCTCCAAAAGGAAGACATGCTGCTGGTTCTGTAATGCTCAGCAGGGACTTCACCTCTCCTGTTGTGGAAGGTGCTTGGATACCATGGCAAGATAAACTCAAAAGAGTAGGTAAGAAGCAGAGACAAAGAGACTTAAACAGAGCAATACTAAAGCCAGGACACAGGTCCCAATGCTCTCATTATTAAATATTTGCTCTCTATATGTATAGGAAAAAAATATGGAGGAATGCATAAATTTTTTGGCCTTTGAAAGCTGTGGGACTGTCTCACACCTAAGTAAATGCTTCTATGCAACCTTTCTCCCTCAGGGAAGTTGCTCCTTAGTTTTCTTCTGAGTATTTCTGTTTTGCAGAAGGAAGGACTTCTCATTCAGAAAGGTCCACTGTGTGCTTTCCAGTTGTTTCAAGCAGCTTCTAGCGTGCTCTTGCTTAATTAATAGTGAAGTGAACACATAGAAACAAGCTATTGAGAATCCAAGGAAATTTTTATATAATCAAAAATTTGTATATTTGGAGAACAAGATATTTGAAAATCTGTGCAAAGAGCACAGCTAAAATAGACAACAACACATGGTTGCAAAAATTTCACCAAAAGGTATTTGAACTGTAAGAACTTGATAAACAATGAATGAAGTGAGACACAGTAAGTAGAAACAGCACCTGCAGAACTGTATGCTTAAGGAATCACAAAAAGGAAACCAGTGTAGGTGATGAATTTTAACATGGCATTCTCGCAGTACTGGCTTTTTTTTTTTTTTTAATAACTACCTTTTTGATCAAGATGTTTTCATACTGCAAATTATATCTGATCTGAGAATGCTCAGCTTTTGTAGGATTACACTCTCTCAGGTATGCATTTAGGATTCCACTGACAAGGATCTTTTTAAAAGCAATAATGATATGAAATCCTGAACTGTTAAGCTCATTTCTTATTGAAGCTAATAGAAATTGCAAGTTTTCAGAACCTGTTTGTGCAGCGAATCCTAAAATTATATTTGGCTTCCCTTGGTCTGAACATGGGAAAATTCTCAGAGAAATTGACTGTATGAGAATGGATGGCTGCAATTAGCTGTTAAGAAAGAAATGCAGAAGGCAAAACACAAAACAGGCAGGTGTGCAAGAGCTGGATGAAAAAGAGGAATGAGGGCTGGTGGAGAAGGAATAGAAATTTTTCCAAACATGATGAAAGCATGAATGTTATGAGAACAGAAAAGCATGTAGGGACAGAGGCCATAGTTCAGTGAAGATACCTGTCCTTAGAGTTTACAGAGTTAGAAAAGACAAATAAACCATGCTAGATAAGAAGAGAGATAGAAAAAGAATTTAAATGCAAAAAATCTGTTTCTATGTGAATAAACTGAGTTTGTTGAATGCAGAGGCAACATAATTGGCATAATCATTTACAGGAATGACCTAAGCCAAACATTTTGAATTTTTTTCTGCTGGTCACTGCTTTGAGTTACACCAGGAGAAACCCTTCTGGGTGTGAAATGTTTCAATTCAAGATCATGAGCATTTGACAGGGCTCAGTTTTCATGGGCTGTGGCTACTGGCTGCTTCTTGCAGGCCAACTACTGGTCTGCTCAAGGGGTACCTTTTCACCCTCTTAGCTGTCTGCTGGCTTTGTTTATCCAGTGCTCTGCTGTCCCGATGGCTCAAAATTTGACTTGCATTTTAGGGATTGTTTTAGGAATGCATGTGTTTAGGAAAGCTTTAAGACTCTTTTTCTAGCCACCAAGAGCCAGCACAATCTTCTCAGGTAGAAAACTGTAAGGAGCTATGCCAGAAAGGCCTGGTCTCTACGATGTATTGATTTTTATGATTTAGCCAAGGGAGCAATCAAGCAGACCGTCTTTCATTGATAGGCTTGGATTTACAAGCTCTGAAATTGCTGAAAGTGAAGGGAAGTCTGTAGAAATCTCTGGCCAATAGGCTTATATTTCTTCTCTAGATAAACAGTTTAATAGAGATTTTTTCATGCTGTGCATCTAAAGGCTACTTCAATATTAGCAAGGCAGGAAATAACCTTCCTGCCCACAATATGACACTCCTATCTGCTGGAGCACAAACTTGTCTGCTAAAAGATGAAAATACCTTCTTAAAAAAAAAAAGAAAATGGATTTACAACTAATTGTCATCTTTACATTTTAAAGGATAGTTCTGTCTGAAATGTTTTCTATTTCTTGTCAGAAAAAACAAAATCCTCATAGTTTTCATTCTAAGACTGACTTCTCGTTCACACTCTCTGGGGGCCTGAGGCAAGATGTTTAGGTTTGAGGCTGATGGAAATAAAAATAGTTTTGATTTTTGATAACACGATGAACTTCTGCATGGAGCAGTTTACTGGAAATAATATTTCCACCCTTATTGTTATGGAAGTTTCAGTGCTGAAAAGTACTTTCTGGCCAAAGTTTCTGCCTGTAGAAATGGAGCACATAGTATCCCAGCCTTCACTTCTCTCACAAGAGCGAGAGGTTCAGGTGACGATGATGAGTTCCTGCTTTCCAGCACTCCTAAAGGTCTCATCAGATGTAAAGTCTTGTAGATTCAACCTGGTACATGTCTAACCAAAACAAATATATTGATAGAAAATCATGCTGCTTTAAATCACCGCTGCTTTAAAAAAATCCTATTGTGTTATAGAATCATAGAACCATTTAGGTTGGAAAAATTCTTTATTGGTTATTTAACCAAAACTAGCATTTTGATAATTCTAGACTTTTTTTTGTTTTGCTTTTAACTCAAAGTTTTCATTTTCATGTGTCTGAACTTTCCCCATGGCTCCTCATCATGTTTGCTTCTAGCAGCTCCTACTTGTTAAAGTCTGTGCTTTTTCCTTATTGCAGAGTTATGGAAAGCACTTGCCTTCTGGTGAGAAAACTCTGTGGGTCTCGTGTATTTAATCAAACAGGGGACAGGCTGAGACAGTAATAACTTGCCACCTACACTGTTCTGCTAACAACTGAGAGTTCTCCATTTTATGAATGTTCTGTTGTCATCACAGCTGACCTACAGTGGTATAAACTCATGTGATGGACAGTAGTCATGTAAAGTAGTTTATCCTGATGGTAGAACAAGATGGCAAAGTAAGTGTGCTATTGACACATTATGAGTTTCCAGGATGGCTGTTTAGCAAGGTGCTTTCTCCATATACTCCAAAATGGTTTAGTTTGGAACAGATTTTTTCTTTTTCCTTTTGGTTTTCATGCTGCCATCACTTTATCAGGATGTTTGTCTCCCAGGAGCTTAATTTCTCAAGGTTTTGAAGTGGCTTTGAGAGTTGAAAATTTTGAGCCCATCTCAGTGGTCCTCAACGTCTTACAGAATTAGATACTGAATGCAAAAAATGCACATCAATACACTTGCAATCCTCTAAGAATACCAGATTTCAAGAATTTTGAAGAATTACATTCAGAAAATTAAGACCACTGTCAAGAATAACATTTGGAAATACTGTGTTCTCTTAAAAACAGACACAAAAATCCCAAAATTATCTACAGGCATAACAGCTAAGTGTTGTAATTGCTGCAAATTTATTCATCAGAACTATCCTTGACATGCTTGAGAGCATCAGTGGTTAAAATATTTGGAGAATGTGGAAAGCATCTGGGAGACAACTGCTAGATTCAGAGCCATTTGTGGTGCCATGGGATTGCAAGTGTTTTAAGGGAATACTTATTGAATCTTTAATGAATTTAATATTTGTGTGTGTGGGGACAGGAGGCTTCCCCCTTGTCCTTAGTGTACCACTGAACATTCAGTACTTTCATAGTCAGTGAGGGTGAGAAATACAAAAGCTGAGCTGACTGTGAGGAAAACAATTTAGTGGGAGTATTGTTGATGGTAATTTTCTTGGCTTTTCTGTTCAAAGGAATAATAATCCCACATAGCAAATAGCATTTCCACAGGTTGTTCTGGAAAAAAAAACCTAATGCATTTCAGTGATGTATTTTCAGTAGGCACCTGGGTGAGATAGAGATTTGGTGAAGCAAACAAAGAAAAGGTAGAAGTGTCTAACTGTGGAGCTGAGGAAGTCTGTCCCCTTCCCTCTCATCTAACTGTTTCGCAAACTTCCAGGACAAGGCTGCTTTTGTTTGATGTTTCATGATAAACAGTTTTTGCAACAAACACAGAAGTCAGTGCACAGAGTCTTACCTAGAAAGTTCAGCTTGTCCAAGGCAATGGAAGTGAGCTCTGGAGGCTGTGGACTATGTACTTACATTCTAGAGCTGCTTTTATCTGAGAATGTCATTTTTGATAAATAGTGCCCATTGTATTTTGGGAAAAATCATGATAGTTGGGGAAATTGAAGGCAGTGAGCATTGGAAAGGAAAAAAAGAATATTGAAAAGAAACTTTAATTATGTTGGATTCAGTTTTTGAGATGGAAAATAGCGGCATTATCTATCAGATAGTCGACCATCCATCATTCCTGCTCATCCACCCTCGCCACTGGAACATTTGAAATGCATGGTCAAAGTGCCAAAGAGACACAGCTACAAATATCCTTTGGAACATTTAGGAGATGAAGAAAGTGGGTTATATATCTTTAACTCACTGCTGAGAGCAGTTAAAACAAATGGTTTCTTATTAGATCCAGTTAGTACAGTACTACTACTTTTAACTTGCTCAAACTTTGTGTTTCGAAGTAGAGCTGGACTTCCACTTCAGGCAGGGAAATGCTGCATAAAAAAAGGTTTAGACCTTTACAGGTTTTAGATATTATGCATTGACCCTGGATTGAAAACATGCCCAACACTGCTCAGTGATTTAATTATAATTAAAAATTTTTAAGTTGTCGTGCTTTAGCTTGGGATTGGTGGGAGTTAAGAAAATTTCCAAATGAAAAATACAGTCCTAGTGTTTCTTATGTAACTATTTTTGTCCAAACCCAAGATGTTTCATAGTCATGAATATATAGGAATGAGATACTTTTCAGAGAATCACCTTAGCCAGTGGTGAATCCCCTCCCAGAAAGATTTTAGTAGACATTAAGACATAAATTTCATGCATTGTGCTCTGATGAACACAGGAAACATCCATAGATAATATTGAGTAGTATAAACAGAGAATACTGATTATCCCAGGAATATTAAGATTTGAATCACTAATTGTCCCACAGAGGATGTGGGAAGAAAAAGCCTTGTGTTTCAAAATGCAGAATATCCTGGATCTGTAACTAAAAGATTTTATCAGACCATTTGAAATGAAGGAAGCTTGGTAAAAATTGCTGAGTGGTAAGCCCAGTTTAAGCATGGCTCTGATAGATAATTAAAAACATTGCTCTGAACTGTAGCATTTTTAATAGTCACAATGCTGCTGCTGTGGGTATGCTGGTAATTGCTGTTCTGTAAAACTCTCAGACAGGAGCAGGAGTGAAAAATGAGAGAGAGAGACTGAGTGGCACAACAAACCACTTAGAAGTTACCTGGTTAATAATCTTGAAAAAGTTGTCAGAAACAAAATCACAATTCAATTATATTTAATGACTAAAGAATGATTATAAGCATTAATTATTCTTTTGGTATAGAGAATGGAGTGATTTGTTGACTGTGAAAGTAAATGAAATAAGCCTGTGGTTAGAACTGATGTTGTCCACAGTAAAATCTGAGCAGTGAGAACATATTAAAATGTCTTTCTTTTGTCACTGGAGTGGTCCAAGCAGTACCTGAATGTTTGGATGTCAGTCCTGGGATTATGATGAGGTGTTGGCATCCCAGCTCTCCAAAGTTCAAAGTTGTGTTCTTCTGGTAAAGGTACTGACAAATACAGAGCTTTGGAGTTTTACTTCAGATAGACAATTACATTTCAGATTCCAAAACAGAAAGCAACTAGTATTCGTTAAATATTGGATATTAATTAGATTTCATTTTATTGGCAGAGCAGTCTCACAATTACCGCTACGTCTTAATACGAGTAAGGATTAGAGCTCCATTTTGTTAAATAAAGCAGGAGAGGAGAGATGAAATGGCTCCTACAAGTCATACAAAGGCTGGGGTTTGAACTCAGTCTCTACAGGTCACTCTTTGATCTGTCCTGCTTTTACAGTCTCAGACAAACAAACTTTGTATTATCAATAGTAGGGGAAATTAGTGCTGCTGTTTGCTCATTGTCCAAGTTACAGTATTGTTCCTTCATCCCTCTGGAAAAAAGGAGAGGGCCTTTTAGAACAAGTTTAATCACACAGCCACCATTAAAACATACACGTGAGAAAGAGGCTGTTTCCTTTTGCATTGTTATTTTCTGCTAAGTAACTTGCTACCTTGCTTCCCTGTGAGAGTCAGTGTATATTTGGAGGTTTTGATGCTGCTGTTTCAGTTAAATGACCTCTGCACTTCATCACTGCATTTCTCAAAGAGGCCAGGACTGGAGACAAGGTATTTTGTTGTAAGTGCTTCACAGAAGTAGTGGAAGGGCAAGAAAAAACAAATGGGTTCGTTGACAGCATTAGTGCCTCCACTGCAAGTACAAATTGCTTATAATCCATCTGTGCCTCTAGTGTCAAGAAATTATTTGTTTCAGAAGGAGTAGTTTAAGGACCTGATATTGGGAGGTACCTGAATGGAAAGACAGAAGATAAAAATTTAATGGAAATATGAACATGACTGAAGTCTTGGTGAACTTTCTTTTTTTTTTTTTCTTTTCTCCCAGTGGTATTGGAAAAATGGGATAGCTTGACTTTATGATACAGTTTTTCTGAAATCTGGACAATTTTTTTGCCCCACTAGAAAGGAAAAAAAATTATTATGTATCATTAAGCAGAAAGGCAATATTCTGCTCTGTGGTCTCAGTGTAAATATGGAACAAGAACCTCTCCTGATGTGCTAGGTCATGATCAATTCCTGTGAAGACTCATCAAAATGACTGTGATAGTACCAGATCAAGCAATCAATTCCCATTGGTACAGTTTTGAAGTTTGCTAGTGGTGTATAGCAAAATATTCTGAATTAATGCCTATACAGGCATTACAGATTTACAGGGTTGAGCTTCCCATTTTGTGGCTAACAATGGCCTTGTGGTCTTTATGTACTGTCCAGGGATATGATAAAGAAAAAAAATGTAAGAGGCAGAAAATAAAATTAAAATCTTACATTCCTTCATGTTCAAGCAGCAAATCTACCTTCCCTAAGAACTTCTGAGGCTTCCTTTCATAGGAGCAAAACCCTGTACATTTCTAGTCATGTCAATGAGAATTTGGTTATCCTTTAGCATCTATTAACAGATTCCTAGCTTAACATTCACTTCTAAAGCATTTCTGTTGAATCAGGATGGGTTTATTAGAAGGTAATCAGGTTCACACTGGTACCAGGTTGTTTTGTCCTTTCTTTATGCTCTTCTCTTAGTACCACACGAATTTTCAGTATGTTCTAATTTTTGATGGTTTATCTCAGAGTACCCCAAGGAAAATATTGACCAAACTGTAGGTACTATAGATAATTTAATGCACATGAACCTGATGATTAAAACCTCATGGCTTCTTACATGAAATGGTAGAGAAGGGCTTGCTCCAGTAATTTTGGAAAGTACAATTTGTGCTCCTGGGTCCCTTGAGAACAGGGAAGAGAAATGATCAAAGAGAGCTTGGGAGCCCTGTGAGGGTTTTGACAGAGAACTGAGAATTGGCTGAGGAGGAGAGAAAACTTGAACAGTGAGTAGCTTTGAGGGTCAGGTCAGGTAGAATGGATAAAGAGCCCGAAGCTGAACAGGGAACAGGCAGTAACCAAACGTGGCCAGTGAAGGTGAGTTTGGATCCAGTTTACCACCATGTCCCTTTCCTGTCTGAGCAAGAGAGCCAAGAGTCACAGTGTGGATTTTTCTGTTGTAATCACAAAGATCCTGGTTGCAACCTTTGCTTCCTTCCACCTCTGAGAAAGACTCCAGCCTCACTAGACATATGTGATTATTGACTGAGCATGTTGGTTGGAGGACCTGCATTTCTCCTTGTTCATCTCATGAGGCATAGAGTGATTACTTGCTGGAAAACAGATATTTTTCTTCTTGCATGAAGTCTTTATTTTTGATGGGGCATTGTGCAAAAATGATCAAAAATTGAGGTAAGTAATGCGCTGTTCTGGGAGGACAGAAATTTTCTAATTTTTCTCACATGAGCAGAAGCGTAAGTAGCTCAGCAGAGTACAAAACTGATGGACCCTTACAACAGCATGGGGCCTTGTGTAGACCTTGTTGAGTGGGAGGGAATTTGAATGAGAACATTCTCCTAGAATGAGGGCTGTTTCCAGGCTCTACTCCAGATAAATGGTTCTTCATGTGTCCTACGACTTAGTGCGTTTAAGGACTGTGTATCCATGATCTTCTACTCATGTTGAACAGACCAGTGAGCATCTCATCACTAGTCGTACCTGACAGATGTCTGAACTTTGCTAGTGCCATGAAACCAGAAACATGGGTAATAGACTTCTGGACTGCCCCTTCTCAATTGTAGCTATGAGATACTCCATAAAAGGACCAGCTGCCAGTCTGCCAGAGAAGAAAAGCTATAGCTTGTGGCTACCACAGTTAATTCCCTTGCTAACTTATAACTAGATCCCAGATGTACTCCAAGAAAACCCAGACTAGAATCGCTACCAGAAGAGTAGGTTACTGGGAGGGAAGCCAGGGTGTGCATAACCACGGACAGGAAAGTCTGTTTGCTGTACTTTACAGCTCTACATAACACAGCATAAAAAAAAGGAAGGAAGACTCATTTGACTGGCTGGCAAAATACAAATCTGCCAGTGAGGAAACACACCTGCTTTTTTAATGACATAAACCACTATCTTAACCAAGTTTAAAACCCCCACAATTTTATTTTTAGGGTAAGTTTTCAGAATAGTTGTGTACAAAAGCAGAAGAAAAAATGCCAAGGCTCATGTTTTTCCCTTTCCCATTTATCATTAAGATAAAAGCACTTTCTGCAAGCATTAAAATGAGGGGAACACACAATATTCAGCAAAGGGACAGGCTTGAATCAAAACTTAAGTCCTAAAAGCTGAAAGTGTGGAAGAATTTGACTTTAAAATCTAGCCTTTTCATTTGGATTAACAGCTGATTAAACCAATAGTTGAATAAGTGCTTGGCATGCTGTGTGAGGAAAAGAGATGACATTAAAGACACTATAATAAATTCACAGAATCACAGAATCACAGAATGTCAGGGATTGGAAGGGACCTCAAANTATGAGTGATTTGTGGCGCAGTAAATGGCTTATCATGCCTGGCACAGAACTGCTATCTTTATCTCTTTGTAGATGTGTGTCCCCTCTAAACCTAATGGGTATTTCAAATCAGTGAGTACTAACATAGTTCGACAAAACAAACTGAGTATCATAATAAAAAATGATTGCTACTAGCCAGGATATTATAGCATTAGTCACCTTCTACTTTCTGATGTTTTAATGCTACTTTCAATGGTAGGTAATGAGGAATGGCAGAAAGCAATGCATTGCTGCCAACAGAGTTCAGTGATTATCTGATCCCAATATGAACAGCTGTGCTCAGACCATTAATATCAGTACTTGTCCACAGCTCCATGCAGCCAAGGCATCGCTCATTCCTCCTTTTATAGTGACAAATGCAGCTTCTCAAACCCTCCTGTGGAACATTGACTTATCAAAGATGACTGCTCTACCCGAGAACTGTGTACTATACTCTTTATAATAGTTTCTTTCTTTTCAGCAGTAATGTTTTATAGGAAACTGAAGATGGAATGTCTCTGGATTTGCACCTCACAACTGATTATGAGTTCTGTTTGAAGGTTCATATATGAGCTTTTTCATGTGTTGATTTTTCTAATTGAAAATGTTGTCTAATGATTTGTGGTTTTCTATCTGGACATTTATCAGTCTGCTGTGTGTCTAGTTACCTGTTTTCATAAACTTGCAAGTTTATTTGTCTTTGATATGTCTCTGTTGATCTCATATGTACTTTAAAAGTGTTGTGGGTAAGGGAATAGGCAAAAACCCAACAAATGTCTATAATTCTTAGAAACCAGGCATGAAAGCTTGAGTCCTTGTAAGGCCTCTCCTTAGTTTCTGTATCTTCTCATTCACAGAGAATATTGCAAATGTTTATCTAAGGTGTTTTCAGTGGGTTTTTTTTGGAGAAGAATTATAAGCATTTTGCTCCTCAGTAATCCTTGGTAATTATAACTCAGGATGAATTTCTCCATGTGGTTAAGAGTGTAGCCAAGAAAAAGTGCGAAGGACAGACTTCAGGATGTGTGTTCTGACAGGGTATAGCAATGGCAGCAGGAAGCCCGAAGGTTTCCTTTCTGGGCTATCTGCAGAGGGAGGGCAGCCAACCTAACGCATAAGCAGCACCTTCCAAGCACCTAATGTAAGACTATATATGCCCCAATTCTTGAAAAGTATTGCATATTTGTAATGCCAAAACAATAATGAAGTAGTTACTTTATTATCCTAATGTCTCAGCAGTTATATAACTACTTACTAGGCAGTCATATACTTAGGGACCAAATAGACCCACTGATTTGGGACAAAATTATTAAAATTAAAGCCTAAATGCTTACATTTATTTACCTAATGGTCTCCAGTGCCTGAAGGTGGTTAATAAGGATTTGGCAAAATGTTGAAGAGTCTTTATTTCCTTCTGTGTGTCTTGTTTGGGGACTGTTACGTATCCCTTTTAATCAGCAGATAAGCTGTGTCTCCCATGTTAGTCAGGGAGAAGCACTCTGACCTGTCTGTCTTATCAGGTAGTCTGGAAGTGTAAGATCTTTTTCTTTTTTCTTTTTGCTTTCCTGGCAGTCTTGAGAAGCAACATGAGCTTAGATTCTCCTCCTTAAAAGAATCAGAGCTTTTATATACTCACAAGTTAGATACCTGCAGATTCTGAGCACCATGATGGTAACTTCTGTGATTTTACTGCATCAATTGGGCTATTTTATCTTATATCCAGTTGTGCTTCTGTTTCAGAGTAGGTTATCTATAATACAGTAACACTTAGCTTTTCACTTCTCTTTCATATACAGTCATTCAGGAAACATCTCTTCTGTTACACTTCTGGAAGTACATGCTGTATAAGTTTGTAGGAAGCCTTCCACCCAGCAATGAGTACACCTTTCTTCCAAAGTTTAATTAAAGTGTTTGATCTTCTGTGTATGATGTTTCGCTTCCCCAGAAAAGTTTCAGACACTACGAGGGTGAATTGTGATCCGTTATTGGATACTAATTCTTCTGGGCTCCACTCTGCGGGAAGCTGTGGACAGGAAAGTAATTACAGTAGCAGGTGTGACTTGTGACGTAAATGCTGTTTCTGGCCATTTATTGAAGCAATCTCTCAGGATGATGGCAAAGTAGAAGTCAATGGTGCATGAACAAATAGGTCTTTGATATCAGTAGCAAACCTTCCCCACAATGAATCATGTAAAGTGGCAGACTGCAGTGGTGATGCATAAGTCTCTGCTGCCTTGCCAAGATACTGACAATACAAGTTCTGTAGTTGCTCTTTTGTTCTGACAATCCATTGACATGAATCATAATCCAGATGTATAAATTATCAGAGTATATTTGTAAATTCTCTAAAATAATAAATCACTGACCAACTTGCATCACAGCTTTCTGGTGAGGAAAAGTTACACTGTAGCTGTAGGTAGATAGAGCTGGACAGTGGCATCTGGAATTAGCAGATCTTGTGGGCAAGACATCATGTCTTTTTTGTTGGACTGGGAATGTTAAGAAAGGAATACTTTATGGCTCTTATGTAGATGTAAAAGAACACGTTTGTTATTTGGAAAATGCCTCTGGATACACAGTGAAGGAAAAGCACGTGATGAGCATTGAGTAGTCACATTTCTAGGTCTTGGTCTGTACTCCATATTGTACTTACATAGGTACAGTCTTCTGCACTACTGGATGACTTGTATTACTGCTGGTTTGAATCCTTGTTTTGTAATTCATAGAGCACTAAGATGGAAATCTGTAACCCTAAATTAGGTTCTCTGTTGTAGCTGCCCAGAAGCATACACTTTTGCTCTAAAATGGAATGCTTTCAAATTCAAACGGTCTGGATGCAAATGCAATGGTCTTTTCAGCAGTGTCCTGTAGGTCTTTGCAAGTATGAGTCCAGGCTCATAGCTGCAGGCAGTGGCAATCACAATGGTGGTACACCACAGGGCTGAGTAATAGAAATACCTGGCTGTTTGTAAATCAGCATTTCACTGCTTCAAATCTCTGCAGTGCCATAACATTTTGCTCTCAACAATTGTGGTGCAGATGCACAGTTAAGGAGAAATGTACTGTGTTGTACAAATTAAGCCAGAACATATTTGTGCTCATGGTTGTGTTGAAACTTTTGTAATTGTATTTGTTCGAAATTTTTGCACCTGTTGGAGACGTGATGGACCAAACTGAGACAATTCTGCTAGTATGGAGTGGCGACTGACAGAGTTTGGTTTCCACCTCACTCCACCAAGCTGCTGTAATACAGCATGAAGGCAAAGCTAAGGCTGTGCTGCAGGTTTTGAGAAACCTTTCCCAATAAAATGCCATTATTTTAATATCAGGCTTTAGACTTATTCTTGAGAAACATGGCTGCCATTCTTTAAAAAGCTTTGGACATGGAAGAAAATCTGTAACATGCCCATTTAAAATGGAGAAATCCATCAAGTAAGCTAAATGCTGTGTAGTTCTGGCAGCCCTTGCACAACATTATGTAGCAATACACATTTTACCAGAGGAAAATGACATCTTTGGGCATTCTGCAAATACAGCATCTGATTTTTTTGTGGAAATACATGAAGAGCACTTGCTTGGCTTTGCTTGAATTCCTTGAATACATGCAAAGATGAAACACTTTTGTCTCTTCACTTCTGTTGATGAAACACATTCTGAAACTTCAGTTTCATCAATAATGACATTCTGCATTATTTATAAAGGGTTGTGATGCAAGTGGTGGGTTGTCATACAGTTGGTGGGTTGTGTCTTTCCTACTGTATGAATAACACAGAAGCCTGGATTTTGTTTCTGTGGACAAACCCTTTACATAGCAGTGCTTTTTCAGTACAGGCTGTTGTAGTCACTGACATTACAGTCTGCTACGGTAGTGTACAGTGCTGCTAAAGCATTACAGACAAGTAGGTATTTGCATGTTTCCAATGACAAACAGGTGCCTGTGTTGCATGGAGATACACTGTATTGTACATAGCATACCTTTATGCACAATATGGAATTCAGCAAGTGTACAATCTAGGTCAAAACTCATGTTCATGTACAGCAAACCAAGCATAGAAATTGGTTCCCCAGATCACTCACTGCATATAATAGAGGGTCAGCAATTGACAAACCTCTAAAGCATTGCAAGTAAAGGAATTCAGGTACTAGAGAAACTGCAGAGCCAGTATCTGACATTAATTAATCACCTGTGTCAGTGTTCCTCATGTAGTAGAAATATTAGTAAGTTACTAATACAATGTACCTAGGAGTATTTATGTACAAAGTTAAGAGGCATGCCTGGAACAGCAGTTTTATTTACCCATTTTTACGGAAAGCAACACATCATAGTCTAGCAAAATGTTCAATTTTTTTTCAGTGTTCATATACAAATTTCTTTGCCTGATATCCAGAGTCATGTGCAATGTGTTGTGCAGACCAAATCAGTAAACTGGTTTTCCTTGTGGGTGTTGCAGTTTGCAGAACACATGTGTTAATTTTTTTTTCAGTGTAGGAATTTTCTGTAGGCTGTGATTTACCCCCCGTCTTCTGTCTGTCTGCCTAGCTTGAGTGATGCCTCATATTTCATAACTTATCACTCCTCCTTGTGCCATTGCTGACTCAATCTGACTAGCAATGATTTTAGTTTTCTGTAAGTAAACAATTTTCAATACAGATTGTAATTTGAAGTTGAATTTTTAAGCATTTCATCTTCCATGCCTCCAAGCTTGCATGTGAGAGTGATATTGGCAAACTAGCAGTCTTGTTTTGCTAATTTACTCCCTTTCCCCTTAANACATGCTTTATTTCCTCAGTGGGGTGATTGTCATTAAATTTAATTACATAGCTTTGCACAGATACCATCTCAAACAGTAGAAAGAAGTTGCAGGTTCTTTGAGTTTGTAGAAATGACCCAGACAAGTGCACAGGCAGAGAAAACCAGGTAAACTTTTAACACAAAAAGACAGTCTACATAACTGTCCATTTCTGTCTCCCTTCTCACAACTGAGCAAGGTCACCTAATGTCAGGTCTGAAGTATCCCAGAATAATGGGAATTACCTGAGTACTGTTCTGAGATTCCTCATTCCTGCTTCAAGGTAAACTGAAAGCTCATGGTTGGAAATAAACTTCACTGACAACAGTTTACTCTGGTCTCTAAAATCAAAGTGAGTGGGAGAGGAGATGCCAATGCAAAGAAATATGTTCATATTAAAATAAATAGAGATTTCTACTTGATTAATAGGCTTTTAGTTTCGAAAAAGATTGCAGCTTCTTAACTTATTTTATCAAAGACACTCAACAACCTGCATCTAAAATGCCTCACAAATGTGCTAGTAGACCTATTTCTGAGCAACTTTTCATTACATGAAGATGATGGATACCTCTATCTTGCAGAGCATATAAAAAGAAAGATTCTTATGGATGTCTTGCTTGAACATTGCTTCTTATAATCAATGTTAATTTACTAAGATTGGAAGACAAAAACTGCTATAAACACATTCTTAAGAAAAATAAATTTACTGGGTTGCAGAACTACATGAATCTCAATTCTTTATTCTTTTACTCTGTAGAAAACAAAATATGAAAGCCCAGCGAAATTTCTTGAATGACATTTCCTTGTTAAAATATGTTGATGTTGACATTAAGTCCTTGTGAAAGCTTACCACTTACCCTCCCTGCACTCAAAAAACGCTTCTAAAATTTGGAATTGCTAACTTGCATTTTCCAGTAGCAATGCTGAATTTTCTGACTTTTATTTGTCTTTTGAAGCAGCAGACAAAGAAGTGAAATAGCCATGTTTACAGCTATGCATACACCGCTTATTGGATCTTACTGTTTAACCCTCTCATCTGTGGGTTCTGATCTCTTCCAAAAGGTGAGAGACATTCACAAAGAGATTTTTCTGACAAGTAGTGTAATAGCACCCAATTTCTGATACAAGAAATCTAACTGATAGGATTTCAATTAAAAAAAATAATCATGAAACTATAAATTCGAGTACTGTAATTTCCAAGTGCATTTATTGATTTCTCAGTTTCATGGCAAGTTTTCACTTTCAACATGCAACCGTGGTGTTGAAAAAGAGTGGAGCTGTAGGATTTAAAGCTGAGGTCTGTTTTGTGTGAAGAAGATAATACTAAAAAAATACTACATTAATAGTCTATACAGCAACTTACTGTAAAATTATCACCATTCAATAAAAATTTAGGAGCAGAATCCTGATTCTTTTGAATCTGATGACAAAACTTTCATACTTCAAATTAAGACATTGACTCCAGATGTTAAAATGCAATAAAGCAGAAAACATTCAGAAAGGACAGTTGATGGTCTTTTCTTTCAAAGTACATGTTGCTGTTAATGCAAAGGCCAGTTCACACTTCGTCATTATTTATTTTCAAATTTGGGCCTCATTGTAAATACAGTTTGGAAGGGTTATTGTTCATTGCCTCATAGTCTAGGAATGAACATTCCCACCTCCTCCTCCTCTCCAGAAGTACTTTGCCTAAGGAATAATCACACTAAAATCAGTAGGATTTTTCCCAGACTGAGGTAGCACTCAGCATGGACAGTGTGGGCAGAACTGAACTCTAAATTAAATTGACATCCTCATTCTTCTGCCCCTTTCCTCTCCTGGTGTGGTTCCACTGACACACAAATAGTGTTAAACCTGTGTGTCTACTACAAATTCTAGTTCTGATACTGCTGGAAGGATGACGAAATACTTTTAAAACCCATAGAGTCTTTTTCCCATTCCTTTAGAAGCAGTAATTAAACAAAGATTTGAGTATAGGAAATATCTAATACAGCATTGTAAAACAATGGACATATGAGATGTAGGACAGCAGTACTGCACACTACATGAAATTTCTATTCAGTTCCAAAGTAATTTTTGTTGTGAGTATGTGTTGATTGTCTCCTTGGGCAGGAAGATGACAGGAAGAAAAGGATCTGATCCTGAAAACACTTCCTATGATGCTACGTAATGCTGGCTAGCTGGTGATCCCTCCCTTGTGCTGGACACTAACTGAATGTGCTAGTGTGAATGTGTCATGTAGAATCATAGAATCGTTTGGGTTGGAAAAAATCTTTAAGATCAAGTCCAAACATAAACCTAACACTGCCAAGTCTACCATTAAACCATGTCCCTAAGTGCTAAGTCTACAGTGTACCTATTGTATTTCTAATTATAAAATTACTAAACGAGTGAGAAAACTCACCTGTTTGGTGTTCCAGCAATAGCAAGTAAAGCTCTATATTGCCCAAGTTTGATGGGTAAGCACTATCCATTTGGATTTGTCCCTGACTATGCCAGTGGTAACTGTGGCTGATGGGAAGCATTTGCAGGATTGAGCTCTTAATTGTACTTCCCCTGCATAGCTGTACTTAAAGTACCATGAAGAAATTGAAATCCTGCTGCCCATGTCTTGGGTAGTAGCTACTGGGCTAGATTTTTACAATAAGAATTAGTGGAAACTTGCAAATATGAGCATTGGATTAGATGGAAAATGCAATACTTCTGATCTGGCTGGAATCTGTTCCCATAATATTTGAACCCAACAGTTCCATACATGCTGTAAGAGCTGTCAGGTTGTACTTCTGGAAGGGGAGGAATGGGTCATCTTTGCTCCAGTGCCTGTGTGTTTGGGGATCCTGACCAGGAGCCAAACAAAGCACTAATTAACAGTTATTATTGTCAACATCAAAATAAACACCTTGAAAAGCAAAATCTGTTAGCACTTTATTATCTTTTGCAAACTCAACCTCCTTTTTGTAGCCAGATAGACTGATCCATGTAGAAGCAAATTAAAAAGCAGCTCCAGAGACCATGCCATTTTTTTTTACTTTAAGTAAGTCAAATACTTCATGTATTCCTATAAATGATATATGGTGGTTTGTTTCATATTGCATTGGGGGTTTTATTCTGTTATTAAACATTGACTCATTTACATTTAAAGTACAAAAAAAAGTCTCATAACTCTGTACATTTTTCTGCCTAATAAATCTGATATCATAGCTTTATATTCTCTACCTCAGTTAATACAAGCCAGTTCCTATTTTCCAGTTAATATAGGCTGGGATAACATGTTCTGAGTCAAACTACCCCATGAATCCTCCTGCCTGTAATTCATTTTTCAATGCCAGGTAGCAAAACTCCTAATTAAGTGGGACATCTAGTATTGAGATTTTTCTTCCTGTGGTATACAGAGCATTGATGAACTCAGTGCTTCCTACCATGAAGAGTCTTGTTCAGAAATGAATGAAGGGCTGGAGACAGAACAGGAGGGTGCATGGTGTGGACAGGCTGCTTTCCAGTTGATCTTGTCAGAGTGAGCAATGGTTAGTGACTCCATTGTTAGGCTCTGGACGTCCTCAGTGCCTACATGTGCATACATCAGGTGAACATTTGATCTTGATGAAATTGGTTTTCTTTTCATAAATAAGCCTTATCATAAAAGAAAACTCTCATCCTACAGCGATACAATACTTTTGAATAGAAGGACAAAGAAAAGTTCAGTCAGAACTGCTCATTGAGACCTGCACAGAGTTTGTGGTGAAGAATGTGAGCCTCCCTTCTTCATCCTGGGTTTTAAGAAGATTTCCAGTTAACTAGCTACATACCTACCCAACAACCGCAAGCCTCAATATCCCATCTTTGCAGGGACTGTTCCTACTCCCATTGAAATCTATAAGGCTTTTTGCAGTGGATCATTGAAAACAAAATTTGTCTTTCTCTCACTATCAAATCAACAAGGAAAAGGTTTAGTATTCACATGCTATCTGACAGCAATATTTTACCAAAAAGCTATGAAAAGTAAATGAGTGGGTTGTAAACAAAAAAAATAACAGCGTAACTCTTAAATGAAGCTAACCTGAAAAAGTGTCTGAAACAAGTGAAAACAATTACCAAATAATAGTTTATTTTAGAAGCTCACTAACTAACATTAAATATATTTGGAACTCCTTAATAAACCAAGGTAGGCCGATCATGTAATTAACAAGGTTTCATTATGATGTTATTTGCATCTTTGAAAATAGCAGTGCTTGCTCTACTGAAACCAATCAAATGGTAATAGCCAAATCAGGATCATCCCCCTTGCATGTAAAAGCTTCCTCTAATAACTACCAAATGTCAATGGAATTGCTTCTGTTAACTGGGTGCTGAATGTGTCCAGGGGTCAGCAATCTTGGCCAATAAGGCTGTACAGTTACAGGTTTTGTTTGCACACAATCTGTTTTGCAGAATGGTATTCACAGGTGTGTAGGGAATCATCAGGCTTCTGCTGGTGGAAAGGTAATATGGAGTCTAATCCACCCATGAATTCAAAACAGAGAGGGACAAGGCTGGGCACGTGCAGCTGGTGGGAGGAAATTTGCCTTACCAAGCATTACAGGGTCAGAGACTGGAAAAGAAAATTAGCTAAGCTGCAGTTAATTCCACAGCTAGACAACAACGAGGATGCAGCAATTTAATTTGTATAAAGTGCCTCAAGAAGGTGATGAAGTCAACCCCGGCTTATGTCACCTGAGTACCTACTCCAAAAGATTTTCGGTTAATATGATATTGATGAATTGATGAAACATTGATGAATTGATGAAATGAATGAAACATTGATCATTGAGGGAATACAATTTAGAATTATCTGACAGGTGATTCTCCTTGTTATGTAAGAATTTACTCTTAAGAGAAAATACTCAGCAGAGAGCACAAACCACCTAAGTTTAGAAGTAGATGAAGTGGTAAGGATTGGCTAGATCTACTTTTTACTGCCTCTTCAATACCACCTTACCATGCTACACCACTTCAGTTGGAAAGTATCTCCAGAGAGTTTTTACCTTGCTTTGAAGAACAATATTGTACTATCAAAAACTGTAAAGGAGCAGGAAATGAACAGCAGAAACGTTTAATTTTGAACACAGAGGGTGACCCAAATATGTCTAGATTTTGTTTATCAAGGTCATTGAGAAAAGCACCAAACAAACATAGCTATTCTTGAATAAATCAGTGGTATTAGAATACATGGTTGGTAGAACTCAAGGCCTCAGAGGTAAGAAACATATCCATCTTCTAAGGAGTGACTTTCTCTGAGTTGAACTGATGATAGTCTGCCAGTGAGCATTTTCTTGCTCACGTTCACTGCCTTCAAAGTTTCTATGCAAAGCCCTGTGCTGGCCCTCTGCGACGGCAGGCCCCAGAGCACCCCTCATTACAGACTTGCTCTTGCTTAGCATATTTTTGAAGTAGTGGATCCATTAAACATAAGGATGACTTGTTGACCTAGACAATGATCTTTGATGAGGATAGTGTTTGGCATTCGGAGAGATTGTCGGTTGCTTGACCTCCACTGCAGGATAGTTGATCTGTGAATTGTAATGTTCCTCAGTTTTTCTCTCTTTCCTGAGAGATATTGTATTGTCATGGGCAGTCTTTCTCCAGTCATTATCCATCTTCTACTCCCCTCATTCTTACTTCATTTTACTCTCTCTTTGAGCAGAACTAAACCAATAAACAGAGCTAAAGTTTATTAATTCACTGCTGTGTAATTGTCTCTCACATACATATCTATGCTAGCCTCCCATTTCTTAGTGGTGCTTTTACAATACAATACTGTAAAAGGTCTTATACTATCAAGGCCTTATTATGCTTCAAAATCAACTTCAGAAATCTCTGTACTATGAAATACAATCAAAAATAGTTAAAGCTGGACTACAGTAAAAATCAATAGGTAAAATACTTGTTCAACAGTCTCTAAATAAAAATAGTGGAGCTTTGTTTTTTAATTTGTCGAGTCAATTAACTTCCTTTCTAGCTTGCAAGACCCATTACCTTTTTTTGTATAAGTAATGAAACTTATTCAAACAGCTGTATGCATTGCTCTCTTACGTTCCACTAAAACCAAAGCAAGAACTTCTGAGGTGGAAGTTTAACTAGCTTCATGTATAATATTATCACACATATCCTGGTATTACTGGAGAACTGAAAAATAATAGTGATAGCTCTCATTAATAATTGATTTATAGGAAGCTATAGCATTAGAACCATGAAGCTGTAACAGGAACGAGAAGCATGTTGGAGGTCTATTAATATTAAAGTTCAAAATTATTTCTTATTTATGTGTAATCTCTGCAAGTTTTATGACATACATATCATACATTTATTCTAATCCAGAAATTGCAACAGACCTATACATTTTTAAAAGTGAGTCTGAGTATCTGACAAGAAAAAATACGGTTTTTGCAGTTTAAAAATGGATGTCATAGTTTACATAGAATTCACTGCACACTTTCATTTATACAGTGTTAATTTCTTATTAAAAAAAATAAAATTATAGGTCCATTTTGGCATTAGAACAATTCAGTATGACTACAAGAGCCTGATGCAGCTGAAGTATTCTGCACTAGTCTGTTACTTCTCGCTCAGTGGTGGTGTTATGCAAGGTGCTTCTGGTATGAGGTGTGGTGCATTCTCCACAGCAATGCAGTATTTTGTCGTTTAGTGTAGTTTGCACATTTCAAGAAACAATTCTCTAACACCCAGCACTGCTTGACATTGTCTGGTGAAATTTGTTCCCAAACACTTGGAAGGATCACTTGGTTGAATGATTGGTAAGAGCATGCTACAGTTCTAACTATATCTGCAAAGGTTTTGTGTGCTTGTGCCACCTATATTATGGTAGAACTGAAAAAAAAAAATCAAATAAAGTGAGTTAAATAGCTTTTTCTAAGAAGAGAAACAGAGGCTGTAATTTTGAATTAACATATGTTTAAAGGGGGCAACATGTGAAATAGTGAGTTAAAACTATGTTGGATCACTGAAGCATTGTTTCCAAGGTCACAACTTGTTTCTAATGAAACACCTGCAAGAAAGATGTGTTTCATCTTTCTGTTTTTTCTCTTCTGTAAAGATGAGAAGGAAGTTTTAATTTTTTAAATCATACATTTCAAAGTATATATATGCAAGAGAATAATATATTTTGTTTCTTTTTAATCATCTGAAGCTAAGACTGACTGATGTACAAGTTAAACGTTTGGAAGAAAAATTCCTCTGTTAATGTGAAGCAATATATTACACTAAAATGAGATTATTTTTCTTCCAGTATATTTATAGAGCAGAAAAAAGCCCCTAGCTATCCTCCATTTCAGGCTTTTTCAACGTTAATGTAAAAGATATGTATGACATTACTCTTATAATCTTAAAAAGAGGTTATTAAAATGAAATTAGAAATGGTGATGAATTGTATTTGAATAAAATGAGAAACTCTTCTAATGGATTTTTGTAAAATTTTAATGAACTAAACAGTTTATAAAGAGCAAGGTTTTTTACAAAAGTCAAACATTGAAATAAGACAGAATTACCTTCACGTGCTTGATTTTAAATACAGAACAATGGAATGCATACATATTGTATTTGATATGTTAATAGAAGTATCATTATCAACAGAGAATGTGATTTTTTTAAGTCATTAAAAGTCTAAAAGGGAAATTGCCTAAACTTTGATTTTAAACGTGAATAAAATGATACCGTAATGCTGTGGAGGCTCAAACTCATTACAGAAAAGCAAAGCAATGAATGAATGCCTTGACCAAGAAATGAATACATGCTACTGGAAAATGAAGAAGTGAAATTTAAATATAAATCAACAATTATAAAATGTAATGCAGTTTTGTGGACAAAAATGATTAATTTTCTTCAATATTCTCTAGCAATTTATAGATTTATTTTTTACATTTAAAATAGTTTTATCAAAGTCTTGATGTATTTGCAAATACAGTACTTCAGGAATATTATGAACTAAAGAATTGATAGATGCCTTACAGACATTATTCCAGCAGCCAGGCCACAGTCTTACTAGAATGGCAAATGGATCTACCATCATAGCCTACTAGAAGTGTCCTTCTATTAATGTCAGAGGAGGCTCTCTACTCAGAATCTCTGGAAAGAAAATTGGCTTTACAGTATCTCCTTATTGCCACAAGTAAAGATCCTGAATAAGATGTATCTTAAAACTTAGGGTGCTTGAATTGCTGAAGAAGCATTAAGATACTACCTGAACAATATCTTAGATACGTGGTTGGACAGAACAGGAGTGAGAGGTGGGTGGCCCATCCTGTTTTATAAATCAGTATCTGTCAGTGGAGACGATTAACAAATTGATAAGTTCTCCCAGCATGATCTTCAGTTTCAGAAAATTTCCATAAACTTGGGAAGAATACTGATGGTCTCCTAATCCTTAAGAAAGGAATTGTGTTGGCCCTTTACAGTGAGATGCATAAAAAGAAAGTTCAGTAATGACTAGCATTCTTTTGTGTCTTGCGAGATTCCAAAACTCTTTCTCAACAACAAATTTAAAATTTGGACCTTCAGACTGGACATAATGTCTCAACAACCTGCTTTTGGCTGAATGAGCAAGAATAATGCTGTCATCAGCTTGATAAATGCTTGGGCTTAAGCATCAGAAATCTAAAAATATGTAACTGTACATGATTTTCCCAGTGCGGGCTTTATGCCTTTGTTATCAGTCAATCTTGATGATAGCTTCTTTTACCGTATTACATTTACTATGATTTTTGCTGATCATTTGTAGGTGTCATAGTGGGGGCCTTCTAGAGCTTTCCAGTATCTGCCTTAGTAGACAAATATAGCTACTTGTGTATAGTTTAATGGTTAAAAATATCAAATAGTTTAGCAAGTCCACTGGAGAACTAGTTTTATAGTGAAAGGGGAGAAGGAAAGAAAGAGTTACCAGGAGGACAAGTGTATTTGGGAAAAAGGGCGAGGAGATAAGCTGAAGCATGTAGAGAAGAGCTGAACTCTTCTTTTGCTACATCTTTTTCCTCTGTACTCCCTTCATATTTTCCCACATGTCCAGTTTATTCTTCATTTCTCTTCTACCTTTCTCTTCTATCCTGCCACCCTTATTTTCTCCACATTCCCTTATCAGTTGGAATTCTCAGTGCAGAAACTTTATCTCTTTCTAGAGTTTAAGAAAAAATTAAGTGCTGTTTTAAAACTGTGCACCTTATCTTCCCTCATACCTGTGCTTCTGCCTTTATTTATCAGAGGTAATTCCTTTTAGAAAGTAATCAGGAGCAATGAATAACCAGAGAAGGTACTTGCAAATTGCTGTCGAACTTAGTAGGAAACAAGGTGAAGAAGCAGTGTCAGGAAGAGTGAGAAAGGCTAAACCTCAGCCTGAAGAGCAGCAGATCAGTCCCTCACAGGAATTGTGCACTAGGAGGCACAAAGTAAATGGGTGTGTCGAGTTAGAGGTTTTCACAAGAATTTAATGTTAGGTGCTGTTGGTGACAAACAGGAATGTATTGATCTATTCCAGGGCAACACTTCCTCTTCCTCTCTGAAAGTGTGCTGTGGAAAGATATGTTCTGTCTGTTTCTTCTGTTGACCGCTGCCTGTTTGAAATCATGGATTAGTTTCAAGCTGTGCCCGAATGCTGAGAAGGACATGAACCCAGACCAGCAGTCCTCAAATTCTGCCTTCCCTATCGGTGCAAAGAAAAACCCAAGTTCTACATGAAACTATACTGCTAGGTTTGACCCCAAATTTGTGACCATAGCCACAACGTGTACTGACAAGCTATTAAATCCTTCCTGCACTCTTTAATGACCTGCCTCAGGATTGCAAACCAGAACATTTACTGGGCCATCTGTTAAAAGTGGACATCATAGTGAAATAGGTAGGTACAGATGAGTAAATGTTGACTGCAGAATGCAGTCTCTAAAAACTATGTTCTAGTAGCTTTATTCATGTTAATATAAGTTTTTTTTTCTCTACTGGGAAGGCCAGTGAAACCAGCAGGTTTACTCAAGAAAGGAACTATTTGAAGTTAGTGATCCAGGACTGGATCTTGTCAACAATTTGATTTTCTCTGAACAGCTGGTTTTACGTGAATATAAAGCTATTATTTCCACTGAGCTACCGGTATAAGTGAGGTGAAGACCAGCTCTGCTACTTCCTGATTAAAGTTCAAAATTTATTTCTTTTAATATCTTAGCAAGTGAAAAGGAAACACTGCAAGTTTTAATTAGATTGTATTCCACTGTTTTGTAAGGCATGAATATGCCTAAAATTAGAAGTCAACAAGAAGAGCAGTATTTCAAAGTGAGCAGCAAAATCTATTTGTGTCCTGAGTGCCTTTGTCAATATAAATCAGAAATGTAAACGGTGAAAGAATGCTATCTGAATACTTCTCCGTTTAAAAAAAAAGTAAATTACTACTCTGCATGAATTCTTATATACTTTTATATATTAGATACTGCTATCTAAGTACTGTTTTGGTAACTGCTTTGCTGTAATAGGATTTGGAAGATAGAAAATGTCTTCTCAAAGAGGATTTATGACTGTCTCCACAGAGTTAGTAAATATACTTTGAAAGCTCACCATAAGAAACAATTTGATTTCTTCCCTAAGCCAATGCACTAAATTATCACAAAACACTTGGTTACCTTGATTTTGAACTGATTTTAAAGAAGCACTTAGTTGTACTCTGGCTATTGAGTTTCTGAGAATAGTACAGCAGTAAAAGGATCCAAGGGATATCTCATGAGCACATGAAATTAGCTTACTTTGTGACAGCAGCTGAGACAACATGCAGCAACCAGGGATTATATAGATAAATAGAGGTAAGCAGAAATGATCAGAATCTAGCATAAATCACGCAAAAGCTGTTCTCTCTATGAAGTATTTTTCATCCAACTGCCATTATAAAAACAGGCCCCTCCGGACCAGATTTATTTCTTTGTTCTGTATAGATTTCTACTTCTGATGGCTTCCTGCTTTTTTCCACACCAGCCCTTCCTACCTGTCTAAAAGTAATTTTTAATTTCTTTTTTTCCTTTCAGTTTTTCTGTATGCTTCTGCATCAGAAGTTCTTGGGATGGAAAAACTCATCAGTTAACAGAAATAGAGGAATCAACTAAGGCAAAGTAAGAAATGGTGGCCATTAACTCCTCCATCAAAGGTGAAGGATAGCAATTGACAGGGTTTTTTATCTCATTTCCTAGTTGGAAAAGGTGCACAGGTGGATTGTGAGGACATTTTATTTTGGTATAAGATTTGAGAATGTCTTCTAGCCTGTCCAAGTCTGGTACTGCTCCTGTGTGTTGTGCTGCAACTACTCAGTGCTCACATGCTTTTGCACGGATGGGTTGTTGTGCTGCACTTATGCTGAGGAGGTTGCAGAAAGCACTGCACTTACTGACTATATGCTGACCACATGTTTTCACCTTTGCAGTACATTCATTGCCTCTGTTCACATCCCTTTCTCTTCTCCCCACACATTAGATTTATTGCCTGAATGCAGAACATGTTCTGTATCTGAAATGCTCTAGCAATGTTGGATTTGCTGTGCTTAAAGCCTGCAGCACGTTGTGCTGGTTGTGGCTGGGTTAGAGTTGATTTTTTTCACAGTGGCTAGTATGGGGCCATGTTTTGGACTTGTGCTGGAAACAGTGTTGATAATTCAGGGATGTTTTCATTATTGCTGAGCTGTGCTTAAACAGAGTCAAGGCCTTTTCTGCTTCTCACATCACCCCACCAGTGCGTAGGCTGGGGGTGTAAAAGGAGTTGGGAGGGAACACAGCTGGGACAGCTGACCCCAACTGGCCAAAGGGATATTCCATGCCATATGATGTCATGCTCAGCACATGAAGCTGGAGGAAGAAGGAGGAAGGGGGGACATTTGGAGTGATGGCATTTGCTTTCCCAAGTAACCGTTACATGGGATGGAGCCCAGCTTGCCTGGAGATGGCCGAACACCTGCCTGCCCAGGGGAAGTGGTGAATGAATTCCTTGCTCTGCTTTGCTTGCACTTGTGGCTTTTGCTGTACCTATTAAACTGTCCTTATCTCAACCCACAAGTTTTCTCACTTTTCTTATTCTCTCCCCCATCCCACTGGATGGGAGTGAGTGAGCAGCTGGGTGGCTTTTGGTTGCGGTCTGAGATTAAACCATGACATACATGCATAGCTACTTCTGATGGGAACTATAGATGAAAGGATGCAAATCCAGCCAGGGTCCTTTCTGACTGATGTAGGGCCTTCTTATTCTGTGACTTACTCACAAAAGTGTCTGAAACTGACCCCTTCATCTTTCCAGTTTCCCAGTAAGTTCAGTTCTTCGGTTTTGCTTTTAGCAATTCAGGTTGGTACGTGATGGCAACGCAGTTATCTATTGCCCAGTGACTTAGCAGAAGGCTCCAGATAGCTGACACCCTTGTAAATAAGCTCAAAGAAATTGTAATTCCATGCTTAATATGTTTAGGAGTAGAAATAATGCCCTGTGATGGAAGCTTCTTTTAACAAACGGTTTGTTAAAGGCTGGAAATATGTTGGATATTCATAAGTAACAATTCATTCTTAGAAAGGAGCTTTGATTTCTGAATATAAGGCAAAAAGAAAAAGCGATAAATGGAAGAGATAATTTTGTTTGCTGCTAATAATTTATCAGCTCTAATCAGGGTGAAACCTGTCCATTAAAATGTGTGCGGAAATGTGATGATAGTATTAGGAGTGCCTCATTACTGTTAATTCATTTAGTACTCAGTGTAATAGCACTAATCATAATTAACTCCTCTGATAATATTAATAGGGTTGTCATACAATATGTACAGTATTTGCATGAGAATTCCACTCTAGTTTCTCATTAATTAAAATACCATAAAAATGTCAGCACTTTAATTTGCCTTATGTTAAATACTATGAGGAGGCTTCCAAGTTTTTCCTATTAGAATTTATCAAAATAGTGCTGCTACATTAATTTTTAACCAGAAATAATAGTTTGTAACCACCTATTTATCAGCTAATTACTTTACTATTTAAAAGTCTCTCATTTTTCAGGGGATTACTGTTGCTGATGGACAGAGGAGGAGCAGTAGCTTAATATACTAATGTTGGAGTCTTCATTAGGCTAAATACCCTGTGCTTTCTGAATAAATTTCTCTGCCAGTCTTCACAAAATGCTCATGTCAGGGTCCTGCACGGCCTGGAGGGCTGAGGCCCAGGTGCTCTGTCATGGCCTGGCCAGGCAACCAGAACCTCTTCTACCACCCCAGCCAGGAGCAGGGCAGGCAAGAGCAGCCCTGCCCCGGGCACTGGCCACCTGCCTGGGGATGGTGCTGAGCTGAGGCCAGGCCCACATGTGATCTCTGTATGGGTGTCCATGTCTGGGCCAGTGGTGCCCTCAGCCCACCCAATCATGGCTGTGGCGTGCTGGGAGCCATGACACTGGTGAGGGCTGAGGAGTAGAGTCTCAGGTCAAAGCAGCTCCTGTGGAAGGGGGTCTCCCTGTAGCACTGTCCAGATTCTCTCCAGAGGCAGCAGGAGAAAGGGGCAGCCTAGCTGTGCTGTCTCCAGGTTGGCCCTGAGCACAGGCAGCCAAGCCTCTATGAGGGGGATGATCTCGGGGCTCTTACCAAGGTGTTTCTGATTGGAAAAAAAGAACAAAGGCAGTGTATTCACGGCTGCTGTATCAGTGGCTTTAGTGCTCTGTAAGCTACCCCTCTGCAGAAAGTTATTCTGAGCTCTCTGGCAGCCTTTTCACTGTCTCCTGCTTTCTCCCAAGCCCATGCCATTGCTGTGCTGCTTTAATGAATCCTTTTGGTTGGCTTATGGAAATCTTTCCTCAGATCACAGGCACCACAGACACCGAGAAATTCTTGATTTCCTTGACCTCTGGTAGTAGGCTTCAGCCTTTTATATGTGACAGCTGATGGCTACAAGATGGAAATGCTGCTGCTCACAAGTTGATGTATCCTCTGGATGTGCGCACTCGCAACACAGAAAGGCAGCAGTTGTGTGCTTTTTGTGTCCTGATTGGTGTACGTCAGGCCTCTGGACAGCTTTGGGCAGCCCACGTGGCCGGCACAAGATGTTTTTCAGGAAGTCTGCTGTGTTCATAATGAAGCTCCAATCCTGGATCCTGCTCTTGTCCATGAGAATTTTGCTGTTGAACTGAAGAAAGCAGATACCTCCTGCTGCCTTGGCAACGACAGAATGAGCCAGGGACACATGAGGTGAAGAGGACTAAGAGCTGTAGCAGCTTGGTGTCTAAAGTATACATCCATATTGTGCATTGGCTCACTTGTTCCATGCACTGAGCCTTGACCAACTGGAGTTTGTCCCCTTCTAGGAATCACACGGCTTGTGTGATAAAGATGTGTTGTTCACATTGTCCACCCACAGGCAGCCCACTAAAGGAGCTGATGTAATAGAGGCAATGCTAATGTTTCTATAGTTCAAGCTTTTGTATGCTCTTCAATAAATTCATTGGTGTTATTAGCATTTAAGGCATTAAAAAATGATTACTTAGATCCTGCTTCCTCAGTCCAAATACAAGTGTGTCTTAAAAAAGCCCAAGGATTTTCTTTATTATTTCTCCTTCTCTTCACCTTTTGGTTCTTCAGAATATGCTGTCTCTGCCAGCCTACGATATGAGAGCTGGAAGTCCTTAGGTTACCAGTTGAATTGTGGAGCTGAAAGTAAAGCACCAAATAGCTTGTGGTCACACACTACTTCATGGCAGGATTGTAATATAAGGTTCAGAGCAGGAGATTTAAACCTGATGTGGTAAAGTAGCAGCTGGAGTATCTTGAGTGATGACTTGAGGGACTGGCATGCAGTATCTGGTTTGAGATGGTTTTATTGATCCAGGAGTTTGCAGCTTTATACAGTACTAGAAGAGTTTCTTCTCTATTTTACTAATCTACAAATGTCCTGTGGTATTGTTTTAATAGATTTGACACTTTATGTTAGAAAAGCATATAAGTTGAGTATAAGGTTTAGAAGATCTTTGTTTTCAAGCTGAGCACTCTGAGATCTGCAAACCATCACAGGGTTAATTAAAATTCATGTTTTCCTTTTTATTCTCATTCTGCTTCATTTGTATTCAGGGCATGTCCTGAGTAGGTTTATTTTGATAGATTGTTATCCACAATAAATTGAAATACCTTTCACAGTGCTCTCTGTAAGATAAGAAAAAATTACTCAAGTTATATTCCTAAATCCTAGGTGACTATGTCAGTAGATTGATTTGTGCTGTAGGTTTCCACCTTCATTTAAACATTGCTGAAATGAGCCTGAAGCTTGACAATTTTTATCAGCTCTCTAAGAAAATACTGGAAATTATTAATTGATTGTGCATATTAAAATATTTATACAGCAGTAAAATAACCATTCTTATCACTGATACACACTGTGGTCCAGTTCAGACACTTTCTGTTCTGTTTTGTTTCCTTCTCTCGCAGGGCAGTTTGTGACATGATTGTGTTATGTCTGTGCTATAGCATAATAGAATGAATACACTTTTGATGCCAGCACTATTAAGGTAGCTGTTGGTGTTGACATAGTACCAAAGGGCTGAATAGATGGAAGGTCTCACAACTGGGTTTCAAACTTTGTACAATGAAAGGTGAAAAAGAGGGTCAGTGCACCTTGTCCGAGTAATGATTTTTCTGGATAGAAAGGAATGTACAAGAATAAAGGATTCTTGATCTCACTCCATGTGTCCATAGTAGATCTATGGAATTAGGATTTAATTTGTAATATTTTTCCTTAAGAAGCTACAGTTTGCAAAGAAAAGCAATATTGAGAGAAACAAAGGAGAAAAGTGTAGCCAAAATTTATATATATGTTGAATATGTTGAAATATATGAAAAATCCTTTATATATACACATATCTATATATAAGATGTGTTTTTGTATACATCAGGGTATTTGTGTGTGTGTGAGACGTGGGCATTTTATGATAATAGAAATTATATGGATCAGCTATGTCCCACTGCCCTTACTCTGTCCTATGGTTATTTGGTGTTAGTGTGGCAGAAACAGTTTATCACGTGAATCTGAATTCTTAGCTAAAGATGGTAAAACTTATCTTCCAGTGGTGGGAAAAGCTCTTCAGGGATTGATAGCTATCAGGTCATCTGAGATATGAACTGTCTCCTGGAAGATCCTTTCTCCCTCTGTAAGCTGTTGAAGTGCCTAAATAATTGCCTTAATATGGAGATATTTAAGTGTCTGAGTGAAGTGAGATAGGGCTGAGCGTACATCTACAAAACATAATGGTAACTTTCAAAGATTTGTAAAAAATTTTAAAGCTTGTGAGGGACCAGTCATTCTAGTAGATGGTGAGCTAGAAATGAAGTTAGGTCTGGACCCAGCCCTGTTACCGCCTTGCTGGGGGAACGTTGAAAAACTTTTTGTCAGCTGTTCCTCAAGGAAGTTTCTTTTACTGTCCTCTTACAACACAGAGCACAATGGGATTCTAAGCACACAGTGAGAGCTTTTGTACAAATAATTTTTGTACGAATAATTTCAACTTTAGAATTCCCTTTCTTTGCAAAAATGTAGTGTTTTGAAGGTGTTTTGGCAGTGTGCAATCTTGTCTGTTTTCTCACTGCAGTGGGGGAGGCAAAGCCATGCACTTTTTATGTAGTCCCTTGTCAAAAGAGGAACTTGCAACACATCAGCTGGAGAAATCTGAAATACTGGACCAGTTTGCAAGAATTTGGACAGAAAAATGATATATTTTGATATTTTTATTTCCTACTGTTCTTCCTGGCAGACAATTTATGCTCATTTGTGAAAAGTCTTGGCGTAATGCTATTGATTGGCAGAGATGAAGAGGGCTTCTTGCTTATAATTTATGTCAATGAGGAAGCAACCCTTTGATATCCTGTGTAGGTTGGGAATTTTGTTATTTTGAGAGGGGGAAATGGGAAACATGAAAGGATTGCTGCATTCAGAAAAATTACTCTCTGAGTGTGATGTATTATTATTTTCTATGCTCCAGTGTGTTTTCAAGTTCCTATTTGCTTAGAATAGTTGCTGAGAAGATGAGATTTTGCTGCTGCAGTGCTCATGCAATGGTGGAAAGGCAGAAGATGTTGTACTTTGCCTCTTGCAATGTCAGTAAAATTGCAGCCAAGACCCTTTCCCTATTTTGGTTGTTCAAAAAATGAGTAGATGTGGCGCTTTGAGACATGGTCTAGGGGTCAGGGAGATGTTGGATGAAGGTTGGACTTGATGATCCTAGAGGTCTTTTTCAACCTAAATGATTCTATGATTCTATGAATTGTGTAACAAACTGAGATGCTGTTTTGGAATTTCCTTTCTGATACTACTTGCACTTTTGAAGAGATGCTGCCAGGTTTGGTAGGCCTGATTGTCTTTATACATTTTGCCTGCTTATAAATTCTATACAGGCTTAATATACTTTTAAAAATTGTGTTTTCAGTCTAAAATAAGGGTCTATTCATTTCTGCCTTATCATCTGGTCTAAAGAAGATGTAATCTCTGCTCATCAATCTTGCTTACATTCTTCTACTGCCATGGGTACATGAATAAATCTTGCAAGAGTTTTTCTGCCATTAAAAACTGCTTTGCTTTTCTAGTGTGTCACAATTGCCTATGCATCATTATCAAAGCTGTGAATGACATTTTTCTTTTCTCATTGATTAAAACTGTGATTTTGAACTTGGTTTTTGTGCATAATCTAGCAGAGGACTGGTTACTTACGGACTTGATATAGGTTACTGGTTGATAATCTATCTCCTGTGTGTTTTAAAATTTCAAACTAGAACACACTGGTTTCTTCTGAAAGTCTTTTCAGACAAAACCTTTTTTATGATATGATCTAAGTCTTACATGCTGCTTTTATTTTTAAAAGGTTTTAAAAGGTATTTGTGTGTCTATCTGCCTGAAAGCTACTAAATGCATTTGCTTTGCTGAAAAATTCTATGACCAAATCTCAGTAAAAGTGCAGTGATGTTGGGAGGTACCACATGAATCTTTCGTAATACGGATGTTAAAAGAAATGTAATGATACAATCCAGTGTTGTGAGCCTGTTACCTATTTGACAACTTTAGAGTTAAAACTCAGGACTGGCTTGTCTGTCTTCTCACTACCCTTTCTTTTCTGGCATAATCTGATCTTAATGGGGGGGTCTGGATATATTTCTGATATACTTTAGCTCATAAGGTGGCTGCAATAGATTTGCAGCACTGTGTGAGTCACTAGTGAGATTCTCCCATAATGTTGTCTAGAGAGCTGGCCACCCACATCCAACTGTGTGAACAGAACAAGAAATTTTATGAGGAGCAGAGGAGCAGAGTACTGCTTTACAAGCAGGGGATCCAAAGTCTTGGCTTGCCCAGAAGATGCAAGCTGGGAGGTGATGTGGTAACAATCGACTACTATGTTAGCAAATGTTACATCTCTTCTCTCTCTTCACCTATTTAATCTCAAAGACACTGTTGGTGCCAACAGAGAGAATGTTTCAAACCTTCAAACCTGTGAGTTTCTGAGACATTTTCCTACTGCATGGGGGAGAAAAAAAGGAAAACACTGTGAGATGGATGTTAATAAATTTGGTAATAGAAGATATATAATAGCACAAGGCTAGACTTGGTAGCTCGGGAGGTCCTTTCCAGTGTTGTATTTCTATGGAGAGCTTAATCCTCTTCTGTATAAATCATTCTATACTTGCCACCCTAAGTAGGTTATGCTGCATTATCTCTTCCTGAGCTCTGTTTCTTAATCCTCAACTCAGCCCCATACAGGGAGGGCCATTTGCCTAATACTTTACTCACTTTTGTGAGCAATTTGGCTGTGAGAAGAAGGGTAAGAAAAAGAGCAGGAGGAATCTGATCTGGCCTCATCTGCTTGCCATGACAACTGCTCAAACTGTTTTGACTTGCCATAATGAAATGTTAAAATCCATCATTACAGATAAAATTGATTTTCACTTACATTTTTTAGTTTTTGGTAAAATCTGGAAAAATTTTCTTTTTAATGCTTCCGTCCCTTTCTCTCCTTCCCTCTCTCCAGTCCCAAATACCAAAGTGCAAAAAAACAGAACACCCTGACTCCTTAAACTGCGCATTGCTGACACAAGTAAAGGCTAACCTGACAATTTGAGCATGTTTTAGGAAAAAAATTTGAGAAAAATAGATGAAGATCTATTTCTTCTCAAAACTTGCAGAACTGAAATCTCATTTCTGAAGAGTTATAAAATCTGTACTTTACTGAGACAAGTTGCATCATTTAGACATTTACTAGCATTGTCTGCACAGGGAAGTAAATGGCATTGTGTTGAAAAGGAGGCAATTCACTGTTTTTCTAGAGCAAGAAGACAAAAGGAAGATGTAAGAATGTCAAGCAGTTTATGATGTGGAAATAATAAGAGTGTCCTCCCCAC
>VYZX01004379.1:0-60693 GCA_013401335.1 Brachypteracias leptosomus
CTGTTAAAGAAGGTCTCATCCATCTGGGGAACAGCAAAAGTTCTCCTTGTGAGGTGGAACTTGGCTTTAAGGAAGGAGGAAAGAGCACAGAGCCCTGGAGACTCACCTTAATGATGTTGAGCAGCTCACGCCGATCAATGCAGCCATTGCCATCTACGTCATAGAGCTTGAAATACCAGCGCAGCTTCTGCTCCATCTTCCCGCGGAGGACGAGGCTGAGGGCAGCCACGTATTCCATGAAGTCAATATATCCATCCTGTGGGACAACGAAAACCAAACTGTGACAGGAACAAACTGAGGGAGTTATGGCTCTGGAGCTGCTTTACCTTATTGCTCTTCAGGTTCACGGCTAAAGAGAAAGACAAACAAATGACACCAAGATTTGGACTTGGGGAAAAGCTCCAGTACACACACACACATACACACATGTACTATTTCTCTGGCCACCTTTAAGATCTCCTAAATACCTGGATTCCTAACATTCTGCTCTCTCCCATGCCTAGGTTACTCTGTGTGTGCCATCTGCAGAGATGGAACCTGTCACTTCTGATGGCCAACGTGAACAAACCCCTCTGTGTCCACCCCAGCAGAGTGCCCTTGGCCTGCTGGGAGAGCAACCTGACCCAGAGCCCTGGCCTCAAGCAAAGTGGAAGGTAATTCTACCCTGGGTTTTCTGTACTAGTCTGCTCCATCTTTGTGGGACACTGCTGCTATCTCAGTAAGCCATAGAACTCTTCTCCATTCTCTGAAAAAAAAGTGACTGGAGATGTTTTTAAAAACACATAGAACATGATCTGACAGCTGCATTAACACTGACTGAAATCTGAAGTGGTTAAAAACTAGTAACAAGTAAGCACATATCTCTGTCAAAGATTCTGAATAACTACTGCAACAAATTACAGAGCAAAAAAAGAAGCAGTTTTCCTTTGTTGAGGTATTTAAATAAAGTCAGATGCCTTTCTGGAATGGATGTAAATAAATACATGTGAAAGGTGAATGTAGGTGGAGCAGCAGAGCACTNTTCTGTAATATTCCTGAATATCCCTTAACTCCTTATGCCTTCTCAAATGTCCAAACCAATGTTCTTTGCTTGGTCCCTAGGCTTTCCTTCTCCAAAACTGACCTCATGATCCCCCACCTGTTTCACATGTCCCTGTGACTAGTTCCTCCTCAACTCACAGACATTTGCTGCAGCCATTTCAGAACCCTGGGGCAGAGAGCAAAGCTGAACTTTCCCAGGCTGCCATAACCCCAAATTTCTCTGTCATTGAGATTACAGGGCCTGCAAGCACAGGCTTAAGCATATACGGATAAAAAACCAGGGAAAAGTGAGGGGCATTGTGGGTTTAAAAGAATTATGGGGGCTCCTGTTTCTTACCTTAGAGACAGGCAGTGAGGAATATTGCCTAGCTCCCAGCTCCTGCTCTCTGCCACACCTCCTGGCACTAAGGAGGGCCACACAGATCGTCTGCCTGTGCAGTATTAATTTCAGATGCCAAATACTTGGAATTTACTTCATCTGTGAATGTTATAATTTCTGTTGTGTTTAATTCCTGTAGTCTCTACTAATACAGATACATTTTCTAATAAGAACATACAAGACTACCAATAAGGTCTCCTTTCATTAGTATTTTGCTAGTCAAACAAGGCCGAATCAATCAATACACAACAAAGAATTATCAAAATTCAACAGTGACCTTGCACAAGGTAGTTCAGTAGCAGGGTTATGTTATCTATGGCATTATCTATGCACATTAACCCGCTACTTTACCTCAGTGTCCCTCAGCAGCTTTCCACACGGATGTTTGCAAGAGAAAGCCAAGGGCTTGGACAGTGCAGGAGCTGGTTTGCTTTTAAGCAGTACGAGGCAGTCAATTTCCTTGCTGGAGAACTCACCTTGTTCATATCAAAGGTGCGGAACATCTGCTCAATGTACTCATTGGCCTCTGGATCCAGCCCTCGAAGCCCAAAGAACTGTTTAAATTCGTGCTCTGTCAGCTGCCCAGAAGGACACTCCATCATGAACTTTTTGTACCAGTGGTGGATCTCAACAGCCTGCAGATCATCCACAGTGGAGCTGCTGTTGTTCCCCATGCGTACGCGTGGTCAGAAGAATGATGCTGCAGGAACAATCCTCTTCCTCCTGCTGCTCTCACAGCACTGCCCGTCTGCTCCTGCCCACCTTCGACATCGGTGTCAGTTGAGGGAGGGATCTGACTTCCCCCGAGCCAATTATAAACGTTAATCTGCTTAGAGGCTGATGGACAAATCTGAAAGTTTCAATGATACAAACAGTCTTCTTAGAATGGAAAGGTGGTGCAAGATAATCTAGCGAATCACTGCTATTTCAGAGGCCGAATCAGAAAGGGTGAGAAGATTAATCAGACACTGGCACCAGGAGCTGTGCTGGTTTGGCACACTACCCTATTTTTATCCTTGATATAATTATACAGGAAGGCAAGAAGAAAAGGCTACAAGATGTGGGATTTGGGGTGAAGTAAAGATCTGCTCCTCTAACTGCATTTGAGAGTCTGTTTTCTCAAGTGGAAGCATTGGATAACTTGGCAGACAGGACCAGAAACCGCGGCAGGTGTTGTTCACCCCAAGTGTCGGGCCATGTAGGGAAAGCTCCTCTCCACAGGCACAGAGGAACCCAAATAATCCCTTGACCTGGCTAATCCCAGAACCACCACAGAAGTGGAATCAATCCATAAAAGGCTCATCTGCACAAACAGGAAGGAGCAAAAAGAGACGACCACATGCTGGGTAACCCAAATAACCCAGTAAGAGAAACAAAGCCCATGTCCTGGCTCCTTCTAAAGCTCTCACAGGGGAGCCAACAGCCCCATGGGCACAGAGGTTACACCCAACACCATGAGTCAAGGTTGTCAGAGTACCTCCAGACTGGGTGGGGTTACTGCCTAGGGCAAAGGAAAACATTGTGGGGTGCAGGGGAAGAGCATCTGGGGACTGTACAAGACTTATAATGGGATGTTTAGGGGAGGAACTAAAGGTGGGGAAAGGGATGGGACTAGGGTGGTTTGGGGATGAGCAAGTGTGGGAAAATGGAGCGAAGGGGGATACAAGGGGCTAGTTGCATGTAAAATGGTTGCTGGTCAGTATGAGTGTCTGGCCATGCCCTGTGCCTGATCAGCACAGCCTTTGCTGTCTTCTAACATTTCTGACTCTTTCTCTGGCTGTGCACCTTTGTTCTGTGTGTGCCCCACAACTGGAGTGGGGACCATGGGTCACAGCAGCCTGCAATGGTGCCAGCAATGGGAGTCAGTGAGGATCTAAGTGTCAGCAACTGGTGTCAGACCACGGATCACTGGATTCACATCTTGGGTGCCAGCAACTGAAGCAAGTAACAGTGTGTTTGTGAGCACACGATCACTGGTGAGGATCAGGCCAGACGAGCCAGAGAACAGGTTAAGTGGTTTGAGAACCAGGTGTGTCTGTGCCTCTGACAATGAGACAACCTCCCACTAGACCAGTTGCTCACAGCCCCAGCCAGCCTGGCCTTCAAAATGTCCAGGGATGGGGATTCCACCACCTCTCTGGGCAACCTGTGCCAGTGTCTCACCGCCCTCATGGGGAAGAACTTCTTCCTAACGTCTCATCTGAATCTACCCACCTCTAGTTTTTACCCATTCCCCCCAGTCCTACCACTACCCAACAGCCTAAAAAGTCTCTTCCCAGCTTTCTTGTAGCCCCCTTCAGATCCTGGAAGGCCACAAGAAGGTCCCCTTGGAGCCTTCTCTTCTCCAGACTTAACAACCACAAGTCTCTCAGCCTATCATCGCCATCTTCACTCAGGAATCGTTCATTCCAATGTCTCACCCCCACAAGCCTGCGTCTGTTTGTCCTGGTTTCGGTTGGGATAATGTTAATTTCCCCCCCAGTAATTGGTTCAGTGCTGTGGTTTGGACGCAGAACACAAACAACGTTATTCACAGCGGGATGTCTCAGTTGTTGCCGAGCAGCGTTTATACAAAGCCAAAGAATTTTCCGTTTCTCACCCTGCCCGGCCAGGAGGGGCTGGGGGGACACCGGGAGCAGGGAGGGGACACGGCCTGAACAGCTAGGCCCAATGACGCAGCAGGGTATCCCACCGTAGCGTATCGCGCTATGCCCAGTTATAAAGGAGGAGGAGCCGACCAGGGGCTTAGAAGAAACACAGAGAAAGAATCTTTACCATGGTCGTTAGCGGCAGGACGAAGAGAAGGAAGGTCCAGGCCGGTTGCACCCCAGAGAACCCTGTGAGAGGAACCCCCGCTTCTAACGGTCCTCCCTCACACAGCACCTGCGTCACTTCCGGCGCTGCCCCCGCCTCCGCTGATTGGCTGCCGCCTTGTTGTTGGGCGGGTCCCCGAGCCCCGCGCGGGATTGGCGGGTTTGTGCCATGTTGCAGGCTCGCCTCGGCGCCCGGGCGGCCGCTGCGCTGCCATTGGTCAGCGGTCACGTCTATCTCCGCTCCTCGTAGCTGATTGGTTGTCCTGCCGTAGAAAGGCGGAAGCTGCCGCGGCGTGTTCCGGTGCTGAGGTGGCCGGGGCGGGTTCGGTTCCCGGTAGCGGAGCGGTCGCCGGTGGGGGGGGGGGGTTTGGGGCGGGCCGGTGTCCCCCTCCCGCCGTGCTCGGGCTGTGCCGCCGCCGCTCGCTCACTCTCTCTCGGGTTCCTGGTCTGACCCGGCCCGACCGCGCCCCGCCGGTGCTGCCCTTCGCCGGCCTGACCGCGGAGCCCAAATGTAACCGGGTAGCGGAGCCCGCCCGGGGACGGCTCCCGCCCCGTGAGGCTTGGAGCCGTTGAGGTCAGCTGAGCTCTCGCCGGTAAGTCGCTCTGCGGGACCGGCGGGGGGGCCGTGCCCCGCGGTGGCTGCACCGGCGCCGGTTTCCCGGGTGGGAGGGGGGTTGTCGCCGCCTCCCGGGGCCTGGGAGCGCGGGGGTGGGCAGGGTCTGCTGCTCGTCTTACTCTCCTTGTCCCTTCCAGAGGCCCCTGCGCGGTGTGAGAGGTTTGGTCCAGGGCGTGTGTGTAGCGGCAGCGCCTTCAATGTCTGTTTGCCTTCAAAAAGAGGGAAATGCAGAGAAGTTAATTCATGTATAATAAACTTTTACTAGAATAAACTAGGGAAAAACACTGTCAGGTGTTCTGTATGGCTGATACCTAGCGATGTGTGGATTTATGCAAAGCTTCTGGCTTGTGTGCAGTGTTCTGGGGCTGGTGATGGACTGGGGCTGTTGGTCAGTGAGATAAAGGGTATTTCAGAGTAAAGGAGCCTCTAGAATGTTGCTGGAGTCCCAGTGGCCAAAGTAAACTCTTATGAGCAAAAGTTCATTAGCCATAGGAAGGCTGAGCAAAACATTTTCAGCTATGGCCAGGACACAGGCTCTACTGGTTTACATGATGGACACGGTGCAGGTTCTGTGTGCTCTGCTCTTAGAAGGCTGTAAATCTGAACCAAAGTCAGTATGGCCCTGGCAGAGCAAGAGTGGAAGGGTCTGGTTCCCCAGGGCTGTGCTGTTGACTTTGTTTGGGTGAGGCCGTGGAACACTCTGCCCTTTTGTGTTTGTCTACTGCTGCTGATGAGGAAACTGGCCAGTGTTGTATAATGCTGTTCTGCTGCGAGCTCAAAAGTAAATAAGAAGCACAAGCACCAGGATATTCCTGCCACAAGTCCTTGAGGCTACTGTGTAGGACAGCTCCCACCTAGTGGGACAGTATTTAAAACTATGTTATGCTTGTTCCTGGGTTTATTGGCAGGTGGCTTCAAAGACCAGGTTCTGTACAGTGGTGTCCAGGGACAGGATGAGAGGCAATGACCACAAACTGAAACAAGGTTCCCTCTGAACATCAAGAACTGCTTTTTTTACTATGTAGGTTGCTAAGCACTGGCACAGGCTGCCCAGGGAGTTTGTGGAGTCTTTGTCCTTGGATATATTCAAAAGCTGTCTGGGCATGGTCCTGGACAACTGGCTGTAGGTGGCCCTGTTTGAGCAGGGAGGTTGGACCAGGTGACCTTCAGAGATTTCATCTAACCTCACCCATTCTGTGAGAAGATCCTCTTTTCTTTGTTGTCCTTCACTGAGTTTGCTCCAACAAGTTCCCACCTGCCTTGTTCTGGTGAGCCCAGAACTGGACAAAGTACCCCAGATGTGGCTTCCCCAGTGCAGAGTGGAGAGGAAGGGTCACCAGCCTCCTGGCAACGCTCCTGATACAGCCCGGGATGCTGTTGGCCTTTGCCATGAGGGTGCACTGATGGCTTATGGTCAGCTTGTTGGCCACCATGACCCCCAGGTCCTCTGCAGAGCTGCTCTCCAGCTGGTTTGCCCCCAGCATGTGCTGGTGCTCGGGGTTTCACTTCCCCAGGTGCAGGAGTTGGCATTTCCCTTGGACCTTCATCAGGCTCCCGTGTGCCCCTTTCCACAGCCTGACCAGTGCCCCTGGATGGCAGGACACCCATTTTGGGGGTTTTGGCCACTCCTTCCAGCCAGTTCTGGACTCCCCACCAAGGGAGAGAAGGCAGTGAGCACCTCAGCCTCTCCTGTGCTGGGCCCCTGCCACATTTGGCAGTGAGCCCATGTCTTCCCTGGGCTTCCTTCTGCTGTTTATGTGATTGTAGAATCACTTTTCATTGCTCTTCATGTCCCTTGCCTGAGAATATGATGTAGCAGTGAGTTCAGAAGACATGAGTCTGCAAGGCTGTCCTGTACCCCTGCTTGATGTTGTGGTGCCTGTAGCTTGTGTACCTGTGCTCACCCCACACCTATTTCTGGTTACAACTGATGTCTGCCCGTGCCTAGATTCTGTTCTTCTCGTATTTCTAATACCACTTGTAATAACTCCTCTCTTGGTTCCATCAGTCCTGAACCATGTTACCTTCTATTACCTCATGTCACGTCTCAGACACATGTTGTGCATTTGACTTTAAGAAGCTGTGGCCCAATGCTCAGTAGGAAGATCAGATCTATCCTCTTCAAATGTTGGTGACTGTCAGAGAGAGGCATTTTTGCATGTGGGTGACTTCTAAAATGTGCTTTTACCACTGCCAAGGCAGCAGGTTCTGCTTCTGACTGGGGCATTGTGGAGGTGGGGATTTACAAAACTATAAATACTTTATTTTGGTTGTTGTTATTGTTATTATTAGTCAGGGATTCCAGGTCTTTAAGTCTTTTATATTACCAGCTTGGTGAACAGTTGATGTTGCCAGAAGGAATTTATTTAGTAGGAACTGTAAATCTATATTATTCTTGAATTCCTTGCCTCAGTCTCACCTGGGACCAGCTGAGAAGCCAGCAAAGGACTAGTACTTTTTTCACTGGCTATTGTATTGATGCAGAATGTGGCCAGTCCTGGCTCCCTGACACTTTGCTTCTTGAGTAGTTTCATCCTCTAGAGCTGTTTGCAGGCTTGTCTGAGGCCTGGATTCTTGCCTTGTATCTTTTTGCTTCATTAACTGCTTCTCAAGCATTTTATTTCTTAGGCTGGAGAGCAAAACTCCTGCCACAAAGCATCAGAAACCAGGGCACGTCTCTGCAGGAGCAGAAGAAACCCAGTTTCTCAAACAGAGGAGACTTTTCACATTTTGTATTTATTGCAAATGAATGACTAATAATCCCAAAGTGTACAGTGGAGGGTGAAGGATGGACTTATTTCTTTACTTCTGGATAAATTATTTTCATCTTTTTTTTTTTTCCCTCTCAGTCAAGAATCTTGGTTCATGCAACCTGTCAGTGCCCAGGGGATAAAAAAGAATGGCCTGAAGGACCTGTGTATGAGTGCTCTGCCTTGGGAACCTCTTCACTACTGGGAGGCAGACCTAGGAGCTGCTCGAGGCACACAAGAGGTTGGTGCTCACCAGCCCTTTTCTGCTGTTGATGGTCTAGAGTGTGACATTTTCTACTTCAGCAAAGTCAGGTGGTTGGACAGTGTGACTGCTACAGAAAAATGATGTGCTTCTGTCCTCTCTGTTGTCAGTATTGCCACACTGTTAGTGGCAATCTAAGAGCAAAGATAAAGGAGGTCAGGAATGAGCAGATCATTGTAGCCAGCTTTAGAAGCCTACTTCTAGTTAAATGGAGACATCTTGCCATAGAATGGTTTGAGTTGAAAGGAACCTTAAAGATCCTCTAGTTCCATTGCCCCTGACGTGGGCAGGGGCACCTTCCACTAGACCAGGTTGCTCAAAGACCCATCCAACCTGGCCTTCAACACTTCCAGGAAAGGGGCACCCAAAGCCCCTCTGGACAACCTGTTCCAGTGCCTCACCACTCAGAGTGAAGAACTGCTTCCTTGCGTCTGACCTAAAGCTGTACCTACAGGCCATGTTTGGTCTGTAAAGAGATTACTTCATTTAAGAATCACTTACTCTTGGGTAAACTGAACAGGTCTTGGTTCTCTAATGTCATTGTTAAGAAAGATGAAGAATTAACTATGAGGGTGACTTGAAATCTGGTATAAAAATGTGTTTTTCAATCATACATGTGGAGTGGTGAAGGTGTCTTCATGTGTCTTACCAGCACGTCCTCTGCTCTTATGTTCAGAGGGTCTGACTGCTTTTGTTAGCATGGTCATTTCTTTATTCTGGAGGTTTTACTTTGGCTTTTCTCTCTTGGCAGAGGATTTGTATCCCCTGTAAGCCTGGTCCCTCTAATGTTAGAGATCTGCATGAAGGGAGGTTGCTGCTTCGTAACAGTTTTGGCTCTGTAACTGTATTCTGCTTCCTTGTTTTGTTTTAGGCTGAAGATGCTGAGTCGTTTGTCAGGTTTAGCAAATACTGTTTTACAAGAGCTGTCGGGTGATGATGGAGGTGCAGTCACTGAACCCTCTGTTGCTGTAAGTACCGTGTTATCTAAAGACTTTCAGATCTTATTGAGAGTTAGTTTGGGGAGTGTGACTGCAGTGAGAACTGTTTCCTGCTGCTTCACTGCTGGGCACTAGCCTAGGCTGTCATTCCACTCTGCTCCTCCTCTATTCCTGACCTCTTAGGTCAGCACTTTTGTGGGCAGATCATAATCTCCTTAATTTCCACACCTCAAGGTGATCCTAGAAATGAACTAGAATTAGGGTGAAGAAAGACTTTTAAAGAGTACTATGGATTCTGTGTAGCATAAAGGGGAGCTCTCCATGACTGGGTGACAGTGGCAGGCTTGGTACAAGAGACAGTGGGTAGTGGGTGAGTGGCAGAGTCTCTGCAGAGCCACTCTTCGGATTAGCTCATGTTGTGTTCAGCAGATGTGCTCTTTCTTCATGTCTTGGCTGATGGGGTATCCTGAGCTCTCCTCCTGGTTTCACCCAATTGTATGTGGTTCTATAGGCTACATGGAGTGCAAGGAGCAGAGTGCAGCACTTGGGAGTGGAGCTGTAGATACCATCTAGATGCTGTGCTGAGGTCTGTTTAGCCTTTTTTCCCTCCAGAGCACTTGTTTTGTTGTTTCAGGGCCAAGCTTTAGAGCCAGAAGCAGAAAGCATGGAGGAGGCACCTGAGGACCTGTTGGAGCGCCTTGCCCAGACAGAGCAACTCGTGGTTCAGCTGAAGGACTTGATCAGAGAAAAGGATGCCCAGCTCCAGCAGAAAGAAGCTGCACTCAAGGTACCACTTCTGTCACTGGGGACCTGGGAGCAAGAGTTAAGTGCTGCTCCAGCTTTCTGTGCTAGCCAGTCTCTGGCTTCTTTAGAACACTTGAGACACCTGCACTGCTGAACACATCAGTGCCAGAGAATGCATAGAATCCATAGGATGGACCCTAGCCCAGGAGTTGTGGGACAGCTTCTCTTCCTTTTGCTTAGGGTTAATTCCTTCTAGATTAGTGTTACATCCAAGTCATGTAGCAGTTTGTCTCAGAGCTCCTTAAGGCCTGTGCAGATTTCTGGTGGCTCTAATAAGCCTCACACAAGATTTTCAAGTGTTCTTCTTTCCCCATGTTGGAGTGTTTGAGGGAAGGAGTGGGCTGTGCTGCAGGCACCCAGCAGTCCAGTGGCTTTGTGACCAAAGATACATGCTGCATGCCCTGGGGCATGGCATGGGAGAAAGTGCAGCTGCTCCAGACAGTGTTGGGAGGCTGCACATCATAGAGGAAGTCAAGCTGAGCTTGTACTTTCTGCTAGGAGAGGTCCCTGGAGTGATCTAACCCTTGAAGAGAAAGCACTGGAGCAGCAGCTAACGACTTTGCTGTGTATAGTTCCAGAGCAAGGTTGTTTCCTGGATGTGTTTTTTTTCAGCATCGTTGCTGGGGGGGCAGATTTGGACAGAGAAGTGACAAGTTCTGTAACTTTTCCAAGTGGTGCTGGCAGTGTGATCACTGGAATTTTAAGTGCAGCCCATTTGGATCCCTCTTTTCCAGGAAGAGCGGGAGGCTGCAGATGCCAAGCTGATGAAGCTGAAACTTCAGGCCAAAGCCAGACTGGCCTCTCTGAACAAACGCATTGAGGAGCTGACAGAGAAAGGATCAGCAGTGCCTGCACAGACCTCACCAGAACAGCAAGTGAGTTGCTCACCTCTCTCCAAGGCTGGGAGAACAGAGCTACTTAGAAGATGTTAACCTCCCCATGGTGGGGGCCCATGGGAAGGCTGCATTTTAGGTATCTAAGTGGTACTGTTAATTTCTGGGCTTTTAGCAGAGTGCCTCATTTCCAGGAGAATTGAAATACCAGCTTGTATCTTCCTACCAAGTAGTTGGTATTGTATACAGAGTGATTGAGGCTGCTCTCAAGCTTTTAAAGTGGGTAAACATCAATTATGTTCAGATATAAGAGTTTATGCATTCTGGAAAAACATGATAGTTGAAATCTTGAGCTCTGGGAACTTTGTGGCTGTGCTGCAGTCCTTAATTGTGGCACTCCATGCAGTGGCCAGTGTGTAAGGACTTTATCAGAAGCTTTTCCAGATCTGGCTGTAATTAGCAATCCTGAAAGCTAATCCCAAGTGAGCAAACTGATCCATCCATCCTTCCCCCCAGGCAACTGCTTTGCCCCAGCCTCATAAACTATGTATATTCCTGGCTTAAAGCTTCCTGCACTTCTGTTTTCTTTATTTAATCCTCTTCTACTTCTAAGCTTAAGTGCAACTGAAGCTTTCCTTGTCTGTCTACTCTACCTGCTTCCAAAGACCTTCTCTGTAGGTGACACATTTTTTGAGTAACAGCAGCTTCTTTCTTTCTTTTATAACACTGACTCACGAATCCTTCTAAAAGCCTTCATCCATTTTTATGGATGGGTTTAAAGGGCATAAATATTTCATAAATCATAGAGTGGTTTGGGTTGGAAGGGACCTCAAAGCTCATCTAGTTCCACCTTCCTTGCCATGGCAGGGACACCTCCCACTAGACCAGGTTGCTCAAGGCCCCATCCAACCTGGTCACTGAGTTACCTCAGCCTTCTCCCCATCCCTCGTGGCTGGGTCTCCTGTTTCCTTCCAGAGAGGACCCACATCTTCTCTAGCCCTCCTTCCATCACTGACAGATCTGTAGAAGTTTCTCTTGTTGCCCTTGATGGCTCTGGCCAGATTTCACTCTATCAGGGCTTTAGTTTTCCTAACTTGATCCCTGGCTGCTCAGACAACTTCTGTGTAGTCCTCCCAGTCTACCTGTCCTCTTTTCCACTCTGTAGACTCTATATGGTATTGGTGATCTTTGATCCAATACCTGAAACAAGGGGAAAAAGGAGATACATTTTGTATATATTCACTCAAAAGTCCCCAGTGCTATAGTTGTGGGTGCTGAGATGATAACAATAGAAGGATGTTTTTTCTGCTTTTGGGTGATATTGTTGATGTGCTGGACCTGGTATCTGGCTCTGTTTGAAGCAGGTGTTCAACTGTGGTGCTGGAGAATCACCTGCCATAGGGATGGTCCTTGAGAGGCAGAAGGTGCAGGTGTCATCTGCTGGTACATCTGAGTAGATACAGCCCAAGCACAGGTTTTGTGTGAAGTGTTGTCCAAGTTTTAAATGTCATGGTCATAAACAAAGGATTTTAGTGCCTCAAAGTGAAGTAGAACTGATGGTTGTTTGTATGTTCCCTTTGCTTATTTCTAACAAGTTCATTGCTCTAAATCCCTTTAAGTCTAAAGAGATTTCCATGGGTGTTTTCTGTAGTCTGGAATGTTTTTTTTTTTTGTCTGCCCCTTTGTCATGTGGAGAAATATTCTTCTATTGCTAATTTTTAAAAGTTTCATTTCTGTTGTTAGAGAAATCTGTGAAATTAAAGCCACACAAATCAAGGTGGCCATATCATAGATTATGTATTATACTCTATTGAATAATATGATTTACCTTAGTTTAGATGGTAAGCATTCAGGGGTAATTAGCCATTCCAAAGTGATTTGACACTTCCCAGTTAAAGACATCTTGTGTGTATCTACACACAAACCAAAGTGTAAAGTTAAATTAACTGTAGTAGAAATAATCGTTTGTTTAGGAGTCAAGAGTGCAGTAGCATTCTAATTTTTTTACTTTATTTTAATTGCCCAGTAATACTGATCATTTTTGTTTCTTTTCTTCCACTTCTTTCCTCTTGCAATGTCAGAATAACCAAAATTCAAGTGAAGGGCATAGAGAGGAAGCTGAAGCACTAAAAGAGCAGCTCAGGGAACGAGAAGAGACTGTTGAGGACCTGAAGGAGCAGCTGGCTCTAGCCCAAGGGAATCTGAAAGATGCTGAAATAAAGTATGCAACACAGGTACAGAAAACAGTTTTTATTCATCAGTCTTGTGTGTGTGTCTGTTTCCTACCCACCACTTGAATAGAGTAGTTCAGTTCGAAGGGACCTACAACGACCATCTAGTCCAACTGCCTGCTCAAAAGTGAAAGCATATTATTAAGGGCATTTTCCAAATGCCTCTTAAATGCTGACAGGCTTGGGGCATCAATCCCCTCTCCTGGAAGCCTGTTGGCAGCGTGGGACCACCCTCTTGGTAAAGAAATGCTTCCTAATCATAGACTCATTACATTGAACCTTCTCTGATGCAATTCTGAGCCATTCCCACATGTCCTGTCACTGGGTAATTTAAAAGAGAGTTGTTCCTGAGGACACTCTGCTGCCAGGGGATACAGTAAATCATAGAATCATAGAATTGTCAAGGTTGGAAGGGACCTCACAGATCATCTAGTTCCAGAGGATTCTTTCAGCTCCCAGGTCTGCCTCTGTGTCTTCTACTGGGGATGAGCAGAGGAGCTCTTTATCTCATAATGTAAGAGCTGTTATGTTGCTTTGTATTTATTTATGGAAAGATTTTTGTTAATACTCTGAATTGCAGGGTTAGGGTTTGATCTGTGAATTGCACAGCATCCTAAACAAACTCAGAAGTTCTATGAAGTTGCAATTATATAGTAATCATATCTTTTATCATTCTGCACATTTTTAGGTGATCTTCTATGGGTTTTGTTTTCTGGGATCTGAAATATTATCAGTTGATACGTACACATTAGTAGGACAAAGACACCATTTGACTGAGGGTGACATACAGGATTATCTAGTTGAAGATAATCACACAATATGCTGGTGCATGTTGAAAGCAAGCCTGCTGTGTGACTGTCCAGCTTGTAAGCTTCTTGGTTTTGGGGTTTTTTTTAACTTTTGTGCTTGTGCTTTCAGCTGAGCTCCCTGCAGGAGGCGATTCAGGAGAAGGAGGCTCTCCTGGAGGAGCAGGCTCACCAGCACCAAGCTGAACTGCTCAAGATAGCAGCCCAGTCAGATCTGGAAGTAGAGATGCAGCAGGTATATTTGATATTTTAATCTTGTTATGGGAGGAGAAAGGAAAAGAAATTGTACCATTCTGAAACACCTGGGAGAGCAGCTCTCATCAAAATAACTCTGAAGGAGGGAGAAGAGATAAGATTTGATTGTCTGGGGTTGGGGATGTTAGTTTGGACCTTCAGAGTCCAGCTTCAATCTGCTGACTTGCTATCAGTAGAGAGAACAGTTAAAAAGTATGAAATTATTTACTCCAGTTCCCAGTTTGTGAAACAATGATGAGCTTTTCCTACTGCACCAGGGCTCCAGAGTGTCAGCAAAAATGAAGCTGTTCAGGATATTAAAGTAACTGTTCTGAAAATGAGGTGTATGGGTGAAACCAGGCAGTCCAGCCTGCTTGTGTCAGCCTCCCAGACACTGGTTGAGCCCTGTCTCTCCCACAGAACCTGCGTGCCCTTCAGAGGAAGCTGGAGGAGCAGGAGGCAGCTCTGCTGGGACGAACTCAGGTGGTAGAGCTGCTGCAGCAGGAATTACGTTCTGCTGAACAACAGAACCAGGTACCCTTTCATGCTTCACTTACTGCCTTCCTCTCGTGGAAGTGGTGGATGGGGCCTTTGTCAGGAGTTCAGAAGTTACCAGATTAGCTTATTTCTGGCACCAGCTGGGGAGCTCCCAGGTCAGGTTTCAGAGCTGCAGGTCTGTGTGTGTAGCTTATAGCAGCTCCAGCCAAACAAGAGGGATGGGGACACTGCAGCAGCCACCTCCAGTGACCCAGATGCTGGGCAGGTGGACAGGGACAAAACCTATCCATGCTCCAGGCTGCTGACTGATAGGTTCAGAACCATCAAACACACACCACTTACTAAGACTGAAGTGCCTAACACAGCACTGCTGTAGCTACACTGCTTCTGGACTTCAGTATCCAGGCCAGACTAGAGCAGAGACAGGTCTTCTTTGGTATGTCGTGCTGAGAACTTGCTGATATGATGACACAGCTCCTGGAGTGGCCTTGGCTCTCACTTAATCATTTTGGAGCTTGAAGAGAATGAGATCAGGTCTGTGCATCTCTAACTGTATAACCATGTGCCCCTTGAGACAGGGTTTGGGACAGAGGTCTCCCCTGAGCCTCCTTTCTCCAGCCTAAAGTTGAAGGTTATTTTCTCCTTTCCTCCTTTCTGCTACCTAGTTATTAATTTAATGGCAATTAAAAAATACAGTCCAGGTACTCTGCTTTGGCCGTGTATTGAGCTAGCTGAGGGTTAAAATTCATTTCCATATCCTTCTACAGACACTCCTAGATCAGTGCCAGAAGCTGGAAGTGGACCTAAACTCCCTGAAGGGTGTGCTGGATGCAGAGAGACGAGAGTCTCGGGATCTCAGAGAGAAGATGGAGCTAGAACTAGCTGAGAAGAAGCTCTGCTCCCACCGCTTGCAGGAGGAGGTGCAGGGTCTCTCGGAACAGCTGGAGGAGGCAAGAAGAGCACAAGCTGAGTTGGAGGTGAAGTATAAAGACCTGGAGCAGGAACAGAGGCTGGAGGTGGAAGAGAAGAACCTGCAGATCAGTTGTCTTAGGGTGGCTGAGCAGGAGCTGCAGTCCAGCCACGCTGCCCTGGTGGCTGAGAAGGATCGGCTGAAGCAGGACCTTGACCGGCTGTTGGTGTCTGCCCAGAACAGCTCTACAGGACAGCAACCACATGGTGAGCAAGCACAGCAGGCTGGGAAGGGGGCTCTCAACAGCCCAAGGATCATTGGGTTGCCTTCTGTTTGGATTTGGGTTTGTAATAGCTCATGAGAAAGTCTCAGTGTAACAATCCTGACTGCACAGGAATGTAGGAGTGGTTGTGCTGGATCAACTGAAGGTCTCTGGTCCAGTCCCACCTTTCTGTCTCTGGCAGTGGCCAAAGTCAGTTGCAAGAGGAGGAGCATAAGAGTATATATGGTACTTCTCTTGTGTATTGTCCCAGCCTATAAGCTTCTGAGGCTTATGGATTTCTTGAGCCAGATGTATTTTTTTAATTAATTTTAATAACTTGTTGGATTTTTTCCATTAGCTTCTGTAAATTCTTTTCATGTATTATTGAGTATATGTTTAAACTGGATATATTTCAGAAAAAAGGCAAGAACACACCTTAACTCCCTTTTTTTTTCTCCTCCATTAGATGAACTTGTGCAGAAATCTGAAGAATTTGTCTGCTCTCAGAATGAGCTGAGATCCCAGTCAGTCCTGCAGGTCTCTGAGTTGAATAAACAGGTATGGCTTTCATAGAAGTCTCCTGAATTTTTGTCATATGTCAAGGAACTGAAACCAAACGAAATATTTGGAATTAGTTTCTTATGATGTATTTTAAATGATATATTGCTTGAGGAAGGCTCTTATGGATTCTCTCAGCTCTTGGGCAGACATGTTATGACAATGGAAGCCTGGGAAGAAATAGGAGTCAATTAGAGTAATTTGAAAGCTGCTGATTGATTTGTTAAACATTAAATGAAAGATCAAAGACTTGTGTGCATGCATAAATTAAATTATACTGAAATTTCTTTCTTCCCTCTGTCCTATATTGAAACAGGATGAAACAACTTCACAGGAAAAAATAGATCAGGAAGATCAGAATGGGACCTCACTCCTACCCACAGAAAACTTGGAAAGACAGAAGCCTGAAGATAGTATGATTATCTTTTATCTATTTTAATATTCTTAAAGTATTTAAGGCTTATTCTTGCCTATTTTTAGATAATAAGCATGTCCATGGTTACTGGTTCGTTATGCTTTCATTGCCAAGATCTTAAAGGATACTCTAGAGTTCTTTCTGGTGGTTAAAGTAGAATTTAATTCAAAAGGGAAAAGGAACTATTTGAATCTCAGGCAGTGAACAGACCAACAGAAACAAATACCATTTTGTATAGTCTGTGGTATATGAAAAAGAGTTTAAAGGGGCACAGAAGAAAACCTTATACCGTATGTTAGTTATGTCCTCGCTGCATGCTCAGAACTGGAAAGTACAAAAATTCTTACTCCAGAAACTGTTTAACTTGCTCCTCAGTTTTATTTTGCATATATATTATCACACGTTTCATATCGTCATTGATAGCTACGTGCTCACAAAAATGGGGCCTGTTTTTTAATGCTTCTAAATTGATACTTCTGGGGAAGAAAGACAATTAAGTTGTGTAAGTTGTTTTACTGGCTCTTATACTAAAAGGTTGAGGCATCATCCCTAATGGAACTAGCTAGGACTGAGATAAATTATTCTGTGATTCACGTTGGAAGGGATCTAAGGCAGATTTTAATCCAGCTTCCTCCCAGAAGCAGGATCAACTATGAGATCAGACTGGATTGCTCAAGCTTTTATCCAGTCAGGTCTTGGAAACCTCCACTGGTGGTGGCTGCACAACCCCTGGGCAGCCTGTTACACACTTCCCTGTCCTTGTGCCAAAAAAGTCTTTGTTAATCCAGTGGGAACCTCTTTTGTTTCTGTGTGTGCGTGTTGTCCTTCACCCTCCTGCCTTTCACCACTGTAAAAAGCCTGGCTCTGCCTTCTCAATCTCTTCATAGGAGTGGGAAGGCTGCTTTCAGGTCTCCCCCAAACCTTGCGTTCTTCAGGGTTAAAAAAAAAAGCTGTGTTCCCTCAGTCCGTTCTTACAGGGGAAGAGCTGCAGCCCTGTGACCATCCTGATGGTCTTCCACTGATCTTGCTTCAGTCTGTCACTGTCTTCCTATATTGGGGGTCCAAAACTGAATGCAGTACTTGAGTGTAGCCTGATCAGTGCCCGGTAGAAGAGGAATGGTATCTTTGATGGATCTGCTGGCTAAACTGCTGTTCAGGATGCTGTTGACCTTGTTTGGTGCCAGGCACACTTGCCCACTCAGGCACTATCTTCTTGGGTGTTGAGATGGACTCTCCTTGTGCTTGGAGGGTCTTTACAAACCTGCCAGCCCTCCTGTGCTCCTCTGTCTGCCATAGGAGCCTACCTACTAGTTCCCTAAATAAGATGAAGTCTGGTCTCCTGATGTCTAGGATCTGTGCCTCTGTTACTCTCCTTCCTCACTCCCCTCAAGATCTTGAACTCCTATTTTATGGCCACAACAGCCAAGGCTGCCACTTCATGCCACTGATCACCACCCTCCTGGTGGCCATCCAGCTAGTTTTCAATCCACCTCACTGCTCATCCAGCCCATACATCAACAGCTTCTGTCACAAGTGATGGTGCTGAGAGCCTTCCTGAAGGCCTTGATGATATCCACTGCTCTCTCCTCATCTACCAGGCCAGTCATTTCATCACACAGTGACATATCTGTGATAAATGATGTTTATTTGACAGTTTACAGAAATATAAGTGTAAAAATATCCTGAGCCAAACGGCAGTTTAGTTCTTGTATCAGCCTTGACTTGGACTGTGGCTCTCAAGTGTTTCATTCTTCTCTAATTTTAACCATTTCTCATTTCATTTTTATCCAAATGAAATTTGAAACATTTGATGCAATAGTTTTTTTTTATTCTCCTTTATAAAAGTGTTTCTGAAACTTGATGCTCAATCAGCTGTCCTTTTAATTTTTGTCTGTGTAACAAGAATTGTTATTTTCTTAAAGCAGCATATTGTTTGGATGGTTTGCCTTTAAAAACACCCAAACCACACTATTGACAATGGTTTATATCTCCACTGCATAAGTGTTACTAACAGCCATGTGCCCTGGAATACTATCCTGTTACTCTAAATCTGAGTTTTAACTTTCAAATAAACACTTTCTTTGCATTTGAATGTTTCAGAAGTACCACACGGGCAACTCGATCTCCAGGCCCCTCAGCAGGAAGCTCTGATGGTCACAGAAAACACAAAGCAGGTAATAATTAAGCAGCTGAAATAAGCTGAAACTAATATAGGTCAAGGACTGGCCTTAAAACAGCTAAGCTGTTGTGGCCTTTTTTAGCAATCCTCTTTGGAAGGTTATTATTAACTGGATTAATGATGAAAGACAGAAATAGCTTCCAAATACTTCTTGTGCTGTGTTCTTATCAGAGCCTGCTTCCCTTTGCTGGCTGGGGGGAACTCTTGTGTCCTTCCCACCCAATCCACATTTGTGCTATTTTCTGCCTCTTGTGGGTTAGTCCTTCAGCAAAACCAGAGGCTAAACTGAGGCAGGTCTCAGGAAATACACTCCAGAGGCTGAGCTGTTGTTGTAGGAGGCCTTTCAAACCAGCCCTGCCAGTTCCTGCTGCCCTGGTGGGCATCTGACAGGTTGACTTTCTCTAACTGGGAGACAAGTAGACTCTCTCTCTCCTTGACCTCTTCCACTGTGAGCAGCCCCAGGAAGAGTTGCAGTCAGTCTGTTGTTGAGAAGAGTGCAGGATTAGATACCTGCTGCTCTGCTTTATACTCAGGAAGGTGATGGAGGTGACTGCCTCTGTATATCTGTACACAGGAGGGCTTATGAGAATCACAGGAGACTGAAGCACTTCAGAGTCATACTATCTATCCTGTAATTAGGAGAGAATGGGAAATAAGGGAATAGGAAGTTAAATTTGTCATCTAATTCTAAAGCCCGAGTCTTTCATGCTGCAACTTCAGAAACTGAAATGACCAGAAGTAACCTGAGGAGCCCTCCTGTTACTAGTGAGGCTACTACTTATTGCAATAGCCAGAGCTCAAGAAAGGGTAGCCTTAAACTACAAAATGTAGAAAGCAGATACCTCCAAAAGTGACCCTTTCAGGGGATTTAAAGGGAAATTGAATGCTGTTATTTTCTTACAGGCAAGAGCAGATGGATTTCCCATCGGGAGTGAGCAGTTTCCTGAGGAAAGTTGTCCACCTGCAATTCTGGAGTATCTTTCTACAGAGAAACACAAAGAGCTGTCAGTTTTGCTGCTGGAACTGCAAGAAGCCCAAGAAGAAATAACATTTTTGAAAAGGCAGCTTAAGGGCCCCAACAGCCAAACTTCTACAGGCAGCCAAACAGGAGAAGCAGCTGACCCCTTGGAAGATAACTCCCAGATACAGTTTCTGGAGAGGCAACAGCCAAAGGCTTCAGAAACACAAAATGAATTGGACAGTAGCACTGTGCCCTGCAGAGAGGAGATAATGCCAGCAGCCTCTGCAGCAGATCCAGAGCCTGGCACCTCTCAAGAGCTGATAGAGCTACAAAACCAAATCACAGAACTGCAGATACTTCTGCAGAAATCAGAAGAATCCTATAAGAAAGATCTAGAAGAAAAAGGTGCAGAAAGAAATAGGCTAAACCAGTTGGCTGAGGAATACAGAAAAAAAATAGAGGACTCTGACAGAGCATTTTGTGTTTTGACTGAAGAACGAGATCAGCTTCTGTGTCAGATGAAGGAACTTTCTACTGTAGCAGAACTGAAAGAGCAAGTGAAGCAACTTGAGGAAAATCTAGCCCTTTCAGAAAAGCAGAGGCTGTCAGACAGTCAGAGCAGTCTCCTGAGAGAACAAATCCAGAGTCTTAAAAATGAGTTTAAATCCAAGGAGATAAAAATTGAAGCTTTGCAAAAAGACTTGGATGAAGCACAACTTCAGCTTTCTGACCAGGACGTGCAACTAAAAGATCTGAGAAGCCAGATTGAGAAGAAGGAACGTGAAGTACTTGATCTAGAACAACTTTTGAGGAATAATACAGTTGAGATAGAAGGGCTTTCCCAAAACTTAGCTTCAAAGGGGCATGAAGCAGCAAGCCTAGAACAGCTTGTTGCTGAACATGCCAGGACTATAGAAAGCCTGCAGCAAACCTTGCTGGAGAAGGACCAGCAGATGACAGAGATCAGTGTCAGCATGTCTGAGAAAATGGTCCAGCTGAATGAAGAGAAATTTTCTCTAGGAAATGAGCTGAAGAGTCTTAAAGAGCAAACAAGTCTGTTATTAAAAGCCCAAGAAGAAAAACACCAAAACATAGAAGCGAAAGATACGTGCCCCACATTTCAGGCATCTGAGCAGCAGCCTGAGCCAGAGGCAGCATGTAAAGAAAGTGAGGTATCAGTAAATCAACTTGAAGGTCTGAAAAAAGAACATGAGCAGGTAAAGCGGAAGCTGCAGGCAGCACTTGTCAACAGGAAGGAGCTTCTGAAGAAGGTCAGCAAGTTGGAGAATGAGGTAGTCCAACTGAGGAGAGAACGTGAATCAGAAAACTCAGTGGCTCAGGAAGCAGAAGGGGAAGAAAATATGACAAGCGTGATAAGCAGAGAAGTGAATCTTGAAAGCCAGCCCAGTGAGGAGTATCTAATTCAACTGCTTTCTGAAAAGGAGTCTGAGCTGCAGAGCATCCGGAAGGACCTGCTGGATAAAGAAACTACTGAAGCACAATTGCAGGCAGTGATTGAGGAAATGAGGCAAAGCTTGCAAGGTAAGACAGACGTTGTTTCAGTTAAAGAAGAAATCACGGAGAGTCAGACAATCACAGACAAAGTAACTGAAACCAATAAAAGCCCAAAAGAGTATGAAGAAAATGAAAAAAATAGTTCAGCAGCTACAAATCTTGAAGAAAACCAAAAGTCGTCTCTGCAAGAGAGGATTTCAGCTCTTGAACAAGAAAAAGAACAACTCCAAAAAAAACTTCAGGAAGCCCTGGTATCCCGCAAAGACACTATAAAAAAGGCTCAAGAAAAAGACAGGCATCACAGAGAGCAGCTCAAACAGCAGAAAGATGATTACAACGTCCTACAAGAACTATTTGATAAGCAGAGCAAAGAGAAGGAGAGCATCCAAGCTCAGCTCAAACAACTCCAAGAACAGAAAGGATCAACAGAGGGTGTTCCTGGGAATCAAGATGAGTTGGATTCTTCATGCATGGAAGCAGAAAATAAAACAAATAACAAGCTTGTACAAGCTGCAGATGTTTCTGAGGAAGAGTTTAAGAAAAAACTTGAGAAATTGCAGATGGAGAAAGAGGAATTGGAATGTAACATTAGCCACATGCAAAGTGAACTTGCTTCCAAATCAGAATTAGTCTTTAATTTGCAAGAGCACGTAGCACGGTTGTTACTGGAGACAGAAGGACTGAAGAGAGCCTCTGACCAAGCTGAAGCGAAGGCAGCAAGTCTTCAAACAGAATTGGAGGAAAGTCGAGCAAAAATGTCTAGAGAAGACAGTCTGGAAGACCTGAAAACACTAATGCACCAAAGGGATGAAGAAATTGAACTTCTTAACTTGCAGTTAAGGGAGAAAAGTGAAGCTCTCAATAACGTGCAGGCACAGTTGCTGGAAAAAGAGGATTCTGTCAAGAGTCTGTGTAGTCAGCTGGAAACTCAAGCCCAGGTACATGAGGAACAAAGCAAGCGACTGCAAACAGAGCTGCTTGAAATTCAGGAGAAGCAAGATGACAGTGCAGAAGCAGCTAAACAGAAGAGTCAAATGCAGAGAAAGTTGCAGGCTGCACTCATCTCTAGAAAAGAGGCACTAAAGGAGAGCAAATCTTTAAAAGAGGAGCTGGCTAGTGCTAAAAGCACTATTGAAAATCTTCGTGCCAAGCTGACAAATGCAGAAAGCCAAATATGTGGCCATGGTAAAGAAATGGACACTTTAACAGAGAAGTTAGCAAGTGTCACTGAAGAGCGAGAAAAACTTATTGCAGAAGTTGATAAAGTACTTACAGAAAATCAGACTCTTGATGGGAGCTGTAAAAACCTGACACTTACTCTAGATAGAGTTGTTCTAGAGAAGGAGAAGCTGGAGAAGGAGATGGAATCCTTGAAAAGCTTTCAAGCTGCTGAGAGTTCTGAGTGGCAGGAGAAACATAAGGAGCTTCAGAAAGAATATGAAACTCTCCTGCAGTCCTATGAAAATGTGAGTAACGAGGCTGAGCGGATCCAGCGTGTTCTGGAAACTGTCAGGCAGGAAAAGCAGGAGATTTTCATGAAGCTGAAAAGTGTTGAAGCAAAGAAAGAGGAAACGGACAAGCAGCTACAGGAAGCTGGGCAGGAAATTGAGGGAATGAAGGAGAAAATGAGGAAATTTGCAAAATCAAAGCAACAAAAGATCCTGGAACTAGAGGAGGAGAACGAGAAGCTGAGAGCAGAGATGTGCTCTACAGATGGAGAGCTACACGGAGCTGGAGATGTCTCTACAAATGCTAGTCTGAAAGATCTGGAGAACTCTAGGAGGGATTACCAGTCTCTTTCTGCTCAGCTCGAGACAGTAATGGCTGAAAAGGAGTCTCTTAATCAAGAGATCACAGACTTAAAGTGTCAGTTGCAGTTAACAGAATCTAAGCTGAAGGAAAGCAGAGAACTGGTAGAGAAGTATGATGCCCAGAAGACAACAGGGGAAGAAACAAACCAGGCAGTGGCCACACCACCACCAGTGGAGAGGACTGAAGATCAAGTGGACATAAGTTTTAGACCAGAGACTACTAGTCCAGAGCTGGAACAAAAAGCATTTCAAGGTTGTGAAGATCTTGGTACCTACATACAGCAGATAGCTGAGCTCACAGAGCGAATCACGGAGCTAGAAGATAATAGGAGGGCTTCAGAGCAGGAGTTGGGTGACATCCGCATGTGTGTTGAGACTTTAGCAGGTGAGAAAAGGGCTTTAGAGACACAAATGGAAGAGAAAGTCCATGAACTGAATGCTCTTCAGGACACAGTAGCAAAGATGGAACAAACAGTCCAGAATACCAAAGATGACCTCATCAAGATGACAGAACTGAAGGACACGCTAGAGGCTGAGAAGGATGATTTGGAAGAAAGGCTCATGAACCAGCTGGCAGAACTTAATGGGAGTATTGGAAACTATCAGCAAGATGCAACAGACTTCCAGATCCAAAATGAGCAACTGAAAGAGGAGCTTCAGAGTTTGCAGAGAATGATGCATGAACTGGAGGAGGAAAAATGTCAGATGGCAAAGGAGAAAAGTAAAGAGAGTTCAGAAAAGCAAAAGGAATTTGTAGAAAAGCTAAAATGCAGTTGGAGGGGAGACAGCACACATGTAAAGGAGCTTCAGGAGCTGCTCAAACAGAAGCAACAGGAGATTAAGCAGCTGCAGAAGGACTGTATTAAAAGCCAGGAAAAGAACAGCAGTTTAGAAAGAACTGTTAAAGCTCTGGAATTTCTGCAGAGTGAGACTCAGAAAGAGGTAGAAGCAGCCAAAGAGGGTTTAGTTAAAGCAGCTGAAGACACCCAGAAAGCCCAGGCAGAGCTTGCTCTCTGCAGGGTAGTGCTGGATGACACCCAGAGTGAGGCAGCGAGGGTTCTAGCAGAGAGCGTCAAAGTCAAAGAAGAGCTGCAGGCAAACAAAGAGAGTATTAAAATTCACATGAGGAAGAAAGATGAGGACTTTGAGAAAAGACTGGAACGGGAAAAAGACAAGCACTCAAAGGAAATAAAAAACATGGAAGAAAAGCTGGCAACCTTGCAGAGGGAGAAAGACTACATGGAAACAACTGTTGGTGATCTGAAGGACTCCTTGAAGACAAAGGATCAAGAAGCCAAGCAATTGGAAGGTAACCTAAATAAAACACTAGCCCAGCTTGCAGCCTTCACCAGGAGCATGTCTTCCCTTCAGGATGACAGGGACAGAGTGATAGATGAATCAAAAACATGGGAGAAGAAATTCACTGAAACTATTCAAAGGAAGGAGGAAGAAATACGTTCAAAAGAAGCAGCTTGTGTTGTGCTGAAGGACCAGATGAAGCAGATGAGCATACAAGTGGAAGAGCTTCAGGCTCATATATCCAGGTAAAGAAGGTGATAATGACTCTGCTGGTATTCTTGTATTTCCTTTCACAAGGTAGCAGCCAGAGGTGAGGCAGAATTCCCCTTTCCTTTTGCAGAGTACCAGAAAAAGAATTTTGAGTCTGTAGATACGCTACATGTGACATGTGATTGGCAAAACTAATGAATGCCTAAAATGGAGAGCAAAATTAGTCTTCATAATAAAGCCATAAACATCAAGCTCATCTCCTGGGTCACTTTTGTGCAGACAAAGAGGTTTGGAGTTATGTTGTAGGGAGTCACTGTATTTTTTTTGTCTGCACAAGGATACAGGGAAATTGATGGTGTAAAGGATTCCTTCTCTGTGACAAGCAGGAGACATCTAAGTACTATCTAGAGTCTTAATTAATCTGAAATTTGAAGTTGATTCTTTTGCACAGAGTTGTGGCATTCAGAGGGGAAACCTGGCAGGTCAAGAGAGCATTGGGATACATCATTACAGTTTAATCCCAAAGTAGATTTTGAGGGACAGGTGAAGCTATGGGACATACTTACATTATGGTACATACATATGCTTATTTTGGTACACACCAAAATATACATCTGGGAATTTCCAAAATTCAAAAGCAAACTATTCTTACAGGAGTAAAACTGTTCTATAAAATTTGTGATCAACATCCTTTATCTTCGTGTGCTGGAACATGGAATGAACATGGATTAATGAACAGTGATTTCGTTGGTTTTGGTTGGTTTTTTTGTGGGGGTTTTTTGTTTGTTTTGTCTTGTTAGCTATAATGGATGTGAGAAAACTATTTTAATGAAAGGGAGGTGATAACATCCAGTGTTTAACCTCCTTCATTTTTTCAGTATTAACACAAAGATTTATCTTACTGGACAACTTTTAAAATCTATCCCCCCAGCACCACCCTTTTCAGACAGGAGTGCAATCAGAATGTTAAAAGATACCTTGAATTTTAAATTGAGGGAAAGCTGATAATCTGGATATTTCCAGCTTGTTTTCTTAAAGTAAAACTGATTTTGTGGCTTTTCTAAATTAGTATTATCAATGAAGACTGCTACTGTGCTTTTGGAAACTGAGCTACTTCATGTGACTGACTTCCTCCTCTCTGTTTTCAGGCTGGAAAGCAACAAGAAAGACTGGGAGGCTGAATCCAGGAAGGAGGTTCAGCGTCATCAAAAGACATGTGAATTGTTGCAGGAGGAAAAAAAGGAGCTTTTGACTCAGGTTGAAGGATCTCAGAAACTGTACAGTGAGTCTCAGAATGAGCAACGGAAGCTGGAGTCAGAAATCAGCAGCCTGAGAGCCCAGCTTGCTGACCTACAGAATTCCCTCACCAAGTGTGAATTGGTCAGAGAAGAGCTGGGGAGTGTGGTCAAGCAGCAGGAGACCAGTATCCAGAACTTTAAATTCAGCTGTGAACAGCTCGAGGCTGATCTGCAAGCTTCCAAGGACCTAACAAATAAGCTGCACGAAGAAACTAGTGCCAAGGACCAAAAGATCATTGGTTTGCTGTCTGCCAAGGAAGAAGCAGTTATGGCTGCTCTAGCTGAGTTACAGCAGCAACATTCTGAAGAGATGAAAGAGTTGGAGCATAGGCTGAGTAAGGAGGCAGATGATAAAAAAGCCTTGGAAAATGAGAAGAACAAATTTCTTGACAAACTCCATCATCTCACTGAAAAGATGAAGATAAGCAGAGAAGAAAGCAAGCAGCAGAAGGCCCAACTGGAGTCCTTCACCAAGTCCATGTCATCCCTGCAGGATGACAGAGACCACATACTGAGAGACTACAGGCAGCTTGAGGAACGTCATCTTGTGATAATCCTGGAGAAAGACCAGCTCATCCAAGAGGCTGCTGCTGAGAACAATGAGCTGAAGGAAGAAATCAGAACATTTCACAGCCGGATGGATGACCTCAACTCTGAGAATGCCAAGCTGAATGCAGAGCTGGTGAGGTACAGAGAAGACCTGAACCAAGTGATTTCAATAAAGGACTCCCAACAGAAACAGCTCCTCAAAACACAGCTTCAGCGGATCCAGACTCTGGAAAAGGAGAAGGCAGCTGTAGAAACACAGCTGAAAGAATCTGAGTGTGCCCAGGATGATCTCAGGAAGTCCATGGAAGCCTTGGAAGAGGATAAAATCAGTATGTCTCAAGAGATTGAAACTCTTATGTCCTCTCTGTCTCGGGTGCAGAGCGAGGTAACAGCATTGCATGAGGGGGGTCCTCTCTTGGAGTGTCAAGCACAACTGAAGGCCCAAGAGGAAGAGGCACAAGAACTGAGTCGTAAGCTCTCCCTCTCACAACAAAGGATAACAGAACTTGAGGAGGAACTAGTATGTATTCAGAAGGATGCAGCCAGGAGAGTGGAAGAGGCTGAAGACAAGCTTCAGAAGGAATTGAAGCACTTGCATCATGATGCAGGGATTATGAGAAATGAAACAGAAACAGCAGAAGAGAGAGTAGCAGAGTTGGCACGAGACTTGATGGAGATGGAACAGAAACTTCTTGCAGTCACAGATGAAAACAGAGACCTCAGAGCTCAAATTCAGTCTTTTGGGAAGTCCATGAGCTCTCTTCAGGATAGCCGAGACCAGGCCAATGAAGAGCTTCACGTTTTGAAACAGAAATACTCTGCAGACGTAGAGGAACAAAAGAGTCTAGTGCAAGATCTTCAGAAACAGATGGTTCAGCTACAAGAGGAGCAACATTCCACTGCCAGGGACCGAGATACACTGAGGTCTGAGCTGACAGAACTACAGAAAGCCACTGATGAAAGAGGTCTCTTTGCCCAGATTGAGAAACTTAATCAGCAGCTCAGAGCCAAAGACAATGAGCTTCTCCACTTGTCTTCAGAACTGGAAGGCTCCTCCAACCAAGTCAAATCTTTCTCCAAGGCTATGGCAAGCCTGCAGAACGAGCGAGACCGTCTGCTGGATGAGCTGGACAAAGCTCGTAAGACTGAAGAAGTGAAGCAACAGGCAGAAGGGAGCCCTTCCAGCACTCCTTCTGAAGTGCAGAGTCTGAAGAAGGCACTGTCCTCCTTGCAGAATGACAGAGACAGAGTAGTAAGTCCTTGTTCTCTCTTCCTGCTCTTACAGCCCCATAGGAGATTTGGACCTTCAGATCTTAAAATCTTTTCAGCACACTGCAAACACCAGATCTAAGTGTGAAACACAGATCATTGTCTTCACACAATCACAGAATAGTTGAGGTTGGAAGGAAGTTCTGGAGATCCTCTAGTCCAACCCTCCTGCTTAAACAAGGTCAGCTGTAATAGGTTGCCCAAGATAGAGTCCAGTCAGATTTTTAATACCCCATTGGTGGATATTCCACAACTTCTCTGGGCAACTTGTTTGTTCATGTATCTGGAAGTGATTTCCAGCTTTAGTTGCTCCATCACCTTTCCAGACATGGAGGTGATGCTGACCAGCCTGCAGTTCCCCAGTTCCTCCTTGCCCTTCTTGTAGGTAGGGATGATATTTGCGTTCTTGCAGTTTTCAGGAACCCCTCCCAGTCACCATGACCTGTCAAAGGTAATTGAGTTGCCTCCCAGTGACCTTAGCACTGGTGGGCAGACTCCTTCAGATCCCATGGATTTAGTGAGTGCCTTCTATGTCATCTTCTCTGACATACGGGAGCTGTGATTTCATTAACTGTGCAGGGTGGTTTCTTTTGTTAGCTTGATTTAAAATATGGAATCACAGAAATAAGATGTGGGTTAGTCCACATCTGTGGAAACTCACGCATTGCATCTGTCTTAGATTTCTAGAAGAAATTAGAGCAAAGCCTTGGGTCTGTTTCTCCTCTTGGCAGCAGATTGTCAAGACTTACAAGGCATTGCAGCTTCATTTTGCCATCCGTGCTTGCACACTTAATGAGTCTGTGTCTGTGGTCTCTGGCACAACGTGGCTCAGCAAGGTTGAGTTCTAGATGCTGCTCAGATGGAGTTTTACAATCATGTTCCACTGTCACTTCATCTCTCTTGGTTTTCCTGTTAATTCACAATGGACTTTGATACTCTTAAGCACATCTTCATTCCTGTCCCTGTTGTATCTCAGTTACTTGTAGATTTGTCTCCTGTTTTGTTGATCTCACACACGGTAGCACTGCCAATACTAAGATAGATCCCCCGTAGAGGGATCTCTGAGGTGTTTTTTTCCTGAGCCATTTTTATTAGACCACTCTAATCACTGATGGAATTTCTGGTTTCTCTGTCATCCCAATGTGACCTGAATGTGCCACAAGGAGAAATGCTCTTAAACACTTACAAGTAGTGAACCTGCTCAGCTTCACACTCTGATTTCTCCCTTTGAAGGTGAGAGAGCTGAAGAACCTGCAGCAGCAATACATCCTGGTGGGGGTGGAATCAGCTGAGAACTCTCGCTTGAAAGCACAACTGCAGGAGTGGCAGCAGGACGCGGACAAACGGCACCAGCTCCAGGAACAGCTGAAGCAAGAGAGTCTTGGCTACCAGCAGGAGCTCCAGCAGCTTAGGTGAGGATTGTCTGTCCTCTCCCTGCCATTAAATGTGCCATTTCTTTCATCAAAGAGCAGCTGTGGGCAGAAGGCAAGGGGAGAAGCTCGGCCTCCTCTGTGTCAGCTGTCTCTGAATGGCTCTGTCCTGGCCAGGAGCAGGCACAGGTCTCCCTGGTTCAGCTTCTGCCTCAGGCTTGGGGGGGTTACAGCCCAACATACAGCCCAAAATATCTGTGTCACATAGACCAATGACCTTTTGACTTTGATTTCTACCTCCTTCGTCTAGTGGTGGCCAATATCCTCTGTTTGAGAGGAAACTTGGGCTGTTCCTTGGATTGGAGCTTACATGAGTAATTACTACTTCCAGGAGTGATGGTTTTAAGCTAGGAAAGGATAGATTTAGATTGGATATCAGAAAAAAGTTCTTTAACATGGGGGTGGTAGATCAGTGGAATGGGCTGCCCAGAGAGGTGGGGGAGACCCCATCCCTGGAGTCCTTCAAGGTCAGGCTTGATGGGGCTCTGAGCAGCCTGCCCTAGGTAGAGATGTCCCTGCTGGTGTAGGGAGGTTGGACAAGATGACCTCTAGAGGTCCCTTCCAGCCTCAAACATTCTATGATTCTATGTATCATTACAGAAGTCTCCATCCCAAGCTGATGATGAACACTCTTCCTTACCCCACTGGAAGCATTGTTTAGAAAGTGCTCATTTTGTGTGACCATCTAATCCCTTTCACTTGCTTTTTCTTCTATTTTTAAAACAGTCTGAAATTCAAGTCTAGTTAAATTGTCATCTTCAGCTGGACTAAAACTAATCAGACAAATACACTTTGTTCTAAAAACAGGGGAAAAAATCCTTTCAGGTGCTTTAGAGGTCCATCTAAGAGTGACTGAACCTGGAGTGAAAGGGGTGTTTTGGGGGGGTGTTGGGTTTTTTCTTTGGGGGTGTTTTGTTTTGCTTTGCTTTGGTGGTTTTTTGTTTGGTTTTGTTTGCTTGTTTAGCTTTGTTGTTGCTTTTTTCTGGAAAGATACATGGCTTACCTTTGGACAAAGTGATATAAAAACTTGTAGTGCTCCTTCCCCCTCCACCTGACCCTCAGACTAACACTTCAGATCTCATAAAGTTTGAAGCAGCTTACAAATTTTATCTTATCTCCTGATGAAAGAAAAGGAGATTTATTTCCAGTCTACCTTCTACAATGTAAATGAAGCCTCCAGTTCACATGTTGCTGTGGTTCTGGTGCACATTTGACTGAGGCAGTGGTAATGTTATGACAAGTGGCATTGTCCATGTTCTGCTTGACAACTCTGTACAGCAAGGTCAGAATAATGCCCAGGAACACCCACAGTGTGAGCACTGAACAATCTGCAGCGTTGAGCCAAATACAGGATACTTCCTTAAACCTGTTTTTAAGGTTCCTGTACTTAAGTGAGTTGTTTTGCTTTGGTTTAATTATAAAACTTTTCTGCCACGGGGTAATGATAAGAAACAGAATCATCCTGAGCTCATTCTAAACTGGATACTTAGATACTGTAAGTGATACTGGTGACTCCCTGGTAATTTCCTTTGTGTCATACTGGGCAGACAGGAGAAAGCTACCTGGGAAAAGCAGCACAGCAGCACAAAGGAGCAGTACCTGATGGTCATAGAAGAAAAAGACAAGCAACTGAGCCATCTACAAAGGATTGTGCAAGAAATGAGACTGCCCCTCAGCAAGTCTCAGGTTGTAGAGGAGCAGTACCAAACACAGGTGGGTGGAAATACACAGATTCTTTACTGCATGGAAACAGGAGGCTTGAAATTCCACCAAAAGAGCACATGTTGCTTGTGTTCAGCTTGTACAGGCTGCAGGATCTGATGTTGCTGTGTGGCCTCCAAGCGGGTTCTCGTGTGTGCAGTGGATTTTGCATTGTTCTTTCCCTGGCAGATTCCTTCAGAAGCTCAGAGAGGGGACTTTTCAAGCCTAGAAACAGAGACAAAACATCTCCAGGCCCAGCTAAGTGACAGCCTGAAAGAACTGCACCAAAAAGAGCTCCGAATTCAGCAGCTAAACAGCAAGGTACCCATTATGTCTTGTATTTGCTGGCAGAGTCTGGGATGGGGAATGTGGGGAGGGGGGTAGGCTGGAGCAGAGCCTCGACAGAGGGAGGATAGNAGACAAAGGGACCAGAGAGTGAGATTATGTGAAGAAAGTTGTTTGCAGGTTCCATTTGTATGTTTAAGTTCTTTCTAGACTCCTGAAGGGAGTCCCTCCTTTGGAAGGCATGATTGTGCTCGTTGGTGCTGCCTGCAATCTAGAAAATGTTTCTGCATTTTGGTGCGGAATCACAAGGGGTCCAATCCCCACTTTGAAATGCAAGACTCAGAATTTAACAGTCTTCAGAAAGAGAGGTGCATTCAAGGAGAAAGCAGGAATATAAAATCGTTTATTGATGATATTTCCGAAAGGTTTAGGTCAGTCTCTGCACTTTAGAAGTGTTATTCTGTAAATTGTGTTGATGTTCTGGAACTCCTGGTCTGGAAGCCTTAGCCACAAGCTACTGTTGGAGATTGTTGGTCTTTGGACCTTAGTAACACGCAGTGCAGCAGTTCCCATGTGCCACATAGAATCCTTACCCATAGTTACACAGAGAACAATTTTGCTTTCACAAAAGTATGAATTCTTTACTGAGCAGGTGTGTTCCCTTCTCAGCTGTCTCAGGTCTTTGAGGAGAAAAATGCCCTCTCCCTCCAGCTGCGTGGCAGCAGCCGGAACATCTGTGAGAGCCATCAGCACTACACTGAAGTTCTGAACCGCTGCTTGGAGCTCGAGAGGCAGCTCCAGGAGCTGCAGTCTGCAGACAAGTGTGTGGTAAGAGTGGTCTTTTTGGTACAAGATTATTGCTAGTCTACTAGCTGTGGAGCCTTGTAGCTACTTTCTACCCCCTTCATTTGGTGCCATCTGCCATACATTGGTACTCTCTTTCAGGAACTGTTTGCAACAGATGCAGCTCCAGGAGCACCCCAAGAAAAGAACGAGCCTCAGAGAGGCAGTTACACACCAGAACTGCAGGAGCTGCAGCTGAGGTAAAGAAAGCCTGAGAAAACAGAGGTGGAGATGTTAATTCTGATGAAGGTCTTTGGGCTAGTGATCAGCCTATGTTTGTTACTCTTAGTCAAAGTATTGGAAAAACCCAGTTCCACACTAGGACCTTGTAGAAGTGGAAGAACCACTTAATGCACTTGACAGCTGTCATTAGTTACCTCTTTGGAGAGTTTCAAATGATGAAGGGACAACATGCAGCAGCAATTCCAGTTGACCATCACCAACTGAACTAGCATCTTGGATTTGATGGTCTGGGTCCTCAGCAACTGCTGAAGTAATTTAAATATACTAATAAAAGATAAGTAAGTCTCATGTGAAGCGGAAGGGAATTGGAGTCTGTTCACATGCTGCATCAGTGAATTGGAGAGAAACAGCAGTTCATGAATTAGCCCTTTCTTGACACATGCTTGGTTATTTTCTAACAGGTTGTCTGAAACAGAACATTTACACAGCAGCACAAAGCAGGATCTGAGGTATTTGGAGGAGCAGCTGGAGGAAGAACGGGACCGTCGTCTGGCTGTGGAGGAGGCTCTCTCTGCAGCACAGGACCAGATCAGGAGGTGAGGGCTCTTCAGCAAACAGGCACTGTCACTATAAAAGTACTGTGACCCTAGCACTGTGTTTATCTGCACGTTACACCCTTCTGTCAAATGTCACAGGGGGCACAGAAACAACCCTGCCTGGCACAGGATGGCTGAGGTTGGCAAGGACCTCTGGAGGTCATCTAGTCCAACCTCCCTGCTTAAGCAGGGCTGCCTAGAGCCAGTTGCCCAGGACCATGTCCAGATGGCTGCTGAGTATCTATAAGGATGAAGACTTCACAGCCTTGCTGGGCAACCTGTGCCAGTGCTTAGTCACCCTTACAGTAAAAAAGTTTCCTTGATGTTCAGGCTTCCTTCAAGTGTAGACAATTGAGAAGGGACTCCACTGCTAGCAGCTGAATTGTCTTCCCCACTGGAGAGGAATGGTGAGCTGCACATCATGCAGTACGGAGGTTCTACTTTTCTCTCTGACTATGGGCACAGGAGGTGGCTGGCACTGAGCAAGTGTAACTTGTATAGAGAGCACAATATGCTTGGTCTGTTGTGGTTTCACCAGCCTCTGCGTGGAGGAAGGAGTGCTCCTTCCAGTTCCATCACCCAGTCCTGCTCTGCTTGAGCTCAGGAGGCACTACAGTTGTACAGATTAAATCAGTTCTTGTCAATGAGGCTGTGGCTTGCTTACAATGGTTAATGCCTTTTTAAGAAATTCCTCCCTTCCTAAGCCTGTCTACGGTGTTTTGGGGCATCATCAGGACAAGAGGGGATGGCCTCAAGTTGCAGCAGGGGAGGGTTAGGTTGGACATTAGGAAGAAGTTCTTTACTGCAGGAGTGGTCAGGCCCTGGCCCAGGCTGCCCAGGGAGGTGCTGGAGTCACCATCCCTGGAAGGGTGCAACAAACGAGTAGCTGTGGTGCTTGGGGACATGGTCTGGGGATCAGGGAGATGTTGTACAAGGTTGGACTTGATGATCCTCGAGGTCTTGTCCAACCTCAATGATTCTATGATTCTATGACTGTAATAAATTGAATTTAATTTCATGGTTTTTGTGGCAGGTTGCAGTCAAGTGAGTGGACGTCTTCCTTAAGCACTAGCATTGATATGACTCCAGGCCATGAGCATGCCTTGCTGACTGACTCCATGGAGAATAATTTGAGCAGAGTAAGAATTCACATTCACCTCTGTCAATGCCCTGGCTGATGCAGGAAAATGTGAACTGAAAACTGTGAACCTATAGCAGTTAAATCCTTTTGTAGGTGTGTGTAAATCTGTTGGTTTGTGCAGGTTTCTGCCCACCTTGCTCTGTTTTCTATGTCAAAAGCCACCTTGTTCTGGTTGTGGCTCTGCTACAGTCTGCACGAGCAGACTCAATTTCAGAGGCCACTAAAAGGTAGGCCAGCATTGCCTGAAATGTTGCCAGTAGATGTTATATTGTCTGAGGACTCCTGGAAGAGTCCTGTGGAGTAAGGTCACCCTACAGCAGCTGGTTCAACAGCTTCAGAAGCCCTTTCAGCTGTGGGGGTCACAACAAATAAGTAATAATTTTCTTCTTCTAGGTCAGAGAGTGATCAGAATTCTAGTAGCTCGAGGCTCTAGCAGAAAAGTACCATTGATCCACTTGTTTATATTTCACTCCGAGGGGCTAGGAATCCATAGGGACCAGATGTTAGAGGGAGATGTTCTGAATTCTCCTCAAGCAGAACTGGGAGAGAGCTGCTCATGAGAAACCTGCCGAGAGCAGGGGAAGGGGAATATTTTACTGAGGGCTGCTCTAGAGGTCAGATCTGAGAGTGGAATGGGTTTGGGAAGGTCCATGTTCATTAGCTTAAACTTTTCTTCCTGGTCCTGAGAGCTGTGGGTGAAGGCAGCTGGGGACACATCCATTCCTGGTACTGACTGGTCTCTCTTTTGCTCCTCCAGACCCGGAATGTACCCGGACTGCGACGCCTGTTCCGTGCTCTCTTCCGCTCCCGGACCCACTTGCCCCTGCTGGTGGCCATGTACCTGCTTGCTCTCCATGTCCTGCTCTTCCTGTGCTTTACAGGACACCTGTGAACAGGAGCAGCAGCCTCTTGCTGAGCCACAGCCCTCTGTGTGATGAGGGGCTGCTGCCTTCCCTGTCACCAGGGTAGCACTTCACCCAGCTGCCTTCTCTTTCCAAAGCAGCCCCTAAGGACCTGCTGCACCCAGGTTGGTTGCTGCCCAGGTCTGCAGCAGCCAGTGCTGATGCCTGGGATCTGTTTCCAGGGCATCTGCCCCTCCTTCAGTGGTTTTAAACGAGTGGAGCATTTTCTGAGCCAGGGTCCTCACACTACAAGCTTCAAGGACAGCTTCTGTTCCTGTACCTGGAGGTAGCACCACTCATTTTATATTGTATTGTGCTGTGGTAGGAGTAAGGAAAATGTTCTTGAGTTGCTGAAGTACTTCAACACTTCTAGGAACTGCAGGATCCTCCCCCCTCTTAGACTGAATCAGTGAGTTGAGTTGGGGAAAACCTGTAGCTAGATATAAGGAAGAGAAGCTTCTTCCCTTTCTTCCATCCCTTAGATCTGCTCCATGGCTCAGTGCTGTTTGAAATACATATCCTAAGGAAGTTGTGGATGCTTTAAGGAACCCAAATTAAACTTCAAAATCAAGTTTCCTGCTCAGTTGCATCTCCTGTTGAAGAACAGCCATAATTAGTATATCAGAACCTGCTGAGCATTCCATTTAAAAACAGTCATATGTCTGCCCTGACAAGCTTGTAAAATAATGTCAGTGATTTAGTTATGGAAAAGGAATAGGAAACAAGAGACTGTTAAACTCCAAGTTAATAACCTTGCTGTTTATAGCATTTGTGCACCTCTCACGATGGGAGGTGTTTGCATATCCCTCGAAATGAGAGCAGCCAAGCTCCTGCATCCTCATCCACTGACCCCTTGTCACAAGATTGAGCCTGTACAGGCTCCAGGCTGTGGTAGGTGGGCCCAAATCAAGGGCAGAAGCTCCAGAAATGAACTGTCCCCTGTGTGCTGAGGAAGGGACTACTGGAGTCCTGAAACCTTCTGGCATCTCTGCTCTAGGAAAAGCCCGTTGTAGAAAGCTAGTGCTGGTCATTGGACTTGTTTGATCTAAAGCAAACAGACGTGATCTTATGGGGTATGAGGGAAGAACTCCTGAATGTGTGCTGGAGTTGAGACTGCACTCTTCCAAAGGGAGAACGATGGATGCAAAGAGGGTGGTTCCAGAGTTCCCTGTCAGAGCAAGTGGTTGTTCTGCTCAAAGGATTGTATCTGCCTCTTGCTAGACTGTTAGTCACATTTTTCCCATGGGAAAGGGGTAGTTCTTTTAATATTGCTGGTAACTAAGATTCTCTAGCTGGTGAACAAAGCCTGTTTGAGGATGGGCTGGTCTGATCATGGTAGCTGAAATAACTGGATCCCTGGCAGGCCCAGAACATTGGCCCTAGATACCCATTTGTGCACTACCCTTGGTTATCTGTGTGGACTTCCTCGATGATATAAAATTCAGTGACCAAATACTTTGCCTATAGCTTCCTGGGGCATGTGCTCCTGTATATATAATAAAGATTATTTTTCAGATGGAATTTGTGTAATGTTGTCATGTAGGTGTCAGAGGCCTCTTGTGGGTGAGGTGCTGCTGTATCATACCTTTTACAGGACCACTGTGGGACTGGAGGTCACTGTTGTGGGCACTTCCTAATAGTTGATGGAATAAGCCCTTCCTATCTTATTCCTATGGAATAAGTTTCTTCCTATCATTTCACTGCCTATGGAGATGACCTTTTTCCCCACCTCACACCTCTCTCAGCCTTTTCCAGCTTTTTCTGCAGTAACAAAAGAAGGAAATAGCTCTTTAAGAGTGCCAGGAATTTCAGAATCATTAAGGTTGGAAAAGACCCCCTAAGATCCAGTCCAACCATCAACCCAATACTACCCAGGCCACTAAACCATGTCTCAAAGTGAAATGTTTCCACTGTATTTAATAGGAATAAGAATTACAAGCAACATATATTTTCTTAAAGCCCATGATGCAGGTCCTGGAAGAGCTTTCATGTATGTATATGTGTGTGTGTCTGTGTGTGTTTAAATATTTTAATTGTGCTATAAGGTACTGAATCAAACTTCATCCCAAGCTCTGTAAGCAGTAGCTTGCTTTGTGTCTCACTGTACTCGTAAGACCCAGGGCCTCCAGCCTTTTAACTTTGTACTTTTATGGCAGGGTGATTTTTTTGGAAGAGATGAAAAATGGAGGCTTTGGACACCAAGAAATGTGGTTGTGTCTCATCGGGCACTGCTGATGGAGTCAGCAGTTTGTGCTCCTTGCCAGCACCCAGCACCCAGGCAGGGTGAGGGAGCTGCTGCAGCAGGGCAGGTTCTGGTGCTCATGACTCGGCTGGGGGCTGGGGCACAGGAAGCGGAGACGGCTGAAGCTAAAACAGGAACCCAGAGCACACAGCTCTCCAGAGCTGCTCCCACCCACAGCTGCCCCAGCAAAAACCAGCCAGGGTGCCAGCAGGAGCTGGTGCATCCTTCAAGGTAAGAAAGCTGAGTGGGTTTTGAGGGTGGAAAGTGAGAAACAACAACAAAAAATGTTGGAGTGTGGTGGGCAAAGAACTTCCTGAGGCAGCGTGTGTGAACTGATAGCGCTGGGCATTTGCTGGTCCTGCTGTGCTCTGGTCATCCTTGCTGCTCGTGTGAGGTCTAAAAAGCCACATTTCCCAACAACCAGCACGCCTGGGTAAGTGTGGTAGCCCCGTATTGGTGCTGTAGGGGATGCTCTCAAGGGGAAATAATGGAATAAACCAAAGGGTTGAGGTGCTACTCTGGCTGATATTCCTCACGGCAGTCACACCAGAAGGCTCCTGCCAGTCTCTGCTGTCCTGGTTTGTCATGGTTCCCAAGAGCCATGGGGGTGGCTTTGGAGAGTAGGTGGCCAAGAACCTTTTCCATCAGTACTGAAAACCCTGAGCCTGTGTTTGAGCTGCTCCTGTCAGCTGCCCTGAGAGCAGCCAGGAGGTAGCTGGGGATTGCTGCTGGCTTATTGCTAATGAAATGAGCTACACACTAAAAATCTTTGGAGTGAGAGATGCTAATAAATCAGGGAGGAGAAAAGGAGAGGAAAGTCGTCGTTAGATTGTGCTGTGTTGTGCAATGAGTCTCCCTGCTGCCCCTGCTGCTATTTCCAATTAGCTCCATTCGGGTTGTCGTGAGGATGCTCTCAGAGCACACGAGCACAGCAGAGGATGTCCCAGACCTGCTCTGTGCTGCACTAGCACAGCTCTGGCTTCGTTTTTATTCTTTTCTTCCTGAGGCAGCCTGGGGAAGGCCCAAAGCTCGATCTTTACGGTACATCTGCCTTGGTCCTGCATCCTCTCCCTGAGCAAACTCTCTGGCTTCTGTTTAACACGAGAAAGACTCATCTCTGCTGTGCTCGTGTAGTTCTGTTGTCTCTGGTCCCTGCTCTTACAGTGCTGATGCTCGGCAAGGGCAGCTGGGAGCGGAGATGAACTCGAGGTTGTTCCTTTCACAGCGTTTTGTGTTGTACAATTAACTACAACCGTTCTGCCTGCACAGAAAGCAGCTCTCCTGGGCACCCGGGGCCAGGTCATGGGGCTGAGGGGTTAGTGCTGCCGAGGAGCACGTAATAAAAGTGTGCTGCTAAATGAGGAGCCATCACAAGGCAGCTCTTGAACCTCCTACGGGTCTGTTGATGGAGTACGTGATGTTTGTGGTGATGTGACACAGGCTCAGCAGCCCAGTCTTTGCTGCACCTTCTGTTGGGTCTTTCTGCCCCAGTGAAAAGCTGGTTTGGGCAATAGGAAGAAGAATTTGGGGCTCCTCAACACCACAGCCAGTAATAGGAGCTCTGCTCTGCTGTGTAGGGGCAGGCAAGCCATGGAATCTTGCTTCTCTCTCATTTTGTACAACCTGTGTGGTTCGGGAGAGGCTTTTTCATCATCTTTTTTTGTCGTCACCTTGAAATTGAAATGCAGGAGTTTTAGATTTCGCATTACTTTTATTTAACTTCCTCTTCCTGGGCCTGTCACTTCCTCCAGGCCCCTCTGGCCAGGCTGCACAACCCGTACCGCTGCTGATGCAGCCTTTTCAGCCCCGCACTTAATGATTTTTAGCCCCATTTCCTGTTTTTACCCTATGAGGGACACAAACGCCACCCGGCCCTGTCAGACCAGCACACAGCTTCCCTCTGAACCTGCTCTGGCACACTAGGCAGGGATTAAAAGGTTGGAAAACAGAGGAATCCAACCTCAGGTAATTCCTTAGGAGTGCCTGAAGGAACTGGGATTGTTCAGCTTGGAGGAGACCGCATTGCTCTCTACAACTCCCTACAAGAAGGTTGTGGTGAGGCTGGGGTTGGGCTCTTCTCCTAAGGAACTAATGACAAGATAAGAGGTGATGGCCTCAAGTTGCACCAGCGGAGGATTAGATTGGACATGAGGAAGAAGTTCTTCGCTGCAAGAGTGGTCAGGGACTGGCCCAGGCTGCCCAGGGAGGTGCTGGAGTCCCCATCCCTGGAGGGGTTCAACAAAGGAGGAGATGTGGTGCTTGGGGACATGGTCTGGAGGTCAGGGAGATGTTGGAGAAAGGTTGGACTTGATGGTCCTAGAGGTCTTTTCCAACCTCAATGATTCTAAATAAGCACCATATCACGGTGGGCAGAGCAAGCCACGGCTGCTGATGCTGTGTGGTGACTGCTGCACAGAAGGGAGGTGAAAGCAGGGAACAGGCTCCCCCAGCACAGAAGGTTGGGAAAGCAGAACCTGGTAGGTGGATGCTAGCACTAATTTACATTAAATAAAGTGTGCATGTTAACTGTGGAGTCAGCACATGTACAGACGGTGGTTTACACTTAAGTGTCTGTGTGTTCTGCTGAACGAGGTGCTGGGGCTCAAGAGCAGCTCTTTGGGGGTGCCCTTTGCTGTCTGAGGACAGGGCAGCTGGTCAGCCTCAGTTACACCGTGGCTGCTGAGGTCTGAGGAGCCCACAGCCGTGAGCTGGCCATGCCACGTGCTGGGCTCTGGGTGACACCGTGTCCTCCTCCTGCAGATGTGGAAAGCAGTCGTGGGACACGATGTGTCGGTGAAGGTTGAGGCTCAGGGAGACGACTGGGACACTGACCCTGATTTCGTGGTGAGTGGCTGGTGTGGGAATCCATGATACTGGTGCTGGTGTGAAGGGTTCACCGGCCTTGGGCACCTGCTGGTCACCTGGGCTGGGGCTTGGCACGGCACGTGGCACTGCTGGCTGTGCAGGGTCTGCAGAGTCCCACCAACCTCTCACAGGTACCATCACGTCATCTTGCTCAGCTATTTCCAACCCGTATCTAAATTTAATCTCCAGAACTTCCTGCATCAGTGTACCCCACATCTGACCACAAGTGGCATCGCTTCAGGAGTACAGGATATTTAGTTTCTTTCAAATGTGCTCCCTGGTAACTTAACTGAGTCCTCTCCACCACTCATGTTACAAGAAATACCTTGTATTTCTTACCTTTTCTCCTTCCCACACTGCTTGTACAGGATTCCAGCACTGCCCTCATTTGTCTTTCTTCCAGAAGGAAAATCCTACTCTATCTGCAGCTCCATGCCTCTCAATAGTCTTGTTTTCTACCTAGTCCAAGTCTCTGGGTGAGATGGTGAGAGAACAGACAGGCTCAGCCTGTGGGAACCCCACACATTCATGCAGGGCCATGATTTTCACTTTCTATTAGATTCTCTTTTCCTTTCCTCACAAGTCACTCACACTTGGGCTTTTTGGCCAATTCTGCTTTTGCTGCTCTTCTACACAATTGCACTAGTTCCTTATTTTGCACTCCTTCCTGGATGGCAAACACTTTGGAACCACCATTGTGCAGGTATAACTAGAATTTTTTTCACCTGTGCTTTACTTTTGTACCTATTAACACTAACCTTCATTTACAATTTTATCACCTGCTGATTTGGCACCACAAGGTTTTTCTGCACTGCTTTCTCTCCCGTACTGGTTAACCTAAACAGTCCTTCACTATCTCAAGACATTGCTGCTTCTTTCATACCCTTTTTCTAAACCTCTAAGGAGCACATGGTGTAGCAGAAGCCCTGCTCCTCCTGGTGCCAAGGAGCCACGGGGCTCTCTGAGCTCTGGTGAGATTTTGGGTTCCTTTCCAAGAGAGTTTCTTGATGGACAGTCTTTTGTATTACACGAGTTCTATGGTTTTGAGGTTGAGTCTTTCCCAGCCACTTTCCAGTAAGAAATTGTAGTTTGGGACAGACTGGGGCTATTTAGCCTGGAGGAAAGGCGGCTGGGAGGGGATCTGACCAATGCTGATCAATAGCTAAAGGGCGGGAGCTCTTCCCGTGTTTTCCCAGATGACCCTTTTCCTGCCGGCTCCCCCCGGGGCAGGGGCACGGAGCTTCCCACGGCCCCGTCCCGGGGTGCCCGGCGGGGATGGGGCGCCCGGGGCCCTGGCCCCTTCCCGTCCGTGCCCGGGAGCCGCTGGTCGGGGCTCGCTGGGTCCCGGTCGGGCGCTGACGGCCGCGGTTCGCTCCGCAGAACGATGTCTCGGAGAAGGAGCAGCGCTGGGGGGCCAGAACCGTCGAGGGCTCCGGACGGACCGAGCACATCGAGTGAGTGCGGGCGGAACCGGGGCCGGGCGGGACCGACACCGACACGGGCCGGGAGGGGAAGCGGCGGCGCCGGCCGAAAGCAGCCAAATAAGGGCTGGAGCGCGGCGGGGGCGGAGCGGGCGGCCCGGGCCGGGGCTGCCCTCGGGGAACCTGAGCTGGAGCCCCGCTTCTGGGGTGAACCTTCGGCCCCAGCAAGCAGCGGGGGGCAGGGAGGCGGAGACCTCCCCCCGGGCTGTAGCCTGCCCGGATGGGCTCCGGTTCGAGGTGCTGGTGTTGCCCCAGCGGCTGAACCCGCGGGCAGGCGGTGATGCTGCGGGGGAGTCGCTCTTCTGTATCTCCAGACTGTGGCTGTGCCAGTGGCAAAGGCTTCCTGATACCCCCTGGCCAGCAGCTCCCCCGGGACACCCCAGTACTGCCGGGCACCCCTGGCTATTGCAGCACCCAGGGCTGAAGACAGGGTAGGGGCTGCAGGCTGGGTGCTGGATGCACCCGCTGAGCCCCTGCTCTGCATCCTTCACCACCCCCCGGGGTGGTGTCATCTCCTGCGGTGGCTGCATGTGTGGGGCACAGGGTGGCTGCTGGCAGTGGGTTTATGTCCTACTCTGTGCTGGGCACTGGCTGGTGCAGGGGCACAGGGATACTTCAGCTGGCTGCATGGGTCTGCACAACCCCACAGAGACCTGCCCTGACTTTCTTTGTCTTACCAGCATCCATCAGCTGAGGACCAAGGTGTCAGAGGAACATGAGGTCATCAAGAAGAAGGAGCTGGAGACTGGCCCAAAGGCCTCCTATGGCTATGGGGGCAAATTTGGGACAGAGCGGGACCGAATGGATAAGGTAACAGTTGTAAAGGGTTTCCTTGGGCCCCTGTGAAAAAGTCTCTTTCTCATAAAGCAAAGAGCATCCTTATTTTCTGGCCTGATCCTGCAGGGAGAGAAGAGAGAGCCTGGCTGTGCAGTCATGCAGGTCTAGCCCGTAATCTGTCCCCAGGATCTGTTTGAACCCATTTGTATAATTTGTCTCTACAACTTGCAAGACTGCCCTTAGCTGTGAAGGACTTTGTGGCTTGTGTCAAACATGCTGCATAACAATCAGATTAGGTGCTTCCCTACTTGTGCGTGGAGAACTAGTGAATAATAATTCCCTCCTCATATTCTCCATTACAGACTTCTGTCAGATCTCCCCTGGATGAAGCCCTGGTTTCATATTTGCTGTTCTCACATAACAGCTGGTTTATGTTTTCTGCTACTCATCATCACGCTTGCTCCTGTACTTTTCATCATTTAACGCCACTTTATTTTCAGAAGTGAGATGGTAAAGTTGTGGTAGTGCTCAATATATGAGGTCACTGTGGGTGTGCCTGATACCAGGATGTCAGGGTGAGAAACAGGCTGGGCAGGGCAGTGGTGGAGGCCCCATCCCTGGAGGGGTTTCCAAGGCGTGGAGATGTGGTGCTGAGGGACACGGGTTAGTGGTGCCCTGGCAGGGATGGGGGAACGGTTGGACTCAAGTCTCTTGCAACCCAAATGATTCTATGATTATCCACCACTCTGCTGATGTTCAGGAGCAGCAGGTATTCAGCATCCCATGGTTTGCGTGATGTGGGGCCGGTTGTGTGGGGTGGCTGCTGTTGGAGCTGCATCCCAGGTGGCAGAGCAGAGCAGGTACTGGCATCTCCTGTGGTGCCTACATCTCTGTTGCCCCTGCCAGTGGTGCTCACATCTCTGTTGCCCCTGCCAGTGGTGCTCAGGCCGTGCTGTCTCTCTCCTCAGAGTGCAGTGGGCCACGAGTACGTTGCTGAAGTTGGGAAGCACTCCTCGCAGACGGACGCAGCGCAGGGCTTCGGAGGGAAGTTCGGGGTCCAGCGGGACCGAGCTGACAAGGTGGGATGGACTGGGCAGCTGAGATCCCTGCTGGGAGCCTGTGCCCAGTGCTGCAGCTGGGGTGGGGTGAGAGGCTTGTGCCGGTGAGGAGGGGCCATTGCCAGCTGCTGCAGCACGGGACGGGGAGCAGGGACCCTACCCAGCCCCTGGAGCAGGGTGGTGAGACCCAGCTTGGCTCTCAGGATGGCTGACACTCCTCCCCTTCTTGTTCCAGTCAGCAGTGGGCTTCGAATACAAGGGTGAGGTGGAGAAACACTCGTCCCAGAAAGGCAAGTCTATGGGCACGTGTGGACCCTTGACACTTTGCCCAGCTTCTCTTCTGCTTCTCACCCTGCTCTGTCTGCTGTGGCACAGGCTCCTTTGCCTTCCCCCTCTTGTTTGAGGTTCCCGTTCCCAGTCCGTTACCCTTGCAGCCCCATCCCCTGCTGTCCTGTCACCACCCTTCTGTTGTACGTTCTGCTCATCTCTGTGGTTTGCTGTGGTGGAAACCACGTCATGGCTGGGCAGAGGAGACACACACACCCCTGACGGGTGGCTGGTGATCTTTCCTCTAAAAGTGCTTCTGAGGAACTGCTCCAGAAGAAACCCAAGCACTGTAGGACCTGAGAAGTGATTTCGGAAAAAGCAGCATGCAAGAAAAGGCACAACAATGGATATGGAAACAAAAGCCTCTGTGGCACCCAAACCCTTTCACAATTCTGGAGATGATTCAACCAGACTTTGGCATGTACATGCAGGCAGCTATAGTCTCTAAGAACATTGGAAGAACTGAAACTAAAGACGTTTCAATGTTCTGCAGCCAAAAGAAGATGAGGGCAAGGTCTGTTACTGTTTCAGGTAAATGTGAGGAATGCTGCACTATCAACAAAAGAACTGAATCCTGTTTGTTTCAGAGGAAGCTATAGAAGAAGGAAGCTATTTTGAGGCATTCTTGGCTGATCTGAAGTTAATGAATCACATGCAGTTGTGCTGCATTAACATATTCCTGTATAAGTGATCATAGACATAGAAATTCCTTAGGCTGTGTAAAACCACAGAGATTGCTCAGGACAAAGTGAAAGCTTTAGAAATAGGGTAAGGGGTTTGGATGGCTTTTCATAAAAACCTCGTTCCTTACTGGAAAGTCCAGCATCAAGCTAACAGCCATAAAATCCGTATTTGCTGAAAACAGCATCCTAAAAGGTAATAGTTTAATCAAGATAAGTTAAAGAAATTTCTAGGACTTACAGATTCATCCTTCAGTGACTGATCTTCTATGGAACAGATGTGTGCTTCTCTAGATCACAATCTTATGGATTGATGAGGCAGAATTTGCTGGAGAAGCCCCAACTCACTCCTGTGAAATGCAGCCCTGTAGGAATAGGGCTGGGGGGCACAGAGGTGGCTGTGATTTGCTGCTTCCAAAGGGTGGGATTTGGAAACAGAGCGGGTCTCTGAAAGGAAAGGGTCTCTATACAGCAGCAGCTCTGGTTTTTTTGGACATCAGCCAGCAATAACAAGGTGGTCCTTAGAGAAACACTGAACACAGCTGAAGTAGTTAATACATGAGTAGTTCAGGAGGTATAAAAAGAGGAGGCATGGGGAGGGCGTGCTGTGCCTTGAATGTACCAGAGACAGTCTGGGGGAAGAGCTGGAGCCTGTCTCCAGACTGGTGGGTTTCAGCCTTGGCTGCAGCACCCAGGGTCAGCAGTTTCCTTGTAGAACGTGAGGTTCCATTCTCGTATAGATCCTGTTATTCCAAATGTAAGCCATACAACAGAGGTTTGCCATTTCTTCTGTACTTCCAAGGGCTCCCAGGGGCTTTCAAGTATCCCTGCTCACAGACCTCTCCAGAGACTGGCAGACCACAGGTTGGAATTCTTGCTCTGGAGATGCAGGAGTGGGTGGGTGCCCGCCCAGGCTGTCACTGCTCCCCCAGCTGCCCTTGGCATGGTGCTGTTCTCCTTGCCCTCTCGGCCTGTGTTGTCTCCTGTTGTCCTCATCCCTCAGGCTCTCGTGCTGCCATGACCCACTCTTGCCCTGTGCACCCATTCCCATGGGTCCTCCTCCTCAATGGCCTTCATGGTGCTCCCTGCCAGCTGCTCTGTCCCCTCCAAACCCTTTGCTTTTTCTACTGTTTTCCGTTGTCCCTGCTGCTCTTTCCTCTTCCCTGGTGCTCCTCCCCAGTGCTGCTCCCCATCTTCACCCTCTCTCCTCACCATCCCCATGCTTGGGGCAGCCTCTCACTCCACACACCACCCCAGATTACTCCAAGGGCTTTGGTGGCCGTTACGGTGTGGAGAGGGACAAGGTGGACAAAGCAGCAGTGGGGTTCGACTACAAGAGCCAGGCAGAGAAGCACGACTCTCAGAAAGGTGAGCTGGGGAAGCCCAGAGCAGTGGGCAAGGGCACGATGGGAGCTTGGGACTGTGCCCCCTGGGGCCATGGGGCACTGGGCTTGGGTTTTGCCACCCACTGCATGAATGGTGGAGAAGCTACAGGGAGTGGTTGGGTGTCTGCTGCTTGCAGCAAGGGAAGGGTCAGGTGGGGAAGACATCGCATGGTGCACACTGCTGGAAAACATTCAGGCTGAGTGAAGAGAAGCAGGAGGTGTCTATGGGCACAGGGATCTCTTGGGCAGTATGTCATCAAAGAAAGGGTGCAGGGGAAGCCCAGGGAGGTGTTAACAGCAGGTGACATGTCCCAGGGAGGAGGGAGGGCTGTTGCTGCAGACACCTATGGGGAAATCTGGCCTCGCTCCGTGTCTTCCCCTGAGTCCTGGGCCAGGAAAATTAGTGCCCCTGAGGGAACAGCCTGAGCTCACGGCTCTTTCCCTCCCTTGTCTGTTCTCTCCTGTGCCATGATCTGGATCCCCGTGGATGAAGACTATTCTGTGGGCTTTGGTGGGAAGTTCGGGGTCCAGAGGGATCGCCAGGACAAGAGTGCCCTTGGCTGGGACCATCAGGAGGAGGTGCAGCCCCACGCGTCCCAGACAGGTAGGGCAGCGCTGGAGGTAGCAGCACAATTCCCTTGGAGCAGACCTAGTGCTGGTGGGTCATCCTTGGCAGAGATCCAGCTGCTGACAACTGACTGTGTGGAGCTGGGACCTTGTGAGCCCCCAAAGCACAAGGGTCAGCTCTGCCAGCTTAGGTGCATGCTTGGGTCTGTTTAATTCCATATGGGTGTGATGCAGACAAAGCGAACTCATTTCACTGGTCACAGAGTACCGAAGTCAGAGGTGCACATAGAACATAAGATATTGTAAAATAGCCTAATTTTTTTCCATACAGACTATGCCCAGGGGTTTGGAGGCCGTTATGGGGTCCAGAAGGACAGAGTAGACAAGGTAAGACTGTGCAGCCTGGCACCTCTCCCTGCTGATCACTGCTCTGCATGGCTGCAAGAGAAGAGTCCTCCCAGGTGGAGAGGAGGTCCCAGTGCTCAGGACATGGCTACTGCAGGGGTGAGGGACTGGCCCAGTGTCAGGAGCAGAGGAATGAGCCTCCTGCCCATGGAAGAGATGAGTGGCCAGTGACATTAACAGCAGCAAATGGAGGTGCCCAGTCAAAAGGCACCTTGTCAAGTGTCGTGTGTGGCAGAAAAAAGCAGCAAAATCATCTGAGCACTTGTGCAGGTATTTGGGCAAGTGTCTGAGTTCTTGATTGCCTGGTTTTCAGGTGCTGGAGCAGTGCTGAATTCACTGCTCCAGAAGGGCATAAGATACCACCAGCCAACCTGTCCTGCCCTTGGAGGGAGCTTTGGACACTAAGTGTAGGATTCCACTCCCACACTAAGACTCCTAAACTCAAATGCTGTCATGTAAACGATGTGTCCAAGCTCTGCTGTGTCTGTGCAGAGCTGGTTCTGAGCCTTGCTGTCCCACACAGCAGTGGTCCTGCTGCTCTGCTGGGCTCCACACGGCCTTTGCAGTCTCTGCTCTAGCAGATCAGCCTCCACAGGGCTTCCCAGATCAAAGCTTGCAGTCACCAGGAGCCAAACCCAGCAGAGGATCTCACACTGACCCTGCCTAACAAGCTGGACACTTCATTCTCTTCCTTCTGCAGAGTGCTGCTGGCTTTAATGAGATGGCAGCTCCCACCTCCTCGTACGAGAAGACAAGACCACTGGAGGCAGGTGAGACACCAGAGGACCAGCCCTGGGGTTGGTGGGAATCCATGGTCCCTCAGTGGTGGCACAGCAGCAGGCGTGTGCTGTGGTGGGACGTGGGTTTGTGGGGCAGGAGAAGGTGGCTGAACTGCAAGTTTCTGTGGGAGAGGCAGAGATCTGGGTTTCTCCTAGATGGTTGGGGTGGTGGAAGGGAACTATGGGCAGGCTTGGTCAGCTGTCTTCTCCACAGGAGCTTCCAGTGGCACCAGCAGCCTGCGGTCACGGTTTGAAACCATGGCCAAATCAGCAGAGGAGGAGAGCAGAAGACAGGCAGAGGAGGAGCGGGTGAGGCGGCAGGCCCGGGAGTGCCAGGCGGCACGGCGCAAGGTGAGCCATGCCCATCTTCACGTGTCCTCCAAGGCTTGTGAAGCAGCTCCACCTCCTTCCACCTGCTCTTTACCGTAGCCTCTTGCCTAAACCACTTCCCTGGAGCTACCAGTGAACTTCACAGCCCTCACTGGATTTTCCCTGGCAGCACAGAGCCCAGGGTGTGCTGCACCCAGACGTGACCCCCATGCTTTGGCCAAGGCCTCTAGTTTTGCCTCTATTGCTTGGCAAACGCAGTGCAATGACACCTCCCAGCGTCACCGTCCCAGCAGTCTGGGTTCAGGGTTTTCCAAACTGGAGATTGCACCCAAACCCTTGCATTTACAAGACCTCCTTCTGCAGTCAACGTGCAGACAAGGCTTCACCAGTAGAGCACTCCCCGGTACGTTCCCTCCTTGAGGCTACTTTCTGCAGACCCCGCAGTCATTACCGGCCTAGGGTGGGCTTATGGGAGCTGGAGCAGCTTTCAGATAGAGAACTGAGAGGTGCTCTGTGAGATGGAGCAGATCTCAGCTGGAGGAAAACCTTCTGAGTTGCTCTCTTGGGAAAATCTTCTGAGTTGCCCTCTAGTGAACCTGCTTTAGCAGGAGGATTGAATGAGATGATCTCCAGAGGCCCCTCCCAATCCCTGCCATTCCTGTGAAGGGGAATGGACGTTGCTCTGGACCCCATTCAAAGGGACTGATGGGATATGATGACTTCTCCAGCAGGAAATCCCACAGAGAGAGAAGGACCACACAGAGGCAGCCCCTATGGCCGTGCCACCAAGGATGCCCAGGAGTGCTTCCCAAGACATGCCTGTGCCACCAGGAGACCAGGTGCCAAGGCAGGGTGGGGATGGCCAGGAAGGGGAGCAGATAGAGGGGGTTGCACGGGGGGGGCTGTGCTTTACAGGCAGCCCTGCAGGAAGAAGTGGGGTGCAACCACAGTGTGGGAGAAGCTTTGGAAGGAGGGGGGAAGTGAGGGGGGAAACATTGGGATGGTGATGGGACATGGCTCCACACCGTGAGATGGACTCTTGGAACGGATCAGTGCAGCAGCAGCACAATGAGCTGGAGCTGAGTGTGAGAGAGGCTCAGACTCATGAGCCATGAGGGTCCTCTCAGCAGTCCCAGGGTTCAGCACGGACCTAATGGCTGAGCTCCTTCCTCGTTGTGCAGAGGATGATGCTCCATTTGTGTCATGGCAGCACTGAAGGCACCTGCAGTGGAGCAGCTCCTTGTGCTGAGTGCTGGGCAGCTGTGGATACTTTGCAGGTGACTTTTCTCTCCCTTTCTCCCTTCATGGCAGGCGGCCAAAAGGGAGGATGAGGAGGCACCACCCACTTTGCCACCCAGGCCAGCAGATCTGGGTGAGGAGCTGAGCAAGGTCCCCAGCGAGGATCAGCCCATCTACAGTGAAAATGTGGATGATGATGGAGACTATGAGGCTCTGCTAGAGCCCTCTGACTACTGTGATGGTATCAGTGGAGCTGCTGACTATGAGGAGCTGCCAGCACCCTTGGAAAAGCCAGATGTCGTCTATGATGATGGGGGAGATGGAGGTGAGGACTATGAGGTGATAATTCCCGAGGAGCCCAGCCAGAGCCAGCCCTACCTGGGTGAGTACTGATGGAAGAGCCCATCTCTTGGGGAGCTTGTACCTGTCTGCTCATCTCACTGGGTGTATGGGACAGACTCCAGGGGGAATTTGCATCCTGAAGTCTATTGTGGTCAGACCATGGTGGTGGAGACTTGGCTGTCTCCGACTCCCTTGCCCAGCTCCAAGGTGTGAGATCAGCTGCATGGGATGCTGGGCCAGGCAGCAAGGATCTGCTGGAGCAGGACTCGGGCAGGAGGGCCAGGAGGCTGCCGTGGGTGCTGAAGAAGCTGGACCTGGACTGATTCTCTTGGTGCAGTCTCCTGGCAAGTGATTGCTGGTGCTGCCCTCTGGATTCAGCCTGTCACTCGAATGGCTGCTGCTCATGAGACCTGACCTGGTGGTGTCTCCTGTGTGTGAGGAGTGCAGGGTAGTCTTTCTCCAAGCACATCAGCAAGCCACGGAGCTGCTGTTGATGTTTCTGTTGCAGCTTTGCTGGTACTGGAGGTGGGAAATGGGAAGGCTGGAGTTATGTCCAGCCTTTTTCTTGGGAGAGGAACGTGAAGCATCAAGCCCCTGCCTCTCTTTGCAGGAGAGGAGGGAGGTCATACCTTGCTTTGGGCCATGGCACACCTCTCCCTCTTATTAGGGTTTGGATGTGGTTCACCCCAAGGCTGGCAGCTGGGTGGAGGGTGGCACCGACCAGATCCATGTGGCTGCTTTCAGCTTCTTTCTCATCTGCCCATCCTTCTTCTGCAGAGCAAACGGACAATGTTTATGAGGTGGAGGGCCCTGGGACCTGTGCGGTGGCTCTCTATGATTACCAAGGAGGTGGGTCTGCCATCCAGGCTGTGGGGAGAGGCGCTGGGACCTGGCCAGGGTGGTGTGATGGGGAGGTGGTGCCTTAAACCATCAGCAGTGGTGAAAAGGTTTCAATTTGGTGGTTTGAATTTCTTCCTCTTGGACAGCAGAATGAGACCTGCCTTGGGAACACCAGGATCTTTATCTTTCATCTGGGAAGTCTTGCTCCTTCTCTGCTTTATCTGTGCTGTTTGGTGGGGCTTGGATGAGGGGAACTCTGAGGGTTTTCATGGTGCTTGTTCTGTATTCTCCTCCTTCAGGGGGGCTGTCAAACCAGCTCTCTCTGGGGTTATCTTTGCGTTGTGACCACCTTTTCTGGCCAATCTTTTGCAGATGGAGATGATGAGATATCTTTTGATCCTGACGACACCATCACACACATCGAGATGGTAGATGAAGGCTGGTGGAGAGGGCAGTGCCGGGGCAGAGTGGGTCTCTTCCCAGCAAATTATGTGAAGCTGCTGCAGTGAAACCAGCATTGTCCAAGCTGCTTCCTTTTGCCTCCCTCTGCTTCAGCCTTTGCTGTGTTATTAGCTTCATTTGGCTCGGCTACGTGCAAGAAATTCCAAGGAGCAAACTGGCAGTGTCTGAGGGAATGTTTTGGCCCGTGCCCAAGAGGACTTTGGTTCCCATTCTCCTCCAGATGGGAGAAGTGGGATGATTTAAGAGCATGTGAGTGTGATATAAGACATCTTCTACCTAAGCTGTTCCACATGTCACAGCAGCAAGTCTGCAGGAGAAGTGAGTCCATTCCTGAGCCCACTCCTGTTCCCAATGGAAGAGAAACACCAACTCTAATCCAGTTGAGGCAGAAGGGACATGAACTAAGGGACCTTTTTAAGTTGCTGTGGCCCTGGCTCTCATCCTGCCCAGGGGTCAAGGGACAGAGCACTGTGAAGGCCAAACTTGTTCCCAGGAAAGGTTTCCCCTGGCAGGACAGGGTAGAGAACCATGAGCCAGGTCTCTCTGGGCAGATTTCAGGGCTGGAGCCTGTGAACATTTGACCATCCCAGTGACCTCTGCTGACTTTGCCTGCACGTAGACACCAGCTTGGCTGTAGTGAGCTCTTCCACTAGAGAAGAGTGTGCTGGTGCAATGGGAATGTAGCGTGGTCTTGCTAAGGTAGGAGGTCACTCACTTGATTTTCCTTTGTGTGCCAGGAATGCTGTTGGGAAACGTGTCATTTCTGGGGTAAACCTTGAAAAAGAAAGTGTAAAAATTAGGTTATTTTCACAGAAAATATTGTCTTGGAGCAAGAGAAAAGTGCAAAAAGGCTTTGCTTAACAAAGAGTGTGTTAATAAATGTCTTGGTCCTCGTCCGGGCAGCCCATCAGAGGAATGTTCTGCTGGGGAAACCCTTTCCATCTAGCAAATGGATCAGAATAAATGCTGCTCCATGCAGGCAGTGGAACATTTTTCATTTCTCCTGTTAGCTGCCCTGACAGTATAACTGAGTGTTCACATATAGGGGTGTGGGAGGAGCAGTTCCACAGCTGGTCTCTGCCTGAAGGGCTCTGCTGTGCTTCACAGCCAGGGCTGAAGGTGGGTTCCCCAACCTGTCCTCTGCTGGTGGGTGGTTGAGTCCCTGCTGGTGTCAGGTCTCCCCAGCATGGCAGAAAACAGTTAACCCCTCCCTGGCCAGCCTTGGCAGGACTCACTAGTCAAGAGATGTTTGCGGGTGATGGTCTCACCAGTTTAATTAACGAAGGAATGAGTTATTTGTTAAAGGGTGTGCTGGCTAAAGCCTCCTTGTCTGAAAGTGCTGCTGTTATTTGCAGTATCCTGCTTATCTGGCTCAGTTTGGTGAAGAATGAGTTGCATAACCTAGAAATGCATCCACTCTGTAACTGCTCTTGTCCGCAGTGTCCATCCCTGCTGCTCCATGTTCTCCCTTGGAGCCCTGGAAATAAACTGCTGCTGCTCTGCCCTGGTCTGTGTCTGCTGGTCATGGGAAGAACACACTGTGATTCAGGTTGGGAATTGTCAAGTTTAATGTAAATTTTCTGGAGGTTTTTGGTTCGGTTGGTTTTGGAATTCTTTGTGGGTTTGTTTTCTTTTTTCTCTGAAATAACTTTCCCAGTATTTTTTCCTCATGCAGTTCACCCTTTATTTCCTGATGTTCCTTTCCAGGGACCCCTCAGTCTGCCTCTCACTGTGGCAGCCTCCCCAGTGTGACCCAGTAAGACTCTGAACTAGGGGTGTTTCAATAATTTTGGGGTGTGTAGAAGGGTGTGTAGCAAGTAGAGCCAACTGAGAGGCTTGCAGCCTGCCCGGGTGGGAACAACAGCCCATCCCAACACGTGGGTTACAGAGACAGCTCTTCCCTGAAGAATAAAATCAATGTTGTGTTGTGGTGTGCACTAAGAACTGGCAAACTGCTCCCAGCAGCTGTGCCACTCCTGGGCCCATGTTTTGACTCTCCAGTAGGTTTCTTTAGGAACAGACTAGATTTTGCTGGGTGATGCATCTTGGACCCCACCACAGAGCCCTGCAAGAAGCAGTTGAGCTGTGGCAGTGGCAGCTGGATGAAGTTGGCTCCCCCTGTCACCAGCCAGCCCTCGGCCACTGCCATCCACAGCCACACCACTCACAACAACTGCTTTGTGATTTCTTTATGGCTGTAAAGCAGAACAAGCATTTCTGGTGAGAACTTAAGCAATGCAGAGCTGATGATTTGCAGTTTGACCACAGTGCTGAGAATAACGGGTGGCCCTGTTCTAGCTGCTCCAGAGCTCTGGTGGCAGCCTGGAGCCACCCAGCAGATGTTGGATTGGGAGCCACAGGTTGTGTGGGAGGAGGATGCTGTGATAGCCCCTGGGCAGAGGCCAGACTTTGCAATCCAAGACACTGCCCTTGTCCCATGGACAGCCCCGAGGCAGAGCTCAGGGCCAGCATGTCTCTGTCACGACAAGAAACAGCCTTTTAAAGCATCCCCTGGTAGCAGCATTGCTGCAGTGGGTCCTGTGCTGAGCTCAGCACGTGGCACTTGCGAAGTCAAGACAGAATCCTGGAACTACCACCTTCCCAGGTGGATTTTGCCACCCTGCCCTCAGTGCTGTGCTGAGGGTAGCCCAGCGATGGCCACGAGCAGCCACTGCCTGGGCAGGAGCCCTCAGCCACCGCTGCCACCCAAGACCTCGCCCTGCCCGGTGCCGCTGCCCCGGTGCCACTCCAGGTGTGGCTCATGGGCCAGTGCCCGGGGAGCCCAGCGAGCCCCAGCCCCGCGCCACCTTCCGCAGGGCCCCCCGCACCCCCTGGTTGCGGAGGCTGTAGATGAGGGGGTTCAGCAGGGGGGTGAGGATGCAGAACAGCGCAGAGACCAGCGTGTCGGCCGCCGGGGAGTAGCCGGAGCTGGGCCGGTTGTAGTTCAGGTTGGCCATGGCAAAGTAGAGGAGGACCACGAGCAGGTGGGCAGAGCAGGTGGAGAAGGCTTTGTGCCGGCTGGTGGCCGCGGGCATCCTGAGGATGGTGGCCAGGATGCGGAGGTAGGAAACCACGACAAGGAGGAAGGGGCTGAGCCCCACGAAGACACTGGCAGCGTGAAGTGCAACTTCACTGGGGCGTGTGCTGCTGCACGCGGCCTTCAGCAGCGGGGGGACGTCGCAGAAGATGTGCTGCAGCTGGGTGGCCCCGCAGAAGGAGAGCCTGGAGGCCAGGAGGGTGTGCACGGCCGAGTCCAGCAGCCCCCAGAGCCAGCAGCCGGCGGCTGCCCCGGCACAGACGCCCCAGCTCATGGCCTGGGTGTAGTGCAGGGGCTGGCAGATGGCCGCGTAGCGGTCGTAGGCCATGACCGCCAGGAGCACGCACTCGGTCCCCGCACACCACATCAGGAAGAACATCTGCACCAGGCACCCGCGGTAGGAGATGGTGGCCCGTGGGCGCAGGGCGTTGGCCAGGATCTTGGGCACCGTCACCGAGGAATAGCAGATGTCCAAGAAGGAGAGGTGGCTGAGGAAGAAGTACATGGGGCTGTGCAGATGGGGATCCAGGGACACGAGGGTGAGTATTGCGGAGTTCCCCAGCAGCGTGGTCAGGTAAAGGGCCAGGAAAAGGACAAAGAAGAAGGGCTGGCCATGGGAAAAGCCCAGGAGCATGAACTCTGTCACTTGGGTCTGGTTCTCACCGGCCATGGGGCTGGCTGGGCTGGTCTGTGGGCAGAAACAAGCTTTAACTGCTTTAAACAAGGAGGAGGTGGTGATTGCAAGCCAGGGGACTGGAGCACAACCACCCACCAGGCAAGGGTTTCACTGGTAGGATGGTTTTGGTTGAAAAACTCCCATCTTGGGATTTTACAAACACTAGAATTCTAGAGTCCAGAGAGAGAGCTGCTATTCAGCATTGGCTGCTTGACTGCAAGACAATCACACAGAAGAGCCCAAGAACAACATGCATCCAGACTAACCCACATCTCCTGGGTTCTCCTGCCAGCCCAACTCCCTGTCTTGATGACTATACCAAGCCTGTCTCTTGCACAGGGTGGCCGGGAGCAGCTTTTCCTTCAGGTGAGTCCAACAAACCTCCTGTGGTCAGGAGTCAAAGCGTTCCCAGACGAGCTGTCAATTTGTGTCACTCTCCACTTACTACAGCTGTCACCTGATGTCTGTGCGGGTGCCCATTGCCGTTATCTAAGACCAAAGTCAAAACAAAACCAGAAGAAAACATTCTCTTCTTCTTTATAGAAGTGTTTGAGCAGCTGAGGTCACAGTCTGGCCCTCCCAGCCCACCCTTACCTTCTGTCCAAGAGCAAGCAGTGGATGGCACCCAGTGTTTGGTAGGAGGGACCAACCAGCAATGTCATGAGCGAGGAGAGGCTTTTAACCCTGCGAGGGCCCTGGGGGAGAGGCTTTCAGAGGTAGCTCTTGTTCAGTGTCAGGAGCAGAGGAGCATCCCCCCAATCAGCCTTCACAAGTGGGATCTGAGCCCACAGGAAAAAGCCCTCCTGGCACAGGGCTCACCTTGAGCTCCTGTTCTGCTCCAGCCTGTGCCAAGTGCAGAGCAGCCAGAGCTCTCTAGCCCTGGTCTCCTGCTCCACTGAAATCTTGTCTGATGGCCAGAAACCTGGTGTTCGGTTCTGGTAATCCCTGTCCATTTTCTGTGGTAATGTCTTCAGGACAGCCCTTGGGAGAAGAAATGTCAATGTTTGTATCCTCCTCTCACTTGCCGAGGCATCTCAAATCTAGCCCTGGGTGTCCAGTGAGAAATCAAACCTCCATGAAGCTATGAAGTGCTAAGGGAGTTGCTTTTTAAGACAAATGCCTCAATTCGTGGGTGTAACCACAAGGATTGGGCCCAGCTCCTGTAAGGACTCAGCACTTGTGGAAATCAGACTCTTGCCTGGGTGCTGGGCTCTTACTTCCCAAAAAATAAGTGCCCTGTTGGGAAACCAGGAACTTCTCCAAGTCCTGTTTCCTTATATACATGGTTTATCTTCTAGATTGTCTTGTGTGGAGCCAAGAGTTGGCCTCAATGATCTCTGTGTGTCCCTTCCAACCAGCAATATTCTATGATTCTATGAAACCTCCTGTCTGAATTTGACCTGCTGCCTCTCGTGCTCCCTCCATGCCCACTGTGATAGCCTGGCATTGGCTCCGGCTTTTATTCACTTTGACCACTTGTGTTCATATTTTAGAAAAAAAAAAAGAGGCAATGAGGGTTGCACCCAGAGATGATCCAGCTACAAACCTGGCCAAACCCAGCCTGATGGACTTGGTTTGTCATGGGCTGTGAGCACACACAGACTCCAACACCACAGCACAGAGGGACTCGTTACCCTGTGCTCTCATCCCTGCATTGTGGGGTTGGGGGCAGGTCTAACACCCAACAGAGGCCTGAGAATGGAACCTGGTGTCCTGGCCCCAGGGGCACCGTTTCTTCCAGGCCTACTGGTACTCGGACAGTGACATGGAAAGAAGAGTAGATTTAGATTAGAAACTAGTAAGTTTTTCACTGTGAGGGTGGTGAGACACTGAAGAGTTTGCCCAGGGAGGTCATGGTTGTTCCAGCACTAGATGTGTTCAAGACCAGGTTGGATGGGGCTTGGAGCAACCTGGTCTCGTGGGAGGTGTCCCTGTCATGGCAGGGGGGTTGGAACTAGATGATGTTTAAGGTCCAATGCTATGAAGGCCGTTCCTGTCACCACTGAGCAGCACTTTTGCCTCATGGTTGTATCTGGCACCTCCTGACCAGCTCCATCCCTCCCTCTCCCTTTGGCAGCCCCAAGGAGTCAGTCCTCCAGGGCTTCAAACCCAGGCCGTGGGGCATCAGCTCTGCCCCAGAGGCCAATTAGTGCACTTTAAATAAGATGCTTTAAATAGAAGGGTGAAGTTTGAGAGAGAAGTTTTCTTGTTTCCAGTTTGCCAACTGGGTACCAGTTCCCCACAGGCTTCTCTCCACAGAGGAAAGGCCACCAGGGCTTCAGTGCCAATTACTGGGAGCCTGGAGAACTTCCCCATCCTGCACGTTTCTGTGAGGCTTGTAAACAAGGCTCAAAGTGGGCTATTAAAAGTTTGAGGCAGTCAGGTTCAGTAACTTTGAAGCTGTTTACATCTGCTGTAATGAGCTACATCATAATGGAGAAGAGGCAGAATGAGATGGAGAAAGAGTCTTTGTTCTGTGGGGACCTCCCAGCTGTGAAATGTTCACACTCTAGACAAAAAATACACAGAGTCAGAGAAGTATTGAAGCACCAGCAGCCAATGTCCTCCTGGGCTGCTCCCCAGCAGCGTGGGCAGCAGGGCAGGGAGGGGATCCTGCCCCTCTGCTCCAACCTGGGGAGACCCCCCTGAGTGCTGGGGCAGCTCTGGAGTCCTCAGCACAGCAGAGACATCGAGCTGGGGGAGCGGGGCCAGAGGAGGCCCCAGCAATGCGGGGAGGGCTGGAAGCCTCTGCTGGGAGGCCAGGCTGGAAAGTTGGGCTTGGTCATCTCCAGGGAGACCTTCTGGTGGCCTTGCAGGACTTCAAGGGGCCTGTCAGAAAGATGGGGAGGGACTTTTGAGCAGGGCCTGTTGGGACAGGACAAGGGGGGATGGTTGAAACTAAAAGATAGAGATACAGACTGGAGAGAAGGAAGAAATTGTTGGTGCTGAGGGTGGTGAGAGACTGTGCCAGGTTGCCCAGAGAGGTGGTGGCTGCCCCATCCCTGGAACCATTGCAGGGGAGGCTGGCCAGGGCTGTCAGCTACACCACAGATAAATGTCTGGAGAGGGAACCACAACAGGGGTGCAGCAAAAGCCATTGGCTGGGGCAATATCATCTGATCTGAGCACCTGGAGACACCTCACACCATGGGGCTGGGCCAGAGCTTTTCACAAACATACAGGTTAGTGTTGAAGTGTGCAGGATTCATTATTGGAGGAATTTAGCAAATGTTTGTGGGAACATTGGAGCTCAGGATGGAGCACGAGCAGAGGGAACAGAGCACAAGTGCTTGAGATTTTACAGGCAAAGACAGTGCTGTGGATTTGCCAGAACTCAGCACAAACAGCTCCAATGGGTTGACTTGTTCAGAGCAACCCACAGCAGAGCACCAAGGAGACAGACCCACCAGCACCAGTCACTCTGTGCTCTCAGCAAGGGAGTGACCAGTGGTTCTGGGGCAGTGTGCCAGGGATATTGGGGTGGGATAACCCATCATGGTCCCTCTGGAGACCAGCACCAGGAGGCCTGACAGTGGTGCCTTAGCAAAAGCAGTGCCAGGGGGTGGAGTGAAATCTTTTCCCTTTTATTTAGTCCCGGTGAGACCACATCTAGAGTGCTGTGAACAGTTCCAGGCTCCCCAGTACCAGAAAGCCCGAGCAGAACTGGAGGCCAGCATCAACACCATCAAGGAATTTAAGCATCAGGAGAAGCTAAGAGCTGGGACTGTGCAGCCCGAGGAGGCTCAGGGGGGTCTGTCAGTGTGTGCAAACCCCTGATGTGGTGCAGGAAAGCAAAGCAGTGGTGTCCAGTGAAGAGACAACGGGCACAAACTGAAATATCAGAGATTTCACTCAAACAGAACACTTTATATTGTGAGGGTGATAAAACAAGGTCCTGAGCAACCTGCTACAGGAGACCCTGCTCTGAGGCAGGGATCTGGACTGGACAATCTCTAGAGGTCCCTTCTGACCTCCAGCTTTCCACAGTTCTGTGGCTCAGGCACGTGGTGGAGCTGTGGTGGAGCCCGTGTCTCCACACTGGTGAGAGCTCCAGAGCCATGGTAGAGCCTGTGCACCCAGGCTGCTGAGGGCTCCAGGGCAGCAGAGCACAGCCACAGAGGACACTCAGGTGGGGACACACAGGTACATACCCTGGCAGTGCTGGGCTAATGGTTGGACTTGGTGATCTTAAAGGTTTTTTCCAACCTGAATGATTCTACAAGGGGTGGGTCAGCGGCCATAACTCAGCCCATACCCACCTTGGGGGTTCTACTGGTTAGTATTTCCCTTCCCACATCTGATCTGTCCTTGTTTCTCAGCTGGTGTCCAGCTCTTTCCAGGACCGTGGAGATGCAAAATGCCCATGACAATAAAGACAAGATTTGTCTCTTTATCTAACTGCTTGTCTTACAAAGATGCATCTCACTTTATAGTGCTGAACAGAAGGAAGGTATAAGATGCCAAGGAGTTCATGGCTTTGGTCTGTTGTTTTCACATTGTAAAGACAAGGCCTAGTAAAGTCAGAAGTGCCTGAGAAAGAAGCCACAGAATAAAATCAAAGGCAAAATGGAAGTTCTACTGCTCAGGGAAGACTCAAAGAGACTCAACCCATCCCAGAACTGAAAGTGCTGAGGTATTAACAGCCTTAGGCTGTGAGGGTCTCCTCAGTGAGCCTTATGGTGCCAACCATCACTTAAACTGCCAGAATCACACCAAGCTGTGGACTGGACACATCCCTGGGTCTTCTGGGAAAGAGCAGGCATCTCACCAGTCCAGACATCCTTTGAACCTGTTGGTAAATAACAGAAAAATGAGGAAAGTCTGGTGACACATCCACAGAGGTGATTTGTCCATGAAGCAAGGACAGGAGAGTTAATACTGCCCTGATCACTGCTGCATTTTTCCATATTCTTTTTCCCCTCAAGAGACTCTGGGAACAGAGCAAATATCAAGAATCTGAGGCCTCCTGTCAGCAAAACCAACCCTATCCTAACTGGAACCAGCCTCCTGATGAACTTGCCTGTACCACTCACACCCAGATAAACCCATGAGGGACCATGAACTGCATGGCTGGACCTCTACATCAAGCTGGAGCGCTGCTACTGGAGAGGCTGTTCCTGAAACACCCCAGCAGCTGTAGGCTGCATGAACAGCAAACCCCAGGCAGCACAACGTAACGAGCATTCAGTCTTTGTGCCCCAAGCTCCTGCAGACACACCACAGCCCTGCTGTGCCCAGCAGCTCCCCCCAGCCCAGCAGACCAGGAACCATACCCCAGCATCAGGTCAGCTCCGTGCCCCCGTCCCCCAGCGGGCAGTGGACGCGCTGCTCCGCGTTGTACCGCACGGCCCCGCAGCGCAGCCGCGGCTCCTCCCGCTGGTACCACAGCTCCTCCTGGAACTCGGGGAAGAAAAAGGCAATTTCTCTGCTGGCTGACGCTGCTGAATCTGGTAGAAAGCAGAGGAAAAGGAGAGAGAGGTGTCACAAATAGGTGCTATGTTCCAAGGGTAAGAAGCTGTAAAGAAAAGCACCAGGCTCAGGCATGAGTGGTGTCTGCAGAGGTGAGCACATTGTTCATTTTGCCTCCCAGGATGGAAAGCAAGCCCAGGCAGACAGAATCCCATCATTCATACCCCCCTGAGCTCCTGCCTTTGCACAACATACAGCCAAGCAGAGGTCTACCTGAGCCATGAGTGGTATTCCTGGTGTCAGTGAGGCCGTAGGATCCCCGGATGGAGTCTGGGACGTTGTTTCGGGCTTGGAACACTTTGGTGGGTCCCATCAGGGATCTCCAGAGGGGAACAGCATTCTCATGGGCCAAGATATAAGCCCACATGGGACCGCTGAGGAAAGGACCAGGGAAGAGCAGAAGCAGGTAAGGTTACAGAAGGGCACAGCTCCTTCATTCTTACAAATACAAGTGCAAAGAAGCAATGAGGTGCAACCACCACGCAGCTGGGGGGGGCACAGACCCACTGGGCGCTGAGACCACTGCTCAGAAGCGATGTGTCTGCATGACTGGCCTCCTCCGAGGTGGTGTCAGCCCCAACCTCTGGGGACACCACCCCACCAGGTCCTACTCTTATCACAGCACAGTCATTTCCTGACACTTCACTCCAAGCCCGGAGCCTCCCACCCTCGGTGCACCACAGCCACCAGCTCCCGGCGAGCCGCCTCCCACGCTGCCCGGCGTCCTCCCCGTGGGCACGGCAGGTACCTGGACATGAACTCCACCAGCCGCTGGTAGAAGAACCGGCCTGCGGGAGAAACATGGACCGAGTCACCGAGGGGGGTCCCGCCGGCGCCGGCCCCGGCCCCGTCCCCGGCCCCGGCCCGTCCCCGCCCCGCCTACCCTTGTGCTCCCGGTAGAAGCGGCGGCTCTGCTCCCGCCCGCAGCGCAGCTCCTTGGCGCGCACGATGAGGAACCGGTTGCTGAGGATGGTTTCGTGCACGGCCTGCGGGCAGAGGCGGCAGCAGCTGGGCGGGCGGGCGGCGGGCACCGCCGGGGCAGGGCCCGTGGAACAGGCCCGGTCCGTGCGGAGCGGCCCGGCCCGGCCCTCACCTCCAGCACCAGCGGGTGGGCCACGGCGTCCGGCTTCAGCAGCGCCAGCGTCAGCTGCAGGGGCCGCCCGCCGCGCCCCGCCGCCGCCGCCATCGCTCCCGCTGCTTTCCCGGCTGG
>VYZX01004380.1:0-64254 GCA_013401335.1 Brachypteracias leptosomus
CAGCCAGTGTAAACCCACCACAAAGTGTAACTTTAGTTATCAGAATTATAAGACTTCTCATACCATTTTCCTCAAATCAGAAATCATATGCAATGCATTTGTATAGGTGGTCAGTTTAGAATGATTGCCTGAGACCTCAGAAATGTCCTTAGACAGAGGACAATCCCTCAAAGTATAGTTTCTTATCTTTTAAAACAGAACAAAGTTTTGAACTACAGGACAATCGACATTTTTCAACTTGTGAAGTCACCAGGGGTACAAAAGTAAAGGCTTAATGAGATTATGTGCTGATATACTTTTGAGAGAGATAAAGGTTCATATATTAAAGATACTGAGGATATGATTCACATCAGCTTACTTCATACACTTAGACTGGTATGAATTTAAAGTAAATCACCTGACCTGTTTTAAGAGATTAACTGGCCTGTGCAAACCTTTATTTCTTTATTACTATTTCCAGCAAAAGGAGTCTGTATAGGTTTTAAATGCCTAAGCTCTAAGACATTACTCTCACAGTCAAGGTACTGTCAGTCAGAGGAAGTGTCTCCAATGGTAGAATTCAGCTTATCTAATAATTTACCTTCTTCTCACTACCATGTTAAGGCCATTGGTAACATTGCCTCAAATGCTGCATATTTGAAGCTGAACTATCAAAAGGCTTATGAGTGAATTAAGGCCTTGTGAAAACAAACACTAAATCAAGTAATAAACCAGATTTCTTCCTTTCTTCAGCTGACTCTATGCATACTACTATTGCTCTACAGGCTTCTCAAACTCTGCTGTCCTGAAGACTTTTTACAGGTCTGAAGATTTTAGTTCAGATGTTTCTTCCACCCAGTTTCACCAGCATAACATCTTTGGGTGACAAAAATCCATGTAAAGCCTGGGTCTGAAACTCATGTCTCTGAAGACCACAGGCTTCTGAGCTAAGTTTCACAGCACCACAGAGTAATCCTACATTGTCGCCACTGTCAAAGGCAGACAGTGAGAGAAAATAAGACCCTACTGTCTTCAGTATCATGAATATGTCCTCAATAGCAAGGTACTACCACTCACTAATTTTAAGACTTAGAATAAACCATAAACCCTGACCCTGGCACTGACAAGAGGAATAAAAGGGTATCTGAACTAAGATTTCCTGTTCTGGATAAGAAAATAATATGCCTCTGTATTTTCCCCACATCAATTACTGATTTTTCCAGTAGAGCAAAGAAAAATACAGAGGAGAACTGAGGAGAATTGTAACCCAAACACCTTTTCACCTTTTTCAGACAACATCTTTTTACCAGACTTCTAAGTCAATCCAGATCCCAGCATTCAAGAAATTACATAGATGTTGAGAAGGATCAAACAACCTGCATGGCCATGTAATATTCCCAGTGTACTCTGAATTAATTATAAGCCCAGAATAAATTCATAAGGCACTGCACAGAACAGCAACAACAATTATTCTTAACTATAAGCCCCGCTGGCTCCCAATCTTGAACCAGCACGAGTTTTGCTAATAAATACAGCAATAGTAGAAAAATAAATACCTTTGCTCAACTTAATCATTATTTACTTGCATCCACCCCACTGGTGTAATTGGACTTGGATTATTTATTCTGTCTGCTCTCCTCATGCCTCCCAACCAGGGCATCCAGGACATATGATACTAAAGGATATTTTGAGTAACTTCCCTGTGCCCACACTGCAGAAGATCCACAGAGTACACCTGGGAGCATGGAATTAAAAAGACACTCATGACAATTTATATGGGTCTCTCATTTAATTAGTTTAGCTCATAGATTGAATATAAACTTGTGTATCAAGGTAAGCAATGACAGCATTGGGGACTGTGATTTGTTCCAGGAAGGATGATCTCAGAGCAGACATCTAAAACTTAACTTTTATAAAATTAATTAAAAACAAAAGTAAAGTTTTCGAAGAAGGAAAAAAAAACAAAAATGAAACAAATTGATATCTGAGTGCAACTGAGTCAGAATGTGAAATTTGAATGTTTCTAGGCTGTTAATTCAGAAGAGGGTGTAAACTGGCAATTGCTAGAAATTAAATGAAAAGTAAGTTGTGACATTCTGTCAAACTTCACCTGCAAGTGCAGAATATACATAAAAATAAACTCAGCTCAACCCTTCTGTTTCCACAAAGCATGAAAAATAGAAGACTGTGGTTATTTTCTCAGTGTAATAAAAATGAACGTATTTAATAGATCCAAACTGGAAAACATGTTTTGCAATTCTAACTAGTGTCTTTATCACTCTTTCTATTTTCAGGAACATAGAGTAGCATTTTCAAAAGCGTCCAATATTTTTCACTGGCCAGACTTTGAGTTCTTTTGAACGATTTGTTTTTAGATTAAGCAAAATGTGCAGAACAGCAGTTCCCAGTCATCCCTGCTCCTTGAGTAACAATTCTGTCAAAGTAGCCCTGTATTGTGTCCATCCCACTGTGCTAAATTTTATCCTTTCAGTTCCCTCTGACTGAGAGCAACATCACAAGATCATACACATCATTCCCCCACAAGGGGGGATTGCTCTGAAACAGCTTCAAGAGAAATAAATGTTAGATATGTTAGTTTTACTAAAGATATCTTAGGCTATTAAAGCTTTACTTTTTTACTATGTATATTAATTGTTCAACACCCAGACCTCCAATCCAGATGGATTCTAGTTCTTCTATGACATCCCACTGACTTCTGAGAAGCTTTTTTCAAGCATGTAGTCATAACATAGAATCACAGACTGGTAGGGGTTGGAAGGGACCTCTGGAGATCGTGTAGTCCAACCCTCCTGCTCAGCCAGATTCACCTAGAGCAAGTTGCACAGGATCCCATCCCAGTGTATTTTGAACATCTCCAGAGGAGACTCCACTACCTCTCTGAGCAGCCTGTTCCAGTCCTCCATCACTCTCACAGTAAAGAATTTTCTCCTTACATTGAGGTATAACTTCCTGTGTTCCAGTTTGTGCCCATTGCCCCTTGTCACAGAATCTCAGATTGTTAGGGATTGGAAGGGACCTCGAAAGATCATCTAGTCCAATCCCCCTGCCGGAGCAGGATCACCTAGACCAAGTTGCAGAGGAACATGTCCTATCACAAGGCACCACTGGCCCCATCCTCTTGACACTCACCCTTTATATATTTATAAACACTAATAAGATCCCCACTCAACCTTCTCTTCTCCAGGCTAAATAGCCCCAGGTCTCTCAGCTTTTCCTCATAAGAGGGAGGTTCCAGTCTCTTATCTCCCTCATAGTCCTCTGTTGGACTCTCTCCAGTACTTCCCTGTCACTCTTGAATTAAGGAGGCCAAAACTGGACAAAGTACTCCAGATGTGGCCTCGCTAGGGCAGAGTAGAGAGGGAAGAACTTAGAGAGGGAACCTCCTTCAACCTGCTGGTCACACTCTTCTTAATGCACCCCAGGATACCATTGGCCTTCTTGGCTACAGTAGGACACTGCTGGCTCACGGTTAATTTATCCAGCAGGACTTCCAGGTCCTTCTCCATGGAGCTGTTTTTCAGCAGGTCAACCCCTAGCCTGTACTGGTGCATGGGGTTATTCCTCCCCAGGTGCAGGACTCTACACTTGGCCATGTTGAACTTCATTAGGTTCCCCTCCGCCCAACTCTCCAGCCTGTCCAGGTGTCACTGGATGGCAACACTGCCATTCAGTGTGTCAGCCACTCCTCCCAGTTTTGTATCATCATATGACTAATACAGGCTTATAATTCTTTGCACCTCATTCTTTCCAAAGCAAAGCCAGACAGAAAAGTACCATTCATCATTGTGTTTGTCTTTTATTTGCTCTAATGTTGCAACATTACTCGCCAGATTCATTGTACCACCTTATGTTTGTTTACACTCAAAAAATATTTGCACTATAATGGAATTCTTTAAGATAAGCATCAACATGTTTCTCTTCATATAACACTTAACTCACTCTTTATCTTTGTGCTCTTTAAAGTTTTGCAATAACACATTTTAATTTTTTTTATGTATAATTTTTTGGCAGAATACCATTGTAGTGACATTGCAATGACTTATGCAATCTGTGAAAGATCTTTAGAAAGTATTATTAGTTCTGGAAAACAGGAGTTTTTCTGACCTATAGGAGTGAAGATCTCTTGTTTGTTTAAAAGTAAAACATATTTTTTGAGGAAAAAAACCCTGCACCTTTTTCCTCAGACTGGGAGGAAATGCAAAGGGTGTTTTAGCCATTTCCCTCAGATGGTATGCACTTTGCAGCCATTTCTAGTGAGATGTTAGCACACAAATCAGTTCTTTTCAGACAAGCTTTGACCCTCCCTCTCTACTTAAGATTTTACTGATAAAATCTTTCCGTTATAAGTATAACCAATTACTGAACAGACCATGGGCGTCTGTCATTGCATACTTCTTGCATATAATTATATGCTTAAAATTGGGGAAGAGGAATTGAGATGAGCAACCAGCAAAGCCCTGATTGAAAAAGACCAGTCAGTGGAAGATGATCACACAGCTAAAATACCTAAAAGGAGTTTGGTTTTGTGTGTAAGAAGAGTATAACCTGCCCTCATATTCTGAAAAAAAACCCCAAACAACAAACCATTAAAGGGACTTGTATCCAAAAACAAAGACCTGTCTTTCATTTAGAGCATGAGATTAGTGTTGCAGCTTAACTGTATTCTGATGTAACTGATAGTTACATCAAACGTCAGGATCATGTGATCTAAATCTCTCTGGATGATGCAGAAAGCCAGAATTGCATTACTGAACAGGGACCATATCCTGATCATGCTAAATTTGTGTGAAACTATACAGGCAAACAGCCACTGCTATTTCATTTCTTGAACATTGTCCACTAAACTGCTTGTAAATAGAATCCTACCTCCATTCACAAGAAAAAATAAGAATTAAAAAGTACATTAAAATATTCTAAAATAAGAAAATGACATAATTAAGATTGCCCATAAGACCTGATAGGCTTCACTGTGTAGAGCAATAAGACCATTTGGTCATTAGGACATCTGTCTCATTCATTCCTAAAAGGAGAGTACTAACAATAAATACATATACTATGTCTTATTTTGACACAACTAAAAAATGTTTTCTAACAATTTTTAATTCTAACCTTAAAACTCTGCTTTGAAGGGGATGATTAAATTCTTCTCCTGTCCCATGATACTCTTCCTTCTAACAGAAGTTTGACAAGTAATACATTGTTTGCTTAAACTGTGCCTGACTGAAGATGAAGATAATCCCTATTTTACAAATAGAGAAGGCAATGAGTTATCCCAGCCAAAACTCCCTAAATCTGCATGCCTGGTTTGAGATACTAAATACCTTGAAGTACTCGCTCCTTAGCAACTTCACTTAACACTTCACTGAACTCAATCCACAGACTTCAGAGGGTTACAGACTTCTGCAAACTGGAAGCCAAGACCTTCAATCAGGCCCTCGGGAATCAAATCAAGAGACATTAGGTGATTAAAATAAGGCCTGCCTACTATCAAAAGTAGCTCTGTGGACAAAGCAGAATTAGCAGTCCCTTTTCCAAGGTGAAATTCACATTATTTGGAAGGAGGCTCCTCTTGCAATGCTTTCGTTATAATTGAGGTAAGGAAACCACAGACTGAAGTCCTTCATAGTTACTATGAACCTAAATCATGATAAAATTAGCCACAACCCTATACCACACACTGAATAATTAAAAAGCAATCTTAATCCTACTATATTCTAATTTACAACTGTGTAGTGTTATACTTTCCAAATTTAAGAGTTCAAGCATGAACGCCTAAGTTAAAGACAAAACAAAACAAAACTACACACAGACTTCTGGCAGTATTTTGGAGAGGAATTAGGACTTTCATGGAGTCCTGTGTTAAAACACTGTGTCTTTCCAACAGTGTAATATATCATTTAGCATCCCCCAAGGTACAGCAACAGCTTTTCTAAAAGACATGTAGAAGTGCTGTATATAGTATTTTTATTTGGTATAGGATTGCCTAATTGAGGAACTATTGGTATCTTTAGCTACTTCAGTCAGGTTTAGATTTAAGACTTTAAGGCTTCATAGCCTGAAGAAAGAGGTAGAAACAGGTCTCTCAAACTTTTCTGGTCATTGTTTAGATTATTTTGAGTCAAATCACAGAGACAATCACTTGAAATGGTCGCACCACAGCCTCAACTACTCTCTTGAAATGTCGCTGAAGTATTTTCTCCAAGGCTGGCCTCTAAACCTCTGTGCTGCCAGCTCTCTTCTTCCTCAGGCCAACACCAAATTCAGCAACATCCCCTCAGCATAACTTCATCTTTTGTTCTTTTATTCTTTATCTGTTTTCTCTTCACCATCTCGAATCAGCCAAAGGGAAACACACTACTGAGAGAGCGAGCTCAGCAAACTGCCCCGATCAGGAACACACTTTGACTGGCCCCAGCAGGAGCTCCCTTCAAACTGATCAACTCCTTGTTTCTTTTCTCAAACTGGTCGGTTCCTGGTTGATATAACTCTAGCCTCACCTACCACCCCAACCATGATCACCTGGGGGAAGGCAGGGCCTCACACAGGTGGGCCAGGTTCTGTCTCTGGGACATGAAACCATTTGGGGAACAAGACATATTGCTGGGTTGTGAAACATCCATAGGTCAACTCCCAACCCAGGGCCCACAGCCTAGTCCCCAGCACTTCACCCTCTGACCATAAAAATTGTTTTGAAGCCCCATAGCAGGAACTTTGGAGTCTTTTGTTTATGTTACTCAGAAATCCAATAATTAGAGAGGAGCAGCACTTGAAAGCATCTCTGCAAAGCTTCAGGTGCCTGCTTCATTTTCTGCCAATGCAGCTTTATTAGGTTTGTTTGTTGCTTATATATTCTGTATGTTCTGTTCTGATTTTATGACTAGATTAAGGAGTTTTTAGGACCATTAATTATTTCAGGTAGTCCACAAAGATACAGGCAGACCTTGTGTGTGACAGCAGATGCTGTCATAAATGTTTCCAAGATCCCCTACAAATACTGGATGACAGCTAAGTTGCACCCACACAATCCTCTGGCTGAAGATGCAAACGTCCAGTAGAGATGGTTAAATTTCTGTTCAGATTGCTTTCCAGCAACCTATTGATGTGTGTGACAAGATCTCCTACAGGCAGTGGTAGAACACTATATAGACATGCAAAAGTTAAGAAATCATGTCCAGGATTCAAATTAATCTATTAAATTGAATCAAAAGTAACCCATTTTCCACTACTCAGCACCAATAACTGGGATTTATTTTCTTTATGTCTTGGTACATTGTGCTGGTATGGTACCATGCAGGATCCTGTATATCATATTGTTTATAGATGACCACAGCAAAATAGTACTTCTGTCCTGCTCACCATAGCATCTGTTGGAAAAAACATGTCCCACTCCAGGCTGACAATTATCTGAAGAAGTGACAAGGCAAAGTGAATTGATGAATAATTATTTCTAATTCTTTTGGAGGAATCAAATCTGTCTCAAATCATGTTAATGTAAATTACTGTGGCAAATGTAACATCTCTGTCTGAGAGCATGTTAATGTAATTTACTGTAGCGAATATCACATCTCCATCTGTTAAAGCAATCTGTTAAAATTCACTAAGATTATTATCTTCAAGAGGTAGAGGTTTTTAATCTTTCAGGTTGTTAAGTTCCTTCTGATGGAAATAACATCTAACATGTGATGCTGACTGACAACATTTGATTAAATTAAAAATGGAGTATGTAAATTCCTAGCTCTTACCAGCTCACTGTAAAATAGTAGCTGGTAGGAAGTCAAGGACAGAATTTCAATAGCTCAAACCATTCAGTTTCAGTCAGAATTTCATTATGAATGGTAGGTAGAGACTGATACTATGAGAGTAATATAAATTTTGGATTTGCCTAAATTAATTCAACTTTTAGCAAGTCTTTGCTTATTATCAGAGTTTAAAAAAACTACTCCAAAGTAAAATATCCTACCTTGAGAAGCTATGTAAAACAAATAAAAAAAAATCAGTGAAAGAATGCAATGGTTAAATAGTTATGACTATTTCACTATTATGGTTGTGTAGTGTTTAAAACAGTAGGATACATCCTGTAGGCACTACCTCTGGGGAAATAAGAAAAAAAAAAAAAAAAAAGGCTGAAATATCTTAAGGAATCACATATCTTTCCTAAGAGCTATCTAGTCTGTACTAATAGTGTTAAATCTGTAGCAATATGGAAAGATGAATATTTTTACTATTAATTGAAAAAGTTCCAAATCCTTATCTAGGGAGGACGTGTCATGTAACTACAGAAAACATTACAAGATTCTATTTCACGAAAGTCTAAAATGGGTCCAAAAGAACATTACTTACACACGATCATAAAAATTCCAAAATTTGTGTACCTCCTTTCTGGATGGAAAGGTTGCTTAATTTCCCTTCCCCCTTTCACCTCAGATGATAACTCCCTTCCCGGTGATGACAAAGTACAGAAAATCTTCAGAAAGTCAGCTTTCAAAATGAGACATCCAAAATACATATATTCCCTGTTCCCTCCTCTTTCTAGCTGTATCTGACTGCTGGGCAGCTTCTTCACTTCAGGGTATTGACACCTGCTGGCCAGTGTAAAAATAGCAGACTAGTTTTTCTCAGGAACACAGTCCCAGTGCTAGATGCATATGATTCATATTCTTTCTCTGCCATATGGTAGAAACTTCCTGATTCAAACTGGTTGGTAGTAAAAATCATAATTTTAAGATTATTACATCTTTTAAAAAAATCTGGTTTGGAATTTGTTGCACTACTAATGCTAAGACACTCTAAACAACGGCAGTGTTACCAAGTCTTTCTAAATACTTCAGTATGCTATAAACAATAAAAATGGTCCTTGATTTCTGATTTTCATGGATTTAATAAATCCAAAGAACTGTGTACTCCAGATTTTTCTGGAAAATAATTTGAAATGAAAGGAAAAGAAAGGTTCCACATATTGAGTCTATGTGTTTCTGCTTTTCCTATGCATATGGAAATCTCTACCTCCACCTCTTCAGTCGTTTGTTATGTGTTTAACTGTAGAATCTCAATGAAGGACAGCATCCTTTTAAATGAAGAACAGCATTCTTTGAAACATTTATACAAGTTAAATATTTTCCATGGAAGACTGGAGAGATTCATGAAAGAAAAAACACTGAGGGTCAGTAATTGCACAGGAATGACATTTGGCTTGATGTAAAGATGTTTGGAGTCTGAGAGATCATCAAGGGAAACACTTGTTATTTCTGCTTTCTGTCTTCATACAACTTTCCCTAGATATCCCTTTTTGATTATTTTCAATGACAGGATACTGGGATAAACTACCTTTTGGTATGGTCCCATATGAACGTTCTTAAATACTAGAAAATGTCTATTAATGAATACGTGCTACCATACATAAGTGTTATAGACAGTGTCCTACTCTTTGCAACTTGGGACTTAGAAGAGATTCATTTGTATTCCTTTATGATCCCATTGAACCTGACTCTCACAAGAATTTTCTACTTAACTCTATATCAAATAATATATCAGTAAGTATTTTCCCCCATTACAAAAATAAAGCTTTACATTAGATATTTCACTATTGGTACTCACTCATATTTTACAGACTGTATGTTCAATATTCAAAACAGTAAAGCAAACACATTAAGTGAGTAAATTCAGTTTTGATCTCAAGTGTACGCTAAATCCCTGTACAAACTCCTTCATTGAAGAGTAAAATGGTTTTAATTAACTGCAGAATAATCCTTAAAACATTAGCATTGACTTCACAATATCCATTATTCAATACTTCTGAATGTTCCTGTGTAAACAAACCCTAAAAAGGGTTAACTTTGTTTTCGTCTATCATTATTTTAGATAAACTACTGTATTCAGAGAGTATAAAAATTAATTAGCCATGCTGATGAGGAAGACTGTAATCTGATTTTCATCATGTTTTCACTACAGGCAAGATGGAACCATGCTTTTTCATCATTTCAGCTCCCTTCATCTCATCCATACAGTCTGAACTACTATAGACTGAAATGGCATGATCGGACAATGCAGTGTAGTACAGTTTTAATAACAGATATTATACATTTCAATTTATACAAAATTTTCTCCACTTTAGCATTAATAAACCAGTCTCCTACTCTATTTCATGAGAAAAAGGAGGGGGAATTATAGTCATTGCAAGACAATGAAAGGCAGGTACTGAAACATAATCAGAATGAGAGAAAAGAGGGGAGGCCAGAAAAATAAAATCTCTTTGTAATCTTCATAAGTGACAGTGAAACTTCTAAAGAAAACAGTGTAAAACTGCACTGTGAACAAATAGAAGTATCATGTTTCTCATTGTGAAAAACTCATAGTCTAAGAAAGGACAAGACAAATGAAAATCAACAATATGCCTGGGATATTGACAAGGTGAGGAAAAGAAGGAATGCTAGGAAGGAAAATTGGTCAGGAGAGGGTGACCTGACAGTCAACAACATGAAAAATCAAACCCACTGTTTTGACAGTCTTTTGTTGATAGAAGAAACATCCTTTCAATACTTACAGGGTTTGAGCAAGTTTCTTCATCATCACCAAGAAGATCTGTCTATACAAATACTCTTATAATTAATAAATAAAGCCCAGAAATTATCTGATTCCCTGCAATATCTTTTATGTGAAGGAAACTGATTAGTAGCTTAGCAAAAATACAAACAAAAACATACAGGGGTGGTTGAATTTGTAAAATAAGTACAAATCCAGAATACGCCATGTGGTAAAAATGATTGCAAACCACTGTGCCTGGAAATATAGGTTGTAACTTACATGAATCACTCTGTTGTTCATGATGTTCTTCTCACATGACTGACTTTAATTTGCAATTCTTTTACTTACTTGGTTAGAGTATAACACTGTTTCACCCACATAGTTGGCACCAGTTTCCAGGTCTTGCTGAAACCAACCAGAATTGTCAGAATGGAAGTTAGAGAAAGCAAATGCAACACCATGACATCTGGGAAGCTAGCTCAGTTTCCAATCTGGTTTTAGAAACTCTCTGAACAACCAAATGCTCTCGATTCTCTTTCCCTGCTTCTTAGCTCTACTGTTCTTGCATTACAAGGAGAGGAATGTGTGTTTTAGCTGGAACAGGCCCAGATGACATTTTCTTTAAAAGAAAAGAGTTCTGGGAGCATTGTTAATTTGCTAATGTTTCTATCATCTCTGTTACCCCTACTGAGACAAAGAACAAGGGGTGAGCAGACACATGAGTTTAATACACTTATCTAATCCAATGCTAACATACTACCTGAAACCTGGTGGCATTCCGCCTCAGTTTGCAGCATTTATTTCCACAAAACTCTTTCACAATTGGATAACAGTATTCCTTCTTTACATTCCTCAGAGCGAATGCAATAACTAGCATTGTTTGTAATTTAAAAAAACCAAAAAGTGTTAGGGTCTGGGTGAAAATTAGTTGATATGGAAGCACCTAATTGAGAAATGCAAACTACTAACTTCATACCTTGAAAAGAATCTGCATACCTTAAGTTTTGCTCATGCTATGGTCCAAACTCTTGGTTTCATATCTGTGCTGACAATTGTGCTCCATGTTTCACATGCATGCCTGTTTGGATTCACAATCTAGACACCCCAGCCCCATAGAAATATAGCACCAGTGAAGAAATTCATATAAAGCATAGCAGTTTCAGCTGTTCTCATTAAATACATGACTTGAAGAGAAAGGAGTGCTGCCAGTCTTATACTCTAGCTCAGAACTTTCCTCTAGGGAGCAGGACACCTGGGCTTTCCAAACATCAGAGAGAAATGAAGTTCATATTTTCCATAAAAGTATCCTAACCACTAGAAAAAGGAAGGCTAGAGCACTCCTAAAAAAAAAAAAAAAAAAAAAAAAAGATATAGTTACCAAACTGTTTTAACGAGTACAAAAACACAAGCCCTTTCCCCACTGTGTACTCTAATATTAATTCAAAGGCATGCTCTGTCATGCTCATCTTCTTTTACAAGTCCCTTGAACTTTGTGTTCCCAACTGCATAATGGTTCAGACCTAGCAAAAAGGAGGAAAGCCACCACCACTGCCCTGGAATCTGTGGATTCCAGCCTCCAGGCTGAGCTTTTGCAAACATGCATCACAGTACTTAAGTTTCTTTTTGTATCCAGAACTTCTGAAATGTTTACCAACATCTACTTTGGGAACATCTTATTCATCTGAGTGATATTGATTCTTGAAGGTATTCAAAACTCGATTGGACAAGGTCCCAGATTTGAGTGAGGGGTTGGATGAGATGACCTCAAGGAAGTCCCTTCATTATTCTATAGTTCCAGCTTCTGTACATGCTACTGTTGCTGAAGGAGCTGTGTGTTCATCTACACAGATGTGCTAGGGGATGCCTACTGTACAGAGCAGGTCCCAGACCCACATCAGTAAAGTTAGTTTGGGGTTCTGCAAGTGACTACAGCAGAAGCAGGCCATAAGCTTGTTTCAACTATTCGCATTCATTCATCACTGCAAGTTTACAAGTCCTGATGCTCATAAAGAAATGCTTAGATTTGATTTGTTATAGTTCTACTTCATTTAATATACATATGCAAGAGCAAAGTAATCCAAATTCAAATGACTTGAAACTACAGTTAATCTCTCCCCACGATGAAATATTTTGTTTCATCTCAAAAGCTAATTTAATAGCTTTACTTTTCTGTCCTGCATTTGCATCTATCCTTATACTTAATTTTTTCCATGTTTTTTCTCTGACACTTCAAAGAAGGAAAATAGAGCATGCACTGTAAATCAGACTAAGTTTTTCTTGGGTACCTACTTTTCATTTAAAAAAACCAAAAAAAACCAAACTAGTACAGAATTTTCTGTTTTTCTGTGGGTTTTATGGTGGCTGCTACTATCCCTATTGTATTCTATATCCCAAATGATCCTCTTATAGCAGCTCCAAGAAATATTCAAACAGGATTCTGTGCACTTATAAGTCTGGGTTTATTATATTTGATATTGCAGGTTTTGGATTATTTGTTGCCATTGTTTTATGAAGACATGCCTCAAAGCTGGATCAGACCTGGAATGGACTTCTGCAAGTCACATAGACTTTAGGATCTCCATTTTTTTAATGTAGTGTCTTTTGCACCTTTTTGAAAGCCTTCACTTGACTAACCTATTTAAAAGAACAAATGATAATTTAGACTATACTGACACAGAAAGACCTGTATTTCTCCCTACAAATACACATAAGGCAGAGGAGAACAAAAATATGTGCATGACCAGCACAGAAGCATTCCCCAGGCATGATTCCTTGTGATTGGAAATAACATCAGTTTAGTGGGACTAAGGTTGCTCCAGCACGAACAAGTTAATGGAAATACCTCTAATTATTTTAGGTAGAGGAAAAAGTGGCCTAGGTACACTGATGGTATTGCACTCCCATGGAAGGAGCATCTCACTGATTGCAAATCACTGGGTGTCAATAGATTTCTAAAGTAGTGTGTATGTAGTGGTGACCAAGTTTCATATTCATCCCTCTCCAGGGTATGCTACCACTCAGATTGAAGAAAATCTGCTTTCTCTGTTTTTCTGTGTAAAAGATGAACATATTTCATATGCCTATCTGCCACACTTTGGATCTGAGTATGCAGAGCTGCGTAACTCACTTTTAACTATTTTCACCATTAGAAACTCAAACTGCTAATAATTGCTTTAGGTAATTATGATTTTCAGTATGTGACCAATATATTTACTCTATTAACTGTACTGTCTGAAGTAAAGTGTGGTGAGAGAGATATCCTGCAGAAACTAAAATAACTAGATCTACTTCCCATGGGTAGCACTGCCATCATTTTTTCTGTATTGTCACTAACTGGCCTGATTACCCTCACAATGGAGCCAATTTTACACTGGAACAATTCCACCATCTTCATTTACGTTTAATCTGAGAAGCATCAGGCTCCAAACATGTACAGGATGATTTTCTCTTAATCCACATCAAAAGCAGTTTGAATCTAAAGCTATTTGATTTTATCTCCTTTAAAGGAAAAAAAAAAATAAATCTTTTAGCACTGAAGAAACAAAGTCAAGAAGTTTACCCATCATACTCATTTGACTGACAGAATGTTTTATGCATCCTTTACTCCAAAGTTACTAATTTCTTTCAGTTTCTTGCTTTTTTACTCTGCTTCAAGGAAAACAAAATTAGTACTGAACAAAATTCACATTTATCAGGCTTGAAGTTGCAGTCACATAACATTTTTGAACACTCAACAGAAGTTCTCCAGGGTTAAAAAAGGTATTACAGTAATTTATAAAGGCAGAACAACAAAACAACTAGAGAATTATTCAAAAGTAAAACAAAACATGAACTGCAGTACTGGGACATACCTTACATTAGATACACTTATTAGACTTCCAGGGCTTCCTGATGTGATTTTGTATGTGGAAACAGTATAATTCTGAGTTTTGGAGACACAGCACTTGCTCCAAAGCACAAATTATTACAGAAAGATAATAAGCATTGGATGAAACTCTTAAAAAAATATTCCTAAATACATACATTTTTATATTTAAATTTTTCTGTTAAAAAAAAAAAAAAGGGGGCCATCACTTGTCTTCTAAGTTATTTCCTTAAGCAGAAGGAGCAAAACTTAGTGATCTCTGAGTGCATGGCTCAAAGCACCTCTCTCAAGGACAGTAAATTTTATTTCTCTTTCCTCCCCCAAACCCCAGACTTGTCTTTCATCCTGCCCCACCACTTTGACAAAGCACAAGCCACCACGCAGTTGGTTGATTCAGATCTATCAACAAATTGATAAGTATTCATAGACTTCTTGGATGGCCGATTTCTCTTTTGTCTTCTCAGAGCAAAATATCTACCTGCAGCATCAGCAGGAGCACAAACTCAGACCTCTAATTTTGTGAGAATTTTATACCTTTTAATTTTTTGTCAGATTTGGCTAAACTGGACAACATAAAAAAATACTGGTGTGAACTGAAGATAGGTAATATGACTGTATAAGCCTGATTTTATTAAAAAGTCAGTCTAAAAGCATTATCACTTTGTTATTGCAAGTAATGTTGTTCTGTTTTACTTTGAGTCACATTTGTACTGCGTAGTTCAAAGTATTGCAAAATCACAGAGATCCCAAACAAATATGCACTGTAAATCCGAATAAAAGATTGTTGATCATCCTCTGGAACTACTTTCATCTTCTGGTTCTGTGTAAACTTTGCATGATATTGTGAAAGCTTAATGGAATGCTCCATGCAACTTTGACCTTAAATTAAATCAGAACAATGGAAATACTATGTTTGCAATATTATTTATTTGACTTGAGAATGCCTTGGGATTTATTGTAAATTGGGAGGTTGTAGAGCCCTGGAAGAAGCTTTTAACAATTCACTGATTTACTGTCATTGGATATATCTTGAAAGATAGAGATACTCAATTTATTTTTATTTTATTGCTTAGACTTGGACTTTTTTATGCTTACATTGGAAAACAAAACCAAGTAAAATAAGGAATAACTTTCCAAGAAATTAATGAGGCTTAGAGATGAAAGGGCTAGAGCAGTTACCTATAAAGAATTGCATGTAGGACTATGATTACTTAATTTCACAGTGAGTGATGTCTTCAGAAAAAAATATATTATTGTTCAGTATTATAAAATAGAATATTTTCTATATGAAGAATTTTTAAACTTGCAGAGAAAGAAATACCAAAGAACAGCTACCCTTATATAAAATAATACCCACCTTATCTAGGAGCATATCTGTGGTGCGTTTACCCTGGCTGGGTGCCCGGTGCCCACCTCTAGTCCCTCTATCCCTCCCCCCCACACACCCCACTGATAGTCATAACAAGAGTGTGTGTTATCAACACTCTCTGGGTCCTAGTACTGCTGCATGAGGGCTGTATGGGGAAAATCAGCTCAGACAGACCCACTATAATATCTGATGGTCAACTGGTATACATTTCCCATGGGAGCTGCTACCATCAATCTCTATCAATTCAGTTCTATGGCTGAGGGTACTTTTTAAAAAATTTTGTATCATAACTTAGGGAGATTAACTCATTTGAAAAAATACTGAATTATTTCTGACATAGACTCTTTGATGTCTATTTTTTATACTAAATAGTTCAACTGTATGGTGAAAGTTTTAAATATTTCTTTTACTCTAGCAGGAACTCCTATTTTTAGAAAAATGGGAAAAATCTGCAGCTATTTACAATAACTGGTAGCTCAACAGTTAAGATACAAGAGATGTGTATAAGTAGAAAGATTTGAATTTCTGTGTAACATGCTTTAGATTTGCCCCCATATCTCACTGACAGAAAAACGAGACAAGAGATGACCATAGAATTGAATGATTGTACTTTCAACTGTTTGTCTTCCTTGTTACTTTTATACATGTTGTAAATCAAGATGCAAACTTAATCCATACAACCTCAAGCAACCTTTCTAAAAATAACAATAAAAATACTTTTTTAAAAAAAATCAGTCTCTCTCATGTTCTCTTGAAAAAATTCTTCCCTCACTTAAAGAGTGTTTTCTGTCAGATTCTGTATGTGCTTTTCCAGGAAAAGTTCCATTTTGTTGAAGGAACGTTTTCTGATGTTAAAAAGCCTTTCCACTGGAAAATTCCACACTAGCTCTAATTCAATTCCCTTCCTTGAGGTCATAATGAGAGTTATAATATTCATTCATGCTATGCTTTCACCATAACTTCAAACTGGACATGCTGCTGTTCTAGAAGCATTATCCCGGGTCCCTTAAATTGCTGCCCCAGAGGTATTTTGCCCATCTGAAAGCCAGTTAAAGCTGAAGTTTTCATTCTCCCTGTATTAAAATCCCTGCTTTTGAAGCTGATATGAGCAGTTGTCACAGAAACCAATTGACATGGCATAAGTTTTAAAGGGCTCACAAACCTCAGGTGCCTGAGTGTCCTTCAGCATCACCTCTTGCCGTGCAACATGATTACAACTGTGCAGAACTGCACAGAGTCTTAGGACAGCTGCCCCAGGCTCTTCCCAGCCCTGAGAGCACAGAGTGGTAGCAATGGGGCTGATGAGACAAGGCACAGCCTGGTGCCATCTGTCCCCAGCTGTGCTGCCAATCCAACACAGCCATCTCATGGATTTGGGGGAAGGCACAGCAGTGAAGGTTTCCTGCTCAGCTCTACTTGCAAGGCAGCTTTTCTTAGCACAGAAGCTGCTGCAAGACAAGACGCAGAAAAGACACTTTTCTTCAAAGCTTGCTTTCCCTTGCACACTGCTTCATTACAGCTTGATTCTGATTTTGTGCCATTACAAACCCGTATAGGTTTGCGCTGCCGATGTACACTAGAAAGTCTACATGCTCCTAGAGGTAACCTGCAGACAGAAGACCATTAGGCTTTGTCTCCAAATTCTTGGCATATTTATAAGAAGTATTTCTCCAGGATATTTGTTCCAAATTCATAATTTTTAATTCTTTCTCATTCAAAAAAAAAAAGCTTAGTGTGAAACTAGGCAAAGACACATCACTACCCAAGTTCAATCAAAAGACAAGAAATCCAGCATGCAATTTGCAGCATTTTATTCCTTTGCACAGCTGGGAGATGTAAACCCTTGCAAATATAACACTCGATATATATGGCATGTGTAGTACAATGCCATGTAAAAGATTGTATATGTGACAGTGGCCTTGATAAGTAAAACAGACTTCACAAGGACAGACTTAATGATGTGGCACCCTCATTTGAACTGTTATTCTGTCTCAGGACAGTGAGTAAGAATTCATCCATTCTTAAATGGGTTCTTCTAGTAAGAGCTTCCATTAACCTCTTGCGAACCTTTTATAAACTGAGGAGCATTAAAAATGTTCTAAACCAGTAAATGGTGAAAATATGAAATAAATGTTGCAGAAACACAAATCTGCTGGGATTTACTCTTTGAAATCTTTCACCTTGCAGGGATTTGAAGACAAGGACTTTCTTTCCTTCATAATAGGTATAATCTGAATGATTGATTGCATGGTTGAAAATTGAATTTAGTATTTTTGAAATATGCTTTAAGAAACCAATATATTTGAGTATCCTTTTGTTTATCGCTTAGTAACTGTCCCACTAGGTTGCTTTCAAAGATGCAGCAATTTTTTGCCTCTGCTTGTTGTCAGTTTCTCTAGAAAACTATGTATCTTCTTTAGTGATTTTCTTCTGAAAATCTCTTTCAAGTAATTTAAAACATTTTCATTCAAATAAACAAACTTGTATGAAGAAATCCTATAAAAATTCTTATCCCATGGGCTTGCAAGACTCATGTTCCTATCCAAATACAAATTCTCATCAGACTCAGTACAGTCCATGATTCACAAACCCTATGGGATTATTGCAAAGCATGAAAAACATATACACACAAGCATGTTTTTCATCCGTAAAAATGGCATGAGAGGAAACTGGAGATAACAGAGAACACTCTATACAAGTACATGACTCCAAAGTTTATGGCTTCATAGAATGAAACAGAATCCATAGAGGAATAAGTGTTTAATTTCTTTAATTTGTTTTTATTCCAGGAAGACACTTACTGAACAATTAAACTCTGAAACAGTGGGAGAACCCATTCACTATGGCTCTAAAACACGTCCGAATGGAGGGACAGTCTTTAAATCTAAAACATTCCAGGATTAGATGCCACTGTAAGCAGGTGAAAAGGTGATGAAGTTTCTTCCCCTTTTCACTGGTAGTTTGGGGCATACGAATTCATCGTGACTGTGACATCAAGTCACATTTACCAGTTTGTCCTAATATGCAGCCATGTGCTCTACAGAAAACTCTCCCTTCACAATATGCAAACATCTCAATACTTTTACCTTCAAAATTCTGTAGTAATTGCTTTCTCATCTTGGATTTTTTATACTAAATATCCAAATAGCCTCTTGGCCCTTCCAGTCTTAGTAGTCTTATTTTCAATAGCTTATTTAATTGCTACTTCTATTCCCCTTTCAATCATTCATGCCATGTTCTACCCATGCATGGAACATAGCCTATTCTCTTTAACTAACTTTCTGTTAAAACTCTATGTCAAGTGAGAACACTTCATTAATTTTTCCACATATGCACATATTTCTTAAATTCATTTAAAAATTCTGCCTTTTTGTGTCTATCCTTTATACCATTAACTTTTCTTAGAAGAGCCCATGTTTAATTTCTCTATTCAGAGTTGTGGAGTGGATTTCTGAAACTGAATACTTGTACCTGCTGTAAAAGCATAATATCTTTTATATATGTTGGATCATAATCTGAACTCCATATTTTAGCACCACATGGAATTTGTGAATTTTTGACCTCATGTATGTATTTGCTACGTTGATGTTAGGAGTTTAACAGACATGGCGCCTTTTGAATAGCTGGTCAAACAAGAATATAAGTGACATAACATGCATGGTTATTGTGAGGAAACTTTTCTTTCAAGTCACAGACAACTACATTTTGAAAGTCTGAGACAGACAGCCAATTGAGAGCTATATAAGCAAAATAGATAGTCATCTAAAACAACATGGCACTACCAGATGCCCTTCCTATACTAAGTTGTCCTGACTTCTGCATCTGAGGAAGTAATAAGGATGTATGTCAGCTACTAATAGGAGTGAGGGGAGATCATCTCCCAGTGGTAATCTCAACCCTTTCATCTGTCCACAATGCAGAGGCAGCAAACTCAACCATCTAGTATGCTCTCAAACTAACTCAGAGACTTGCCATGATGACATGGAGTAGATCCTCTCCCTTGAAGAAGAAAAATTTAATTTTAACAGCATTTCTGATAGACCATAAGCCAATATTTGCCCCTNTTAATCTAGCATCCAACGTCAACAACCATTATAGGAGTTTGCCTGCTTACATTAATAGGCGATCTTTTTCCAAATGAGAGCATAGGGAAAAAAAAAACAATACAAAACCCTTAACCCCATCAGCCCATTCTTTTAATTAGCTTTGCAAAGGTAAGCAAACAAAATATTGAACAGCAGTCATGGTCTTTGACATACAGAAAGGAAAAGGCATATAAAGATGTTGCAGGAGAACTCTAAATCACAAATTGTGTTAAGAGCAGAACTTGATGACTCAGTCCAGAACACAGAAAAGCCATACATCTTCCAAGATGGGAAGGAAATATAGAAGGATACTTTCATCACTAGGTACTGCTATGCTATCACCTCCGTGCTGCGACTTATTACAGAGTTAACATGCACCACTGAACAAAATTTGCCGATCTGTTAGAGAAGAACTCTTGATATTTACATTCTTGTGACTTTGCTACAAGATTTCTAAGAGATGATGTCAAGTAGCTTCATCTACAGGCACTCGTTTGAATTGCTCAACTCAATAATTCAGTTGTCCTTATTCCTTTCATAACGTTCAGAGAAGAAAGGCATAAATGAGACTAATCTCCCTTCAGGAGATCTATTCCTCCCCCTCCAGATAGTTGGGATGAACCTCAGTTTTTGCACTATGCTTTAAGACATAGCACAGAAATGAGAATAAACATGTTACATGACTATATCAAGTCAGAGTTTTTAAATACCATGCTTACTGGCAAAGGAATTCTTTTCCAAATTGTCATTTTCAAATTCATTGGGCAGGTGTATGACAGAGTAAATCAACATAAAGAGAGTGAATAAAATACACAGAAGAATTAAGAAACAATTAATACAACACAAAGAGTTAGTAAGAGAGTGATGACTTAGAGCTTGTTATTTATCAAAGGTTAAAGAATTGTAGGTGGCTGAGATTATTATATTTTTCTATCAGTGACATCTGGTTTCTTGGCAGATTCTGTAGGCAGTAAGCACCTCAAAGCCATTTTTGGCTTTACTTGTCATTAGGCTACTGAATCCAAAGAAAACATATAAACGTTTCTGTGCAGCTCATCCTATAGGATGTATTTATCCCATGATATTGTACTACAAACCAGCACAGCAAAAACTGCTTCCTCCTTAAAGGCACATATTTTAAAAAGTATTTAACACATCTATATTAAAATGTTTGTATATTCAACATGGACTACTTATTTCCATTAGAAATACTAAGATATTATTTTCAGTATATGTTAAAAGAAACTACAAAAAACATGACATTATCTCACCAAACAGGCTGCTCCTCCTTTGAGTCCAAGGTCATACCTGCACACTTAGAAAATATGTTGGTTTTACCTCTTTTAGTCCTTCAAAACCCATATAGTTGAGAGTGTATGAAGATCACACTTCTGTCCAGCTGACAGTGGTGCAATTTTCTGACAATTTCTCCGTCACTTATGCCTGAGGGCACCACTGAAGCAGGAGAAGTGATAAAAACAGCCTACGCACATTTTCAGAACAACCTTGGGATGAGAGAGTGGCAGCTGAAAGTTTGACTAATGTCTAAGATGAAGTTTGATTAATTTCCAGAGGACTGCAGTAGGGAAGTATGACCTGAGAACACAAAAGGCCCCTCCTCATACAACGTTAGCTACTGGAATAAATTAATAAATGAACAGTTTTAACTACTAACCAGCAGGAGAGTAGAGACTGCAGCAGGAGGTCCTAAACCTATAGCATTTGGTTGTACATTCACTAGACATGGTCCATAAGCTTTCAGGATTACATTCACAGAAAGAATTTATGTATGCTTTATACTGTAATAGTTATTTAGTATTTATTGACTTTAAAGGGAGGTAGCAATGAAACATGTTTGTAGATCTAGCACTTAGCTCTTACCAAAGAGTAAAGCAGTTCTAATTTACCGGTATGAAAAGGATGCATGAAGCTACAAACCCAATTAGTTTATTGGGGAATTAGTGTTACCTTCAAAACTGTTCGTTGTGTGCACTGGTAAATACCAGGACCCTTCAACACATGACCTACTAATTACTTTTGATCAATAAGCAGAAAAAACATATCTGGTGAACCAGCATCATCCCTGGCTTGATCTAAACAAAGTTCTTCTCCAAACGCTTAGCTAAGGAGCCCTGACTGTGATTTGCTTTGTGCATTGGTGGTGCAAGAAGCCCCACTGACCATTAGAAGTTGCCACTGACCTTGCTAATAGAGCACCAGTTGAGGATCCTGAAAAGCATCACAATCAGCTTGTAAAGGCTGCTTTCTCTGTGATAGATCTGACAGAGCAATAGAAAAGAGATTATAGAAGTTTAATAGAAAATAAATTAGGAAGCAGATGAAGGAGACCTGCTGTAATATCTGGCATGATTTTAAGTAGGACACAGCACTGGACCATGGACTGAAGAAGCAAGAGAAGTCTAGTGCTCTCACAAAGTGATACTGGATCTTAGGATTCTCTGGTGATGACATGGTTTGAATCAAGATAAAACACCTCTAACGAAGATTATAATGTTTAATGGTTGTGGAGGAACTGAAGAGTGAAAATAGATTCTTTAAGAGACATTTTGCGGAATAGGAATGAGGAAGAAAGGAATTTTGAATGATTATACAAGTTAAAATGTGACTGATAGAAAGATTCATGGGTTTTCTGGGTTGACATTAGGTTGGGGGTGAAAATAGGAGGGAATAAATGTGTTTCTCACAATACACAGGGGTTGGAGGATGCAAAAGACCAGAGTAATTGGAGGCATGAGTAGATGCCATCCTCCATGCTCACATGCATGCACATAGAAAGAAGAAGAATGGGATTATTCAGGAGCTCACAGTGCTTCACTTCTAACCCATCTCCATCAGTCAGATGCCCTTAAAAATAGGAGGTCTTTGCTAAAGATCAAACAGTCATGTATGAATAAACAGGAAAGTTGTAACAAAGAATTTCTCCAGGATTTAATCTGAAGGAAAACTGACTACTGGTCTGCTGCTTTATAACTCTGGAAAAACTATGATTTTAAAGAGAGGCATAAATCTTCCGCTTTCCCTGATACAATTTACTGCTCTTCATAAACTGCTTAATCATGAACTTACTAGTGCTTTTGATTAACGACTGGGTAGAGAAAAGGAAGTCATATTTTATCTGAATAAGGAATGGCAGTGAAAACCATAACCACGCTAACTATAACAGAAGGGAAATAGCTTGTTTCCAACTTTTAGAACACTGATTGAGCTTTTAACTACTAAATAAATCTCTATTCCTACACTGCTAAAACTTTCATTGTTCCAAGAACAATTTTAAACCTGAGATGATATCAAATACATTAGAAAGTCTAATACAGGAGGGGGAAAATAAAGCCCTATTTTAACCACTCCTTTAATGAAGATCTCCTAAATGTATCTCTCTTCTTCTTGTCCCCACAAGAATCATACATTTACAAGAGAATATAGGAAAGCAGTGGCTACAGATGTTTGTCCTCCATGCTTACTTCTGCTCTTCCCCACAGGTTCCTTGCAGCTCTGAGTTCTTTTCCATCCATATTAAGCCATGTGTTCAATTTCCCTAGTCTCTATTCAAGAAAGTATGTCAAGCTTTTATAACTGAAGTAATTGTAAAGTAAAGTAGTGTTAGGAAAAAAAGTAATGAGACTGCAACACTTAAGCTGTCAAATTTGGTTCTGTTTCTTATTCTCCATTTTATTAAAAGATGAAGCTTCAAAAGCTCACAAATATTGAATATGAAAGTCCGGCTCTATCCTGATCACTTTCAGATGTTTTTCAGTGTAAACAAAAATATTTCCTTCTTTAAGACTTTTTCCCCACTTATTCCTGTAAGAGAATGTCCTGGTTCAGCCAGGATAGGGTTAATTTTCACCAGGAGTTGTTATTCGATACCATGCTGACATCATGTCCGGTACTCAAGGCCGGGCAAAGCAGTCCCGGCTTTGTCTCACCCGGGCTGCCTCGCTCTGTGTCTGTAGCTGTATCCACACGGTCTGTACCTTTATACCTCTTGTTTTGTACATTGTTATCCCTGTTGCTGTTACTGTTTTGTGATTGTTGCTTTTGCATCGCTGTATTAAATTCTCCTTATCTCAACCCGCAGGGTTTGTATTTTGCTACCTCTCTCATTCCCGTCCGGGGGATGGAGGGGCAGCAGCCACGTGGTGCCCAGTCCCGGCAGGGTTTAAACCACCACAGAGAATAAAATCAAGGAATGCTGAGAGGACATTGGTCAGGCACCAAGAATGAGATTATATGTTGAAAACATTCTGAACAAGAGATACTTATTTCTTTTTTTTAACAGAAACAAATTTTTTTTAATAGAATCTGCTTTTCACCTTACATTAAATGGTTTTGAGTTCCAAAACAGAACAGATTCTAGACCTAAACCTTACCAAAAGTTGAAATTCAGTCATGATTCAAGAATTTATCTGCTTTTCATTATATCGAAGTTTCCTCTTCCTGATGTGATCACACGTGTGAAAGTTAAACTCAGCTGATATTTTCTTACCATTTTATTTAAGGTAATGAAATTCTTTTCTACCCCTCTGCAAAGCTAAATACTACCATCCTTGTTCTCCGTGGGTATTCTACATAACAGAAACAATGGTGAGTGCTTTAAAAAGCCAATCATAACCAGCTAGTCATTTGTGAAATCTTATTAATGCAGTGACTAGAGAATAACTCTGACATTGTAGTTTGAGTATGCAGTTACATGTAAAATAGTGGTTCTGAAACCAATATTACAACATCTTTTGTGAAGAAGATATTCAAATTTAACAGCAACATGCATTCCAGGCCACTGATATTTTACAAGGCTAAAAAATAAAGCAGCAGAACCACTTCTCTTTGGGGAGTCTTGGCATCTTACTCTTTTGGCATCATCTGCTTTTGGCAGCCTACTATTTCAGTGTGTGCTTGCATGGTTCAGAGAAAATCTTAGTAATCCTACTAGTATTTGGAGGAAAATAATTTTACCAAAGTTACTTTTCAACCACTTGTCAGGAAAAAAAAAAATTTAAACCAACTTGTCCAGTGGTTTTCAATTAAAGTTTTAAAATTTGGTGCACAGCCACCCTGCACAGCTCCAAGCTGAAATACAGGTTCCAGTCCAGGAGTCAGTCCTTTCAAAGAAATAGGTTGTCTGCTCTCCCTATCTTCTTCCTGGGGCTTCCCACTGAAGACATTCAGCAGAGGAGCCCTTGTCAACTTTCTTACTGTAAACAGTTGTAGTATGTATTCACAAAAAAAAAAAAAAAGTAACAGTACAGAATGGTGTTTCAGCTCATCTCACATATTTTGAGAAACTCTGACACTTCAACTTCATATTTTGAACAACTCCAGTCTCCCTAGTAGTGGCTCACACACAGAAGGCTTTCCCTGGTAAATACCCAGCATATCACATACAAGCAATTTCCTATTTAAAGGATATGGCAGAGAATCTATTCCCTTCTATAGTAATTTATTCTTCTCCATGGAGATGTATGAAAAATGGGAAGAAAAAGGAGACTATGACCTCAGTAGTATAAGATTACTAAAGGACTACAAGTGACATGAGAGCACTGCCTTTATGTGGCTTGCTTGTGACACAATGGCCTCTTACTCATTCCAGTACTGCCTACCAGTTGAGGTAGTGAGGATACCCCAAGTTGCCAGTTTGAGATTATGTGGTCTTCCAGGAGAGGCTACATTCCTGTGGCCTAATTCTTCCAGTGACCTAGCCCATGGCTGAGGTTCCTCCAGGGAGGCCTCATGGCCAGCTTTATTGAGGGGCTGTTCCTTTTTTCCCCAGGGTTCAGAGACTCTTTTTGGATATTAATTTAGGTGAGGGAGAGATTTTTGAGCACTACTGTGGTGGGTTTACCTTGGCTGGGTGCCCGGTGCCCACCCCTAGTCCCTCTATCACTCCCCCCACCACCACCAAAACCTCCGTCAGCAAGGCAAGCGGGGAGAGAGTAAGATGGAAAAGAAGAACCCGTGGGTTATGATAAGAAGCAGTTTTAATAAACAGCAGAGAAAGCAAGGCCGCGCACGCGCAAAGCAAAAGCAGCAAAGCTGTTACTCTCTACTTCCCATCCGCAGGCGGTGTCGGGCCTGTCCCGGGAAGCAGGGCTCCAGAACACTGAGCGGTTGCTCAGAGGACAAACGTCTTCCCCCGAATCCCCCCGTCCTCCTCCCTTTATAGTTGAGCTGACGTCATATGGTATGGAATATCCTATTGGTCAGCTCGGGTCGGCTGTCCAGGTTGTATCCCCTCCCAGATCTTGCCCCCCCTGTACCTTTCGTGCTGTGTGGGCACTGCTAGTCATAACACAGGTGTGTGTTATCAACACTCTCTGGGTCCTAGTACTGCAGCATGAAGGCTGTATGGGGAAAATCAGCTCAGACAGACCCACTACAACTACCCTACTTGATAAAGCTTTCTCGTGATGAGTCACGTTTTAGACAGTAACACACAGTTACTAAAGAAATTCTGCCCATAAGGACACATAAGAAATACAGGCTTAAACATCTAGTGATAGTGCCTTTTTTGTTCTGTGGAAAAAAAAAAATAGTCACCCAAACATGCTAAGGGAAGCATTCTTTCTACTAGTACACAAGAACCTTTCCTCACCTTTTATTAAGCCTGCAGACCAATGGCATAATTAAACATAAGTGGTCTCACATCTTTCTTCTGTCTTATGCACCATTCCTTTGATTCACATGTTATTTTCATCAAAAGAGGTCACTAGCAAGAGGTGTCATCAGCTATCATCATTTGGGCAGGTTGACAGTCAATTTTGTCACCTCCTCCAATCCACCCATCACATTATGTACTGATGATAGTATCACACTCACAGCTAGCCAGAATCTGATGAAGGCTCCAGAAAATGAGGCTTTAGGATATGGGTCCCACCATAACTAAGTAATTTTATATAGAAGAATGTGAAAAGGAGTAGGAAATATCAGCACCCTGTCTTTTCCAGCCTATTGCCACAGTAGTGGTCCCATCTGTTTTTTTCTTGTGAGCTGAATAAATTCTGTTAATTGGATTTGACATATAAAACTGAATTTGAAAGGAAAAATTAGAGCCTGCATTCCTTGAAGGCCAAAACAATCAAGATTATTGTGTATTTCCCAATTAATCTAGATCATAAGACCAATTACTGCCTCAAACCTAGGAAGCAAAGGCTGATTCTGGTACATTCATGCCAGTGAATGAACTGCAATGTAAGAAAAGCCTTATAAATCAGTGCAAAATTAGCTGTGTTGAAATAGCAAAGAATCATCTTTTAAGTCACCTTTGCTATTTCTAAAGATACCTGAATGCTACAGTTATAATTCATACATCTGACCATGACTGTGATAGAACACTTAAGGAGACATATTTCCATTAAAAGCATGAATTAATTTTCTTTATTAAAGCATAGTTAGTTCAATGATAGCATCATCTGAGTTTAAAAAAAAAGACAATGAATAGATATCAAAATTCTGAGCTCCAGAACCACTTTTTTTCCTGAAAAAAGTCTTTTAACAAAGTCCTCAAAATTAAGGAGGACAGATAAATTAGTGCTATGATTTTTGTCAATCCACAAAAATAGGCATGATTTTCAAGCCTTACACTGCACAGAAAAAAAATTTTGGTGAGTACTAGATTCAGCGCTTCTGTCTGACTACTATTTCAGAGCTCTAAAGAAGGATGTACTACTCTTAGCTGTCAAGATCCTTCAATCATGGAGAGAAACTGAAGAAAGATACCTATGAAAAACACCTGTATATTGCATTTTGCATCTTGGGAAGATCTGAATAGAAGTGAAACTCAGGTTTTGATCATTTTAACATGCTACATCTGATTTAATATAAAAATAAAAATTTAGATGATATCTACTGGTCTATACATTCAAACAAATTGAGCAACTGACACTGCCTGTTGCAGAATGAAAAGCAGTCCTTCAAATACACTCTATGCCTATTAAATACACTGGTAGTTAAATCTGGATTCACAAGGCTTTTAAGTTTTATAACAAGTAGCAGGAAAAAAACAAACAAACAAAAAACCCAACAAAAAACAAGAGAAAAAACAAACAAACAAAAGCAAAACCACAAAAAACCCACATTCAAGAACAGCTCTGAAGAAAGGATTATCTTCTCAGTAGTAACTGTCCTAAATATTCAGAAGAAGTGATGCTTCCTTTTGTATATTCTTATGATTTAAGAAGTACTACACTATTTAATACAGCTTCAAATGGTGGAAAAAAGTCCTGCCAATTGTTTTAGCAGTGACTACAAACCAAGTGATCATACGCATTTAAATTACATCAGTTTCTAAGACATCTGCTATGTTTCATGGAGAATAATCTCTTACACAAGTGTAGAACATTAGATCACTCTGCAGGTGTCTTGTTTCAAATTTACTTTTGGATTAAACAACAGCAGCAACAACAAAATCCCTCAAAGAAAATGTTACCAAAAGTTTGGAAAGTCAATGCTTATGCCAAATTTTTAAATAAAAAAGTAACATTTCCTTGAAGGAAAAAAAAATGGGAAAGAGGGTACATCATTAATAAATATAGGATGTACTCCACCTGTATCTAGGGAATGCATGAGACAGACTTAAAATCCCTGTACCCTGTAAGGTTTACCATAAATACAGCATATAGTAAGCACTAGTCAAAGCAGCTAATAAGCTAACTGGACATAGCCTATCTGCTTTGCTGCTGCACGCTTAATCTTCTTACTTCACAGGGCATCTTTATATTCAATTAACCAAAGTGCTTTCAGCATGTTCAGAGCCTGATAAAAATAAGTAAATGCCATAGTACCTAGAAGAGAAACGAAATTTTGAAGCGGATCATCATTCTACCTGGGTCGGGAGGTGAACTTGTACCTACCACTATTAGTACCAATATCTTAGGTTTGTTTTGGTCTGCTTATTATTTACAAAATCACATCATTTGAAGGAGTTTCAAGCATATTTTAATGATTAATACATTCTTTTTGAGTGCCTTTTAAATTATCGATTAAAACCAGCATAAACACTGTAATTCAAAAAATTAATTAAAATATATTGTTGCTTGGCATTTTTTAAAAGAGGTGCATAATTTTGTGGAAATTCTCAAGAGATACATACTTTCCTTTAATAAATGCTTTATGTATTTTCATTGTACTATGCTTTATGCACAATCATTTTTAATAAACAAGGAACAAAATTATCTACTCTAGAAAATTTAATAATGAAGAATTTCTTTTTTATAATGCAATTCCTCTCAAAAAGGCTCAGTCTGCAGGCATAGTTTGTGGCAATTTATTAAAGTTTTCTGTATTAGCCAATTTCACATACTAAATTTCATTAAAATTTCCACTAAAATTTCATGTAGTAGAAGAAAAACTAATTTGTTTTCTAGGATTTATTCTGCGATTCTTCTGCTATGAGCTGGTGTAAAAAGAGCATGGAGGCAGAATTTCACATTGAAAGGAAGCTAACTATGCATAAGTGAAAATACTTTTAATATCAATCTATAATTTAGTCATTCAAACACTAAGCTTAAACAGACTGAAATATTACCAAGAATTGTATTGCTTTAAAAGTAAACCAGAATACAGACCTTAATAAAAAGGGAGGTTCCAAGACATTGCTGCATCTAGAAACTATGAAATCATACACATCAGGGGGTTCCCAGTTACAAGACAAGTCCAGCCAACTATTACAAGATCTGCCTCATAAAAGTAAATGCAGGAAAAAGACTTGCAAAGTAACCAATGGAAATTATTGGTTCATTCTTACAGTTACTGCTATGGTAGATTAAGTATTAGAACCCATTTTTGCCAGACAATAAAGTCCCCAGGAAGGCAGCCATTGAGAAATTTTCAATACTTCAATATAATTGCTAAATATGTAATCATGGAAATAACTCAAAGGAGCAAGTTTCTGCATTTCTTGAGACCTTGATAATCACCATAAATCAATTATAATCTGTCAGCTCAATTTCAGAGCTTAAACTGAAGGCAAGCTTTAGAATAAACAAAGTGAAATTAAGGACAAGAAGAGACAAGTTGTAAAGATCATTAACCAGGGTTCATTCAACATGGTACTACAGGTATCAGAAATTGAGTTTTACCTACAAACTAAACCATGTTTGATTTTGTAGAGATTTATATAGGATGACCCAAAGACTATAGAATCTCAAAATTATGTCCTAGTTATAACTCTGTAAAATTTATATTTTACTAATGTGTAGGACATTCACTTAAAACAATCTCATCAAAATTGTAGCTATGAATCAGCATTAAATAGTATTGTCTCTAAATCCATTTGAAAATGAAAGATGAAATTATTCCCACGTTTTAAAATAAGAAGGATGGAATAAAACTGTGTATAAGGCTGATAAAAAAACTCCAACAGAAAACTTTTTCATGTCATTCACTCAAAAAATAAACAATAAAAAAAACTTAAAAGTACAGAACTGCAAAGAAATTAAACCTCTTGAGATCTCATGGCATTTACTGGGTAACTGGTAATTATTGGTCAATTAAACTTTTCCATTTTATGGTTAAACTACAGGGGTCCTTAAGACTTAAAACTTCATTTCTAAATAAAGTAAATGCTTAATATCCAATACATAAAAGCTTAGACACTGATTTATCATAATCAAAAAGTGTTCATTCTCACTTGAATTTGTGCATGAAAAGTTACGTCTGTGTATAACGTAACTGTCAAGACTAGAAATAACAGGTCTACAACCAAAAACAAAAGTACTAATGGTGAAAAAAGCCATCACTGAAATAGACTGTGAAAGGAATTTAAGGCATTAATCAGACCTAAACCTGATTAAGTGTCTAATTGGCTTGATTACTGAGGGCAAGAAAACGTGCTATATACCTACCTGTTCATGGTAAAAGAGTTATAGAGGCTTCAGGAGAGTTGAACGGGCAAGATGTTTAAAAAACTGAAATCAATATTTTCTAGACCAAAATTAGTGCCTGTGGATCCAGATTGCAAGAATGAATGTGCTCCTCCACCACCCAAAGAACCTACAGGCCAGGTACAGTTTTAATTGTTTGGTATAGACCAATTAGTAATATTACCTTTTTTTTAGAAAGTATTTATGTAAGTAAATGCGAAGGTTAGGTTTTCAAACATACTTACTGCATACGGTATCAATCTTTATTCAGTAAAATCAAATAAATGCCTTTATTCCCTGCCTCTCTCCCACCTTTATGAAGAAAATATAGATGTCTGCTTTTTGCAAGTTGCATTCCAAATAGGGCAAACCTCAAGTAGTACAAGCTTATGAGAGGTCTTGATCAATATTGCAAATGCAGAATTAGAAATACTGCTATGGCTGCATTTGATGTGCTGGTGTGTTCATCTTCATCTTTTCCCTCCTTGCAGAAAATGTCAGAAAGAAAATATCCTTTCTGAATATTGGAATGGCATAGAGGTCTATATCAGCTGGCTTCCTAAGAACTGTTGGAAAGGCAAAGTAATTGAGTAGCTTTTTTAAGAAGCATTTTATTTGGCTTGGTTTTACTATTATAGCTTCTGTTTGAAAAATACAGGAAGTCATATTAGTCTATGGTTTATATTTTTTGTTTAGTAGTTCTTTACTGTAAAAGTTACCTCAATCTTTACATTCCAACTAATGAAATATTCTTAAATGAGACAGAAGGATAGTCAGTCCTTCACTTGTTACCTTTGAATTTTATCTATTCCCTATAATGTCCTAGAGAGTGTTTTGTTTTTTTCCAGCTTGAGATAATCAAAACTTTACAAGGTAAAATGGCAACAATTTAGAGTTTCACCAAATAAGAAAGTGACATGCACTCTTTACTATCAGCCTGAGCTGAATTCTTGCTTAGTGAAACAATTGGAACTCCACCATTATAAAGTTAAAATTAACTAAAACAGTGTCTTTTAGCACATTCACAACAATAAAACATATATTCTGTCTAAAATTCTGGAAGCCTTGATTTTGTACAAGAGTTATTTAAAACTGTAAGATTTATGGAAAACTGAGAGAAACCTAAATGTTCATAAGATTGAATCATTTCCTTGAACTGGCATTTTTCTGATACTCATAGGTTTGTATAACCTCAGAAAGAAGTGTGGTTTAATTCAGCCCAGCTACAGCTCAAATTTGATTTGACATCATTATAAACATGCAAAAACCCATTGTTTGATGAGCAGGCTTATCCATACTGCCATCCACACAAAATAGCAAAAGTATCCTATGTTCAAACTTCATATACTGCAGATTTGCAGGCACAGTGTTGTTCATTACTCTTTTAAGTTCTGCACATCAGTTTTCTTGAGTTAAAATTTTATTTTGAAAGAAGAAAAATCCTGAATCTCAAAAGCTGACTTCTGTGCAGCTTGACACCTCACTTGGCCAACTGCTCTAGGAAAAAATAAATATTTAGATTTCCCTGGAGACACGGATTCCTCTTTTCACCAGAATAATTCCATACACCAGCACAACACTCAGATTGTATCACCATCAGTCTCTACTATTATAGTGCTAAGATGGAGGCAGATGAATGGGTCAAGGATTAAGACATTTTCTACCTGCAAGGAGATACTATCTAAAGAGAAAAGAAGAATGGTACCGAGTATCTCATAATTTTAGAGCACTATTCTCACATTAATGTTCTTACACTATTAGAAGGAAGCCTGAAACAAAGAAAACCTTTACAACAAAATATCATACAAGTACCTCTAGTATGCACAGAGAGTGATTGGGCTTTTCATTTTGATTTATAAAAATTTATAAAATAACTAATTTAATTATTTTACATATATGTATATTAGAGATTCAGAGTTAGATTCTCTGAATAAAAACAGGCAGGAAAAAAATACGTTCAAAGAAAAAGACAAACCCCAAATTAATCTCAGAAGCACAAAGAAAAAGTCATTGAGTTTGGAGAGGGAATAAAGTGCATGAAGACCTAAAATTTCCTAAAGTTAAGTAATTTTCCATATGCTTATCCTATCTAATATCTTTCTCTACTAATCAGCATGATAAGTACCAGGTAAATTCATTCTATCTGGAACAAAAAAAACCGCTCACAGTCTTAATTAGCACTATGCTGTTACATAGTACTGTGAACACCTAAGACCCCCCATGCACTTCTCACTCCCTCCTCCAAGGGCCACCCTGTCAATGCCAAGATGAACCAAGGTATGGGTACATGAGGACATGGTTCATGGATCTAAACCAGTAAGAGTAGGAGGAAGCTCATTTTTTGCAGTGAAAGTTGATACTGTCTCTGAATTTTATAAAGATCGAGATCCGTAAGGTAGCTCAAAACATACCAGATTTATTAGCCCAGTAGGCAGAAGAATGGAAAATTCAGAGATGCTTGTAAGCATCATTCAGAGACAGGCTTGTGAGTGGCAGAACTGAACATGAAGGAGGCTCTGGGAATATGCAGCAGCAGAATTCCAGGCTTAGTAACTGGGTTTGCACAGCGGATGTGAAGACATCAGTTTTTTATTTCAGCATCCAAGTCCTTTAGTCAATCTATCTGGAAAGTCTTGGCCAAGAACACACATAGAATACCCAGGAACAAAGCTCAGTATATGTCAATTTGGTTAAATTCTTAGGAGAATGTTGTAGACATCAAACCATTCTCAGCAATGAGCATCTACAGTTTCAAATCATAGAATGGTTTGGGTTGGAAAGGACCTTAAAGATCATCCAGTTCCAACCTCCCTGCCACAAGTAGGGACACCTCCCACTAGACCAGGTTGCTCAAAGCCCCATCCAACTTGGTCTTGAACACATCCAGTAATGGAGCATCCACAACTTCCCTGGGCAACCTGTTCCAGTGTATCACCATCCCTCACAATGAAGAGCTTCTTTCTTACATCTGATCTAAACCTACCCTCTTCTGTTTATTTTTTTAAGGGTGAAAATAAAAACACAGATGAACCACAGAAAGCAGAGACCAATAAGAATGCTGAACCTGTACCAAAGCAACAAGGTCAGTAATAAGCTATTTATGAGTATTCAAATATTATCTGAACAAAATGTATATACACTATATAGGGCTGTAAATAAAATTTTTCATCCAAATGCTCTGCCAGGTGCTGATCTCGCACTTTATTTGTGGAAGAATTTAGGAACTCTGAATTCCCATTGACCCCAAGCCAATGATTTGTTACAGAAGTATGAGCACAGCTTAACAATAACAAAAGGCAACTAGTTTTCAAGTACACAGTCCCTTCGTGTGCTTGTATACTTTACCCAGCTAGTCTAACAAAATCTATTTCCTCTTTTTGTAAGCTAACTTCTTGGAAACGTTACTTTAAAATAAAGGCATTTAGTAGCTTAAGAAAGAAAACTGCATATTTTTAATGTATCTTTGGGGTATACTTCTGTATATTAAAAAAATTACAAAGACAAGTCAGACTTTAAAACTATCTGACATTCAAATCATTTCTTGAACAGCCATTCAAAACTTCTTCAAAAAACCAAACAAATAATTAAGAAAAAAAAGCAACGCCATTAAAAAATATTTTCCATTACCAGTCAGAAGACATCCAGGACTAGAACACAGGAACATAGAGCTCAGGGCAGTAAAACAAGGTAATTATTTGCCTAAGCAGCTGGTTGCTGACAACAGTGCCAGCTGACCATGGCTATTCTGACCTCCTCTTCTCCCACGTCCCAACAGCCAAGCCTATTTAGCTTGCTCTAGGGCCAGGATGACTGCTGCAGCAGCTACCAAAAGAAAGGCTCAGATGGGTGAAGCAACAGCTATTGCTGGGCTGTGTTCCTTTTTCCCTCCCTCACATCAGTGGTGCAGCCCTTTCCTTTTCCATCCTCCAGTACTGAAAAAAAAAAACCCCCACCCAGTCCAGTTTTTCTGTCACTTCATGTTGTTCCTTTGGGAGAACAATTCAGGTTCATTTCACTGGAGCAGCAAAGCAAAGGCTGAGGAAGATCTAGCTTTCTGTGATAAAGATGATTTAAGAAGAGAGCAGCAACTTGAAAAAGTCTAAAAGGAAACTTGAATAATCCTTGCTTGTGCTTTGTGTAATCATGAGTATCACAATTCCTTTCCTCATATAATGAAATTTTAAACAAAGTCCATTTAATGCAATTATCTTGTTATATAATGGCTGCAGCATTAAATAAAGTGAAAACAAAATCTGACATGAATTAACTGTAGCAATAAGCCAACAATGGAAAAAAACTGATGTTTTGTGGCTTTTCAGCAACATTAAATCACATATGCTATCCCATGAGAGAATGAAGTATCATTATAAAAAATAGTTTTGTTTCCAAGCAAAATCTGATGTAATTTTACAGATTAATGCAATTCATGAATCTGTATTTTGAGATACTAAACTGCTATTATTTTCCTTTCTAAAATACAAAATAAGTGGTGGCATAGAAGAAACTATCTCATCAATTACTTTAAAAAAAAAAATTAACGTAGTTAGGCTCCATGTTTGTTTGGGAGTTTTTTTTCAATCTATGGTTTTCTGGAATGTTTCCAGTCTCATTTTCAAAAAGCCACAAAATAGTTTCTCCTTTTGCATGTGGGTATTAATGAATTGGATAGCAGCTATCCAAGCCAGAGAATTTACACAGGCACTACACCTCAGAAGAACCTTGTGAATTTCAGCACCATGTCCTCACCATCCAACTGAACAAGGAGCTCTTATCTCTGGGCAGAAAAGTGAGGCAGGTCTCAAGCATTTCACAGGAAGGTCTAGATAAAGACTCTAGCAAACTCTGTGAAATTTGTATTGGATCAAAAATCATGTGGACAGCTGCTAGAAGAATAAAATATGAATATCTGTGGGTAAGCAAAGGACAAGAGGCCAGAGAAAACATTTTGTGGTGTATGTACAAATTTGGAGAGAATTATTAAAAGCACAGCCAACCAACACTAACTGAGGGAGAGCAGTTAAAATTAGTTAGGGAAAAGCCTTTCCAAGATCTCTCATTAGCTTCTCTGGTATAACCAAAATAAAATAGACCAGTAAAGCCTCTAATCAAAGTCCCACCCTGCAGCTCTATAGTCCTGAAACACAAACCAACAGTCTGAGTAGAGCTTATCTTCACTCCCTGCTTCTCACAAGGCCAAAATCAGTCATCACCTTCTCCCATTCTCCTAGTACTTTACAAGGCAACATGACATTCCCAGTGCAGATGAAAATTCAGCAGGAGACACAATTGGAGCCCATTTGGTTAAAACTTGGCCACTTAAATCACTCACCAACACCTGGCACTTTTGGCTTCGTTAGCTACTCATTGCCTCATCTCCACCTCCTCAGTTGTCTTCTCTCTCACTAACTTTCTTCATGATTAATTCTCTGCATTATTAGTTCACTCTGTAATTAATTCTCTGTGCTTAGTCAGTTTGTTCCATAATGGATTAATCTTTAATTTATTCCCTGAATATCTCTATGTATGTGACAAAGTGTGATTCACCTAATTACACATTCTCTGTGATACTGAATCCAATTGCCATAGTTTCTTTGCATATTCATCACTTCCCATAACTGACTGGCTATACAAATGCTTCACTTGTTCTGCGTGCTGTTGTTCAACAGCTCTGTTGGTTATGCTATTTAGAAGACCATATCCAACCTCCACCTGCTAGCTGGTATCTGCATTATTCTCTGTATCACAATTTCTTTTGTCCTCCTAGGTCATCCTTCCAGTATAATTCTTTCCAACTCACCCCTTTTCTTTCCCTTTCTCTAAATGCTCTCAGCACCAAATTTAAGTACTACTCTTTCAAAGTCTGTCCTCATCTCCTTCTCACTTTTCCCTCACTCAAAACTGGCTTGTTTCCAATATTCTGATTTTTGGTCTTCCTACTTCTACTAAATCAACTACTCTCTCAAAGACTTTTCCCAGATTCACAGAAATATTTATGTAGCCTCTACTAAAGTCCATCTTGACATTGTTTTGTTCTTGGCAGGACCTGAAAGAGAAAGCTAGACTAAAACTGTCATAATTATTTCTATACATGCTACAATTGCACCTCTTGATAAAGCAGACAGACCTCCCATCTCAGAGATTACCATGTTAATTTTCAGTGATATTTAGTGTCTTCACAGCCTAGATGCCTTGAAAAGTATCCAGAGGATATATAAAATGTTATATGCCTGCCCACAAATTAAATGTGAGTGCCATTCTATAACACGTAAGATTTTGATGCTTTTGACAGAGACAGAAAATCTATATTGTAAATGAGAAGCCCAGACAGAATAAAAAAAGAAAAACAACCAACCGAGCAAGAATTTTAATCTGCATCCCTGAACACTTAGCACCTCAAAGGAAGGACTGCTCAAAAGCAACTTTGGTCCACTCCAGACTCTATCGAGTGAGTACATCTCTGTTTAGGAAAATTCACTTTTTCATTATATGTTTAACTGAAAAAATAAAAGCAACAGAAGCTGCTGATAGCTGCCACCTTTCATATTTTAGTCTAACTGGTTTACCTTCACTCTTTCATAATAAGGGAGTTCAAATTCGTATCTCTCATGCTCCAGTAGAGTTCCCTAACTACCCACATAAAGTCAAGACCAGAGAGATGTAGGAGGAAATTCTGTGGCCCCTAATTTCTGGTCCATCATGTAGAAAAGAATGCAAAAACCTGGGAAGTTTGAGAAGAGAGAGTACAACACAGAGCTCAGAACTAACCTAGAAGTTAATTGAAACACTAACCTTGTAGGACTGTGATGTCACTATGTATTTATATGACAACATTATATTACAACATTTTCCTTAAAAAAGGAAAAAATAATTCTCATGATGAGTATTTGACCCTATCACAAATAAACAAGGCCTAAAGCCAAAATTTCTTCTTCTCTGAGTAAAGCTTTGATCACTAACTGTTATATAGAAGATTGCCATGCCCTCTTCTTCTAGACAGAAATAAAGCAGATACATTTACTGAGGGTACCAAAATCCTGCTGCTGTGAAACCCCAGGTAGTTTCAGCTCATTAGAGGCCAACTAATCTTCACGGACTACAATTGACTTATAAGTCCCTGAAAATGGAGATTTGAATTAAGCGTGAAATTTTGCAGCTAAAACCTGTCTTTGGCCTGTTATGAACCTGACTTTTAAGCTGTTTTACAAAACCTGTCCCCTAGCACCTCAAAATCCAGGGTTAAATAAGTGTTTGGTATTTCAGAAAATACAGATCAAGTATAGCATTTTGATATAATATACTGCAGCTCAATGAACCAAGCCTGTCAACGCAAAGAGATTTTAAAATAATAATCTTACCTTCTTGTCCTTTACACTCTTCACTGGCACTCAGACAACAGGTAGTTATTATTTCCATAAAACATATTCCTTAAAGATTACCAAGAACTTGAATACGATTAATCAGCTTGTTTCCACTCCTGCTGATGTGAAGTCTTTTAATTCCTTTCAGATCTTCATTTTTCACAAGTAACAGTGCTAAATACTAGGGAAAAAAACCCCAGCTTCTTCCTGTAATCTTTCATTCTTTACATGGAAAATAAATTTTTAGAACACTTTTGTTAGCCACTGAAGTTGAGGCTCAAGATGGACCTACTTATTGTTTACTTCAACCTCACAGATTTCTGAACTGTTTTCCCTTTCACAGAGCATTTGTTCAAAAAATTTTGCTTGGAAAGTAGCAAAAGTATGCATTTTGTAATGGCAGAGCTGAAGCCTCTTCTCACCTTTGTCTATAGGTTTCCTGTGTGTTTATTTTTCTTGACACATTCATGACTCTATAGCCACCTGTCCTGGCTTGAGTTAGAACCAAACAACTCTAGTCAGTGATTTGACTTTTCATCTGAGTCTCTAACTAACTGCACTTTCTGAAGCTAACAGCGTGTTTTCACAGATAATGTTTGATGTTTAGAGTTACTGCCAAGGATTAGTGACGTTGGTCTGCACACACCACTAGCTCTTGTGTACCGCATCAGGGTGTGTAGAAAGTGAAGGGCTGCACCTGTGGGGAGGAGCTTCCAGGACAGGTGACCCCCAAACTAACCAGCAAGTTATTCCATCCCATATATGTCACGTTCAGTATGAAGCTGAGGGACCACAAGGGTCCTGACCTTCTTCCTTTCAGGGCCTTCCTTTTTCCTTTGGTGGACCCAATCTTTCCCTTCTGCCTTCGATCCCAATTCGTGTGCTACTGAATCCAGCTCTTGAACCCAGTTGCCGTCAGCTGCTGAGCCCAGTCTGGGACTTTGTCAGTGTCTGCTCCACAGCCTCAGTGGTGATGGTGACGTAACTGCCATCAGGGGGAGGCTGGGTTCAATACTTGTTTTGTATATATTTGTATATATTCCATTTTATGATCATTATCTTCATTAGAAAAGAAAACTAAAACAGCTTTAATCCAGAAGCCTCTCTCTCTCTCATTCCCTTCCTTTCCCATTTGGGAGGGGAGGGGGCCATAAGTCTCTCTCTCTTATCCTTTTTTCTCTTCCTCTATTTGGGGGAGAGGGAAAGAGGGGTCAACAGAGATCACCTGTTGTAGGTGAATTGACCCTAAACTTCGACACCATCTTTCAGGTATCTATGGACATAGCTCAAGAACACCTCTGGGAAGGAAGGAGAATCATGCAAATTGACTATGTCAGAAGTATCCCAGGAAGTTTGTAGACCAGTTCTCTCATTACCATTCTACTGCTTCAACTGCAAAGTTAGTCTTAGCACCCACTGTTTAAGACAGTCTGCTCTCTATGTTATTTGGCAGGAAATAACATTTAATAGCCAGTGTGAGACTTCTAACCTATTTTGAAAATTTTAATAGCTTGCAAGAAGAGGAAATGACAAAAAAAAAATCACTGATTTTAAGTGCTTAAAATTATGTTTCTAAGGGATATATGTCACTGAGATAGCTGAAAAACAGATTACTCAAACAGTAGCCACCCTTCCTCCTACCGGCAGGCTCTACCCATGTCTATGCAGTGTTTCCCATTTCAAACAATATTGTCTAATCTCAAATATTTCAACAGTGTTGTTTGTATATTATATAGTTTTATCATATGAGTATAAACTCCAAGCTACACAAAGTTTCCAGGCATTAAATATATATCTTCAACAAAGTAAAGATAAAATATTCCTTTACCTTTGGCTTTTTCTCTCCCACAACTAATTCTCTTCTGTGTTTCCACTAAGTATTGAGAAGCTGGCTGAGACAGTTCAGGCCAATCAGATTTTCAGGATGTTTTCCCTAAAAAGAACATTAAATGTTCTTTAAATACAGATTGCCTACATTAATCCTGGTAATAAACATCAGAACTGTGTCTTAAGGTTTACAGCTGTATTATATACATAGCAAGTCAATTAACTATTTATTATGACATTGTCATTGGGAAATAATATAGTATTTGTTAAGCATTTATTTTTGAATCCTGTCTCCGTTTAAGGCTCAGGGCAAGCCCCATGAAGCAGAATTTGTTTCACCCCTCTATGCCCCTCCCTCTTCCCTCCTGGGGGAGGGAAAAAAAAATACCTTACATAAAGTTGGAAGATAAGATCACAATTTTAACAGGGAACAAAAAGGTATTAAGGGAAGGGGAATATACAAAGATATTAAGAGGAGATGTATATACAAATATATACAAAAGCGATTCTTAGATGCCACTGGATTTCTCCCGAAGCACATGGAGTTGTAGCCAGCCACACGGAGGTGCGATCTCAGCAGGAATCCCAGAAAGGAAGCGAGGAACAGAACTTCCTGTGTCCTTCTATAGACTGTGGCAGGAAGGGGAGTGGAATAGCCGCTACACCTGTCCCCCCCACCCAACCATTAAACCACAACAAATCCCTACATTTTTGTAAAATTCACTAAGAACTTAGCAGTGGAAGAAAGTATTTGGCAATATATTTCATTAATATAAAATACATACTGTACTAGGGTGTTGTGACAGAAATGCTGTAAAACAATTGCATTGTGGATTCAAAATTAAATGAGACTATGTCCAATAACGATCAAGTTGCACTAAAATGTGCTTTTATACAGCCAAAAGAAGCAGCCCAGGGAACTGTTTGTTTATTGTAAGAAGACCATAAGTAACCTCTAGCCATTAGAAGTTTGTGGTCGTTCAGCCCCAGTCGAGACCCGGACACCACATGGCTGCTGCCCCCATCCCTGGGCTGGAAATGGAGAGGGAGGAAAATACAAATCCCATGGGTTGAGATAAGGAAAATTTAATACAGTAATGCAAAAGCAACAGTCACAACAACAGTGACAATAGCAGTGAGGAAACAATGTACAAAAGAAGCAATATAAAGCTCACAGACCGAGAGCAGTGGTGAGCGCCACAACCCCCAGCTTGGACTGAGCCCTCCTCATAGGCATGACATCACATAGTATCGAATAGCCCATTGGCTGGATCGGGTGTCTATCCTGGCTGTGGCTCCTTCCCCAGTTCTGGTGGAAATTATCCCTATCCTAGGCAAACCAGGACAAAGTTCTACCTTCACATATGCCCAACCAGTCCAGAAAAGAAGGGGAAGTATAGAAAAGATACTGGTCAGCCTTGCTAGCACAAGGCAATGGAGCTGGCTGGGAATTCTGGGGAAGAAATTCTTCCCTTTCTGATGTATGACAAAGCAAAAGCACATTTTCTGTTTTCTACTCAAGAATATATTTAACTGCTACTATCTAGATGCTGACATCTATCCATATCTTCATCTCTAAAAACTAATCTTCTGTTTGACATTTTGCTTCTCTTCAATTTTTGCAATAAGGATAATACATTTGTGATAATAAAGACCAGTTATTATGGCTTTGGAATGTGCATAACTGGACATAATTGATCCAAGAAATAGAACTTTTAAAGCCAGCCTAATGACTGAGAGATTTTTGTTTTATTACATTCTGAAAGAAAGTCCCTTCAGAGACACATCTCCTGATGCTGAATAAGCAGTAAGGTTAGCGGTCTCCACACCACAAAGAGCTTTCTTTCCTGTTGCTAAGCCTCCTACTGCTGTTTTCATGGATAGAAGTTGGGCTCAGATAGGATAAAATAGCCTGCTTGTTCAGAGCAAAGGAAGATTTTGCCTGAACAGCAGGCTGGCAGCTCAGCACCTTGGTCTCCACGTTGACCTTTGGAGGGAGTTGTCCTAGCTGGGCTGGAGAGGTGGTAATTGCCTTTTGCAAGTCTAAGGCTTTTGAAGAATACCAGTAACAGCAGGAACAGGACTGGGAAGTAGAATAAATGATGAATCAGCATAAAATAACAGACTTAATCTGCCCTTCAGTTTGCTAAGTACTTACCACGTTAGGAAATAATATTTTATACTCTGCTGATAGAATGATCATGATAATGTTCATGGCCGCAAGATAACACTTATGTCAGTGGATCTATGAGGTACTAGAGTTCTTTATTGACATTGTCTAATACCAAAAGAGAAGTGGGGCTAGGCCTATGACAGTTTTTTTTAAAGCATACTTATGTATGCTTAAGACTGAAAACTTTAGAAGATTATTGCAAGAATGACAACTCTGCAGTGCTGAGTCCTGGCATTGACAAATCTGCCTATACCAATATCTTTCTCTGTGAAAAAAAATCCTTAAGACTAATGCCTACAGCCTTAGGACAGTGTGTACAGTGCTAAATTTTAGAAAAATGACAGTGGAGTTGGTTCTACATGATCAGGTTTAAACTAAAAACAACTTTGCCAGCTCTTCTAATGAGAGGCCTGGCCTCACAATGTCCTGCTTTTTGCAAAGCCTGAACTCCTGGTTTGATATGATTATTACACAGTTTTAATAAAAACCCCAACATTCAGCCCTTTGAGATGAAGACAGAAAAAAAATCCTAAATTAACAATGAAAAAGGCTTAAAAACCATAGATGAGTACTAAGTATTATCTTTTTTGCTCTACTGCAAACATGAGAAGTAGCCTGCTACGGGCTATTCTGCAAGTGTTTGTGTGACAGTAGGAAATCAAATGAGCTTGAAAAGACTATCAGGGGTTTCTGTCCAAAATGGTAAGGTGAAAACTGAAGATAAAAACTGCTTTATGGAAACATGAACAAGGGCGCTGAGCAGCCTCAGAGTAAGTTGGATACACTTCTTCAACATGTAGACATCTTCTGGCTACTCTAACCTAATCCTACAACACTGTGGCAACATTGTTTTACTGCAAGTATGAGAACAGGGGACAAAAATTAAGCAATGAAACTTTAATAATACTAACTTTTAGCTTGGAGCAGCATCAACCTAAAATAACACAGGTAAAAGATTGATGTCCCACCAATAGCCTTTTTTAATGACTATTTTGACTGGCCTAAGTCTCTCCTAGAAGAACAAAGATCTGTGGAAAATAAGAAAAATCTAAGAGCCTTAAGAGAGGGAAACAAATTGGTCTTATAATCTGCATCTTGTTCCTCCTTCCTTGCTATCCTAGGCAGATCACTGGTATGATGATGTTTCAGTGGGCTTCTCAATTTAACCAGCTACCTTTTTGAGATTCCATTAAGCAGCGTTTTGCCCACAAAGTTCTACTTCCACAATTGATGCTTTTCCCTTCCATCTTAAAACAGAAACAGCAACACTTATCCTATCTCAATTTTAAATTATATTATTCTCATGGGGAGGCCAAATGATGTAGAATACGTAGGCAATGGTGGGCTGCATTCCTCAACTCCCACTACTGATGCCTTGGCAGCTTTACCTACTTACATACTTCCAATATAATGGCAAAGCAAATTATTTGGAAAAACTCAAATCCCTTATTTTGTCAAGTAAGCATGAATCTCTCTGTTTTTAAAATTCCTTTAGTGCCTTGGCATAATTCTGCCTCCTTTTTCTCACTCATTTCTTTACCATGATCACAGTTACGTAAAGCCAACAGAAGGTTTCTTTATTGTCCTACAAGCCTTGCCACCTACCTGATACATCATTATTTATTCTTGAAACAACTTGTTTTACTCTAAATGTTCCCTAAAACGACTGCCACATTCTTCTTAAAGGCATTCCTTTGGGGCCAGTCTCATAAAGTCAAAGGGGTATGAGCTAGATTTAAGCAGTGAAGAATGACTAGAATTTTTAAAATGTGATTGCACAGACAGCCCTCACAATTTCACACAGAAAGAAACAGCTAAAACTTGACACTTGCCAGGCTGTGATATCCTAATCATAATGCAAATAAGTCCTGTGCTAGTCATGGAGATTTATGAACTCTAAAAACTTGTGAAAGTTTGGAATATTCATGCTATTACAATATTTTCCAGCAGTCTGAGTCCCATCAGCATTTAGTAGTTGGTGGGGGTTCAGACCTCCGACTGAACACCTTGAGAGCACCTAGTGGGCTGAGAAACCATTATCCTTCTGCAATGGGATGCTTATGTACAAACACCATGGGTTTTTACCTTGTGGTTTTCCCTTCCCATACACATATTGTCATTGCAGAGATGGATTGCTGTTACTCTAAATAGTGTGTCTACACTGGTATTTTATTTCAGACGAAGAATCCCCTTCTGAAACAGATCTGATTGTCCTCCACTATGCTCTGTTCTTTCACTAAAAACCCTCTATGAATGCATGACTGGATTTCTTTAGAATAAAACTAAACGAGAAGAAGAAATCTGTGAGTCGATTTACTTTAACTGGGCTGCTGATAGTCATTCATTTCAGAGAGTTCAATAGACCTGATTTCAAATACAGCTGCTTCAAATACAGCTTGATTGCCAGGCCTTCACCACCATTTCACTGTTCTGAATATTATTATCAGGCTGTATTCTCTGCTAGTATAGATGTAACTAGGGGCAATTACTATAACACAAAAATTCCTGAAGTGAGATAATTACTGAAGTGTTGGGTTAGCCTTGCTGTCACTCAAGTATATGGCTTTTTGGCTGGGGGAGTCAGGGCAAGGATAACTGGGAAACTGCAAACCATTAATTCAGAAGGGAGCAGAAACCACAGCAAGTGCTGGAATTTTTGGCTCTTGCATCTTCTTTTCTACATCATGTCATGTTCAGCACAAAACCGCAGGAGGATTGTGTGCCAAGGGAAGCACAAAGACAGTAGCATCATTTGTAGAGACCCTCTGGGGAAAGGGTTAAATAGAATTTTAACAGACTAAGGTTCAGTAGCAAGATCCACAAATTAGTCAGTTTTAAATAGGTCCAAACCCGCAACTGCAGCTCCTCAGCAGTTTTCTAACAGAGGATGTCTATGAAAAACCTAGGAGAAATGAATTTCATTTCACTATGAGAATGTATTCATTCAGAAGCCTGAACCCATTTTAAAATTCCTCCTTCCTTAAAAATATCCTTTTCACTGGAACTCTCAGAAAAGCATTTTGAACCTCTGTAAGAAGAAACTCCTTCATCCTTTCTTGAACCTTCCTGGGGACAGGAACAGCAGTAGTCCTCTTTGGAGTCCTCACTTCCCTGAATGTGTGCTATTCTGTACCTTAAAAATTCCTTGGCAGATCCTTTATATAAGATGAATCATTCCCTAGTGTTACATTTTTAACAGACTTTTCCTCAAGATAGTACTGCAATACTAACTCCTGCACAAAGGAAACAATAATCTGCGTTTCCATTAAGTAGGCAATTTAAGCCATAAATCCAAGCAAATATCAGAGTTTTAAATGAAATTCCTCACAAAAATCTTCCCAGTTCATAGGTGATAAGCAATATAAATCCTTCTGACTGTCTCTTCATACTCAATAGTGCTACATTTCTCCAAGAGACTATTTGAAAATTAACTCCTAAACTTGCTAAGTCAAAACCCAATTGACCAGCACCTTGGGGAACATGTATTTCTTTACCTTCTGTTCCTTGTCTGACTCTGGCTTGAGTATTTCTGGCATCCCCAGATACTTCTGTCTAGGTCTTGTATTTGGTCCTGTTTAAGAAATGAATTCCTCTAAGAGTAGCAGGGCTTATACAGCACTTTCTCACTTCTTAACCTAAATACTAGAAATGCCCCAGTGCTCTGAAACAGCTCAAGAAACATTGTGTCTGTTCTTGATACACGCCTGGAAGAAAATATTATCCCAAATCTGAATAAATAGTGGTATGAGGGTAGTTTGGTGCTCTAAACAAACTGGCCCAGAGTCCTTCATTGAGTTTTGTTTCAATGCCATTTCAAACAACCACTTTCCAGCTGAGCAGCTTAACAGTTTACTGTTGTAACTGATTTTACCCCTTTGAAATGAGTAACAGCTCTCTAAATATGGAGATTAACTATCAGAAAACTAATCTTACACTATCTATCCAAAACACTCAAGGTTTTATTTTCTTTGAGCTGTCTTGAATTTAAAATACAGCATACACAACAGACTTCTGATTTATTTGCTATAATGTTTTGCTGCCTAGCTTTTTTCTAGATAATCATATTACTTAAAGTATTTATGAAGGCTAAGTTTGTTCCTCCTTTATGCAAAGTGTCAGACTGATAAAAGCTCTAAAATTATTTTTCAGCATGAAAATTTAATATTAAGATATAGTACTAATTGTAAAAATTAATCACATAAGGCTACTTAAATGGCAAGAGACTGTACCATTTGCAAAGAGTTTGTTTCAAACTCTATAGATTTTCCACTTAACTCCTTTTTAAAAGTTACTTGTAACAAAAACAAGTCATAGAACTGTTCTGGTTGGAAGAGACCTTCATCTGTTAACCCAGCATTGCCAAGTTATTGCTAAACCATGTCCCTAAGCACCACATCTACATGTCTTTTAAATACCTTCAGGAATAGTGACTCAACCACTTCCCTGGACAGCCTGTTCCAGTGCTTTGCAATCCTTTCTGTGAAGAAATTTTTCCTAATGTCCAACCTAAACCTCTCCTGGCACAGCTTGAGGCTGTTTCCTCTTGTTCTAATCACTTGTTACATGGGAGAATAGACCAACCCTCACCTCCCTACAACCTACTTTCAGGTAGTTGTAGAGAGCAATAAGGTCTCCCCTCAGCCTCCTTTTCTCCAGGTTAAATAACCTCAACCTCCCCCCGTAAGTCCTGTGCTCTAGGCCCTTCAGCAGCTTTGTTGCACTCCTTTGGACATGCTCCAGTATCTCAATGTCCTTCTTGGAGTGAGGGGCCCAAATCTGAACACAGTATTCAAGGTATGGCCTCACCAGTGCCAAGTAGAGGGGGACGATGACCACCCTACTCCTGCTGGCCACGCTATTGCCAATACAATTCAGGATGGAGTTGGCCTTCTTGGTCACCTGAGCACACTGTTGGCTCATGTTCAGCTGGCTATCAACCAAAACCCCCAGGTCCTTTCTCTCAGGTACTTTCCCAAGCCACTCTTCCCCAGGCCTGTAGCATTGCATGGGGTTGTTGTGTCCTAAGTGCAGGACCTGGCACTTGGCCTTGTTGAAAATCATCCCATTGGCCTCAGGCCATTGATCCAGCCTGCCCTGATCCCTCAAAGGAGCCTCTCTACCTTCAAGCAGATCAACACACCCACCTAACTTGGCATTGTGTGCAAACTTACTGAGGGTGCACTTGATCCCCTCATCCAGATCGTTGATAAAGATATTAACTAGAACTGGACCCAACATTGAGCCCTGAGGAATACCACTTGTGACCAGCCACCAACTGGATTTAACTCCATTCACCACCTCTCTTTGGGCCTGGCCGCTCAGACAATTTATTTTATCCAGCAAACATATGCCCATCCAAGCTATAAGCAGCCAGTTTCTCCAGGAAAATGCTGTGGGAAACTGTGTCAAAAGCTAAAGTGCAGATAAACAACATCCACAGCCTTTCCTTCATCTACTAAGCAGGTCACCTTGTCATAGAAGGAAATGAGGTTTGTCAAGCATGACCTAACTTTCATAAGTCCATGTTGAGTAGGCTCGATCACCTGGGTGTCCTGTATGTTCACATGATGACACTCAAGATGACCTGTTCCATAACCTTCCCAGACACCAATGTCAGACTGAGAGGTCTATTGTTCACCAGATCCTTATTCTGACCCTTCTCATGGATGAGTGTCACATTTACTAACCTCCAGTCAACTGGAACCTCTCCAGTTAGCCAGGACTGATGACAACTGATGGAAGTGGCTTTGTGGGCACTTTTTTTCGCTACCCCAGTACCCTTTAATGGATCCAGTCAAGCCCCATAGACCTGTGTGTGTCTAAGTGGTGTAGTAGGTCATGCAAAGAAATAGACTAGCCAAAGTTATACATACTCACATACTTAATGATATATTTCGATGATAATTTACTCAGCAGCAAACAGGACTGTCATGGCAGCTGAAGCAACAAGATGTTTGGTGTAGTTCAAACATTGGAGTATAAATAATGTCATTAGCATTTCTATGCATAAGCAAATAAACTAATCTTAATTTTTTTTCCTGTATTTCAAGAGGCATTTCTGGACAGATCTATCTGTCTTCTACATATTTTTTTAAAATAAGCACACACTAAAATTCTATTATACTGCAGGAGTTCTTGTCACTTATAAATATATAAGAGCTCTGTATTGCTCATTGTTGAGCTGGCTATAGTTGCATTTAGTTTAAAAACCACAAAGCAGCTAAATATTCTAAAAGGTACACTCGTGATAAACATGGGGGTTTTGTACAGCTGGCACTGAGATAGATTTATGCAAGAAATTATTCTAAGATTAGGTCCCAGAATCAGTGTCATGTACTGCTGGTCCACTGAAGAAATGGCCAAGATGTGATTTTTCCAAAAGTATTATCATAATACTTTAAAAATCAGTATTCAGAAATTAAAACTTTTTTTCTAGATACGGAACCAGCAAAAGCCCCTGAGCCTTCAAAAACTGAAAAATCAACGGAACCAGCGAATACAATTCAACAGGAACAGCATCAGCCCAAAGATGGGAAAGAAGATGATAAGTGAGTAAATTAAATTTAAAAATGTAAGTCTTTTTTCCTGACATCCTGACCTAACATTTCTATGTGCCAAATTTCATTCTTTAAAAGTCCCTCCTGTCCTCTAAGGATCTGAAGAGCTCTACTTCAATTCTAAGACAACCATATATATGGAGGTATTCATGTAGTATGTGCTTTTGATAGTTTTTGTGTGTCATCTTAAATTGTAGGAATGAGGAAAAGGATTTGCTCAACTACATTTTTATACTAATTCTAACAATGATGCTTCTCAGTTATTATTACTTCTCCTTACCAAAGGAGTAAGCCCCAAGATCCTGTCCTGAATAGCTAGAATGTTTGTCACATCATTCTGACTTAAAAGCTTTTTACACTGCACATTCTTTTGCTGTTATGCCATTAAATCAGCATTAGTCTCCCCAACCAGAGGATTAGGAATGTCTCTTCCTGAGAAGAGACAAATAAATTAAACAGTAATGTTGCTTCAGGGGAAAGTCCAGGTCATTCAGCCCTTGGAAAAAGCTTTGTTGACTGTTTTGCTAAAAGAGAAATAAATAATAAGTCTAGAAAACAATCTTGGAATAGTCTACATTCATTACAGAAGCATAGAATCATAGAATGGTTTGGATTGGAAGGGACTTTTAAAGCTCATCTAGTCATCCAAAATCCCTACAGTGAGCAGGGACATCTTTAACTAGATCAGGTTGCTCAGAGTCCCACCCAGTGTGAACTTGAGTGTTTCCAGGGATGGGGCATCTACCACCTCTCTGGGCAACCTGTGCTAGAGTTTCACCACTCTCATTTAAAAAATTTCTTCCTTATATCTAGACTGAATTTACTGTCTTTTAGTTTAAAATGATTACCCCTTGTCTCATCACAACAGGCTCTGCTAAAAAGTCTGTTCCCATCTTTCTTGTAAGTCCTCTTTAAGCATTGAAAGGCCACAATAAGGTCTCCCTGGACCCTTCTCTTCTCCAGGCTGAACAAACCCAACTGTCTCAGCCTTTCCTCATAGGAAAGGCATTCCATTCCTCTAATAGTTTTTTGTGGCCCTCCTCTAGACCCCCTCTAACAGGTTCACATCTTTCTTGTTCTGAGGACTCCAGAGTTGAACACAGTACTCCAAGTGGGATCTCATCAGAGTGGAGTAGAGGAGGTGAATCAACTCCCTCAACCTGCTGGCCACACTGCTTTTGATGCAGCCCAGGATACAATTGGCCTTCTGGGTTGCAAGTGTACATTGCTGTCTCATGTCCACCTTTTCATCTACTAGTACCACTAAGATATTCTCTGCAGGGCTGCTCTCAATCCCATTATCCTCCAGCCTGTATTGATACTGAGGGTTGCTCCAAACCATGTCCAGGACCTTGCACTTGTTGAACCTCATGAGGTTCACATGGGCCCACTTCTCAAGCTTGTCCCTCCTAGTCCCTCAGGTGTGTTAATCACACCGCTCAGCTTGGTGTCATCTGCAAACTTGCTGAGGGTGTACTCAACTTCACTATGTCATTGATGAAGTTATTAAACAGCTTCATAGAACAGCTCAGGGTGGAAGGCTACTCCAGAAGGAACGAGGTCCTGCTAAGAACAGAACAAATTTAGTGGTTAACCCCAACTCCCAAGTTATATCAGGCTGGCCAGAACTTTGTTCAGTATAATTGTGAATGTATATCTCCAAGAATGGAGTTTTCCACAATTTCTCAGGGCAATCTGGTCCACCATTTGACCATCCTTACTACAAAAATTATTACCTTACATATAACTGAATTTTTCTTTGCTCTAACTTGCTTCTGTTGCCTCTCATCTTTTTGCTGTGCACCTCCAAGAGCAGTCTGGATATGTGTTCTATAACCACTCCCCGTGTAGTGGAAGACTGCAATGCCCTCCGTCTTCTCAACTTGTCATTTCCAGTTTGAACAAACCTGTCTTTCTCAGCATCTCCCTATCTATCCTGTTCTCTAATCCCCAGTCATCTTAACAGCCTTCTGCTAGTGTTGCACCATGTGGTCAGTGACTTTCATGAACAGGGGAGACCACAGCTGGATACAAATCCCTTAGATGTCACACAGAAGGAGATAACCACTTCCCCTCAATCAGCTGGCTGTGCTTTTTCTAAAGCATAGCACATAGTTAGCCTTCACTGCTGCAAAGACACACTGTGGATTCATATTCAATTTGTTGTCTACCAGGACCACCAGATTCTTTTATGAAAAGCTATTTTCTAGACAGTCAGCTCCAAGCCTTTACTCTTGCATGGAGTTTTTCCATTCTAAGTATGGAAACTTACTTTTTCCTTTGCTAATCTTCATGGAGTTCCCCCCAGTCTGTCCCTCCAGTCTATTGAGATCCCTTTGAGTGGAAAATAATGGATACACTCAGTCCAGAACAAGGTAGAAACTCCTCCTGCTTGCTGTTGCATTCTATTATTCTGATTATCCTGATGACATAAAGCAAAAGTCTTTCCCTAACATGGAGTTATTTAATTTATAGAAATAGTCGGTTTCCACTCCTTCACAACGACAGATGATAATCAAGCCAAATACTAATGCATGCGCCTCTATAAAGTAATACATGCAATTAAAAATAACTGACTAGAATGATTGGAAATGTTATAACTAACTTGATAATTTGAATGTGAATCAGAAGGTCAACAATGAAAGCCTAGATGAAGTGTCTCCTTTTTTGTCGTTCTAGGATATGTTATTAGACACTTACAGTTCCACTGGTAAATCCCGTAACCATGGTTAACATAATTACAATATGCTTATGAAACAAAGGCGTGTGATGTTTATTAGCAGAAGACAAAATCTATCTGTTAAAAGGAAATTTATACGTTAAACATTCTATTCTCAGACCTGTTCTGACTCACTGTCATGTGTGCATCCAATACATTCAAGGCAGTCTAATTTGAGCAACGGTTTCTAAAAATACAATAAATCTCTGGTAAATTCTTCTGTCAAAACAGTTATCTGCTAAATTCTGCAGCAGAGCTTGGAAGACGTGTCACTGCATTGGTATGAAACTAAACGAAACCAATCTATTATACAACATTCAGAGCTGGAGGAAGAATAATTTTTAAAATGTGTCTTTGAGAGCATTTAACTCATTGCCTCTGAAGATTGATGGAAGTCTATTCAGACATGGTACTTGATCAAGGTCATGATCTTATGGAGTCTATGTGATCAAATTTACTTGCCAGAATATTTTTAATGAAATCAACCACCTTTATCACATGAGAAATGCTATGTAAATGTGTAGGCATATGAAGAATTTGAGTCAAATAAACACATGTAGTCTACAAAACCAGCAGTAAATGAAACATGCTTAAATCACTCTCCAGCACTGAGGACAACTAGAACAATACAAAATGCCTCCTGAAAAAGCATCTGTTGCGAAATGTCTTTGATCAGCATTAAATTCTGGATATTCCCATACCTGGGCATTATTTGGAAAAATGCTAGTTTGACTAGACAAAACCATACCAAGGACTGTTCATACAACTCAACACAATAGTCAAATGAAAGTGCTATTGTCCAGGAGTTGCTCCTGTCACAGTTTAATCTCAATTTGGATAATGTCCAAATGAAGATTAGTAACCACTGCTGTCCCTTCGGGGCCTGTATTGGGAGCAATGCTATTTAATATCTTTATTTATGACATAGTGGGATTGAGTGCAGCCTCAGCAGGCCTGCAGTTAGCACCGAGCTGAGTTGTACAGTTGATTCACTGGATGAAAGGGATGCCATCCAGAGAGACCTTGACAGACTTGAAGAGTAGGCCCATATGAACGTCAGGAGGTTCAACAAGGCCAAGTGCAAGGTCCTGCACATGGGTCAGGGCAATCACAGGTATCAGTACAGGCTGGAGAATGAATGAATTGAAAGCCACCCTGGGAAGGAGGACTTGGAGATATTGGTGGATGGAAAATTAGCTGTGAGCTAGCAATGTGCACAGGCAGCACAGAAAGCCAATTGCATCCTAAGCTGCATAAAAAGCGTGACCAGCAGGTCAAGGGAGGTAATTTTGCTCCTCTACTCTGCTCTCATGAGACCCCACTTGGAGTACTGCATCATACAACTCTGGAGTCCCCCGTACAATAAAGGCATGGACTTATTACAGCAGGTCCAGAGGGTCACAAAAAATAATAAATAAGCTGTTAATAAACAGTAGAGAGACAGCACTGTTATCAGCCACCTGAACACTGTATCAGAAAGGGGAGACACACAGGAATCGCTGATGTGGCAAGATGCTGAATTACAGCCAAGTGACTGAAACTTTTAATGTCTGGCTTAGATAGGATTGCATACAAGTCAGTCCTGTCTGCCAATATATTGTTTCTCTCTGTCTTTAATGATGATGTAAGAAAATTACAGGTATTTTCCATGAATAGCTATTTGCTGAGCAATAATAATCTCTGGGAGGGAGGGCTAAGACTATGCTTCCTCTTCACAGAGAGAAATGAGGGAACAGAACAGCACTCAGGACCTAATTTACACTCTAATAGAATCCAGTAGAATCTTATTAACATGGAACTAGCACAAAATATCATTGCAGCCTTTATTGCTTTCTGTTGCAGAGGGTTCATAAAAACACATATGTGCATACACTATCCTGCACTTTCTTGAAACGTAGTGCAAGCGTTTCACAGGAGAGAGAAACTGTGCAGCACTACAGCAAATATGGTACATCAGCAGTGAGCCACAAGGACCAGCCCCTGCCTCAGGGGTGGGAAGCTGGCAACATGGTAGACAGGGCAAGGGCCTCCCCAGCCAGGGTCTAACCCAGCTCTGAGCAGGGTGGTCAGGACAGGCCAGGGGTAGCAATCAAGGCCAGCCTAGAACCCAGATCACCAGGAAGGTCTGTGGTGACAAAGCAGGTCCAGGCCAGGAAACCAGCCAGCCAGTCAGTGCCTGCTGAGGGGAACTATGATCAGACATAGCCTGAGAGGGCCAGGTAGGGCTGGGCTGAAGCCAGACAGGATGGTGTTTTGCTAGCTCCCTCCTTCTTCAAACAGCCCAGCCAACTATGCCTGTTTTGTGCTGCTAGCTCTCTTCTTACACAGGCCAATGCCAAACTCAGCAACCCCCCTTCAGCATACCTTCATCTTTTTGCTCTTCTCCATCTTGAATCAGCCACCACAAGAGCCAAGGGGGAACACACCACCAAAAGAGAGCTCAGCAAGCTGCCTCCAACAGGAAGCTGCTCCAATCGACCACAACAGGAACTCTCTCCAAACTCATCAGTTCCGGATGGATATAGCTCTGGCCTTGCCCACCCCCCCAACCACGTCCACCTGGGGGAACGCAGGGCCTCACACAGGTGGGCCAGGTTCTGTCTCTGGGGCCTGAAACCACTTGGGGAACAAAACACATTGCTAGATTGTGGCTCATCCATAGGTCAACTCTAACTTGAGGCCCACAGCCTGGGCCCCAGTACTTCAGATGTCAGTCTGTAGGTGTGGGTCAGGATCAGTGGGGTCCATGGCCAGACCCAGGCACAGCCACACCTACCACTCATTGGGAGCTGTAGCTGTGGGACAAACGCTACGGCCAGCAGTGAAAGCAAAGGTCTCCAGACCACCTCGCTCTGCAAACAGAGGAATATAAGAATTTGTACACAAGAGAAATAACAACATACTTTGTGAGAGCACTGTTTGGAACCTAAAATCTAACAAAAAAACTTAAAAAGACATGATCACAAAGATGACATAGGAGAGGAAAATATATGACCCTACACTGAAGGCTGGGAACAAACACAGAGCCTGTGGCATGTGGTAGCTGATGAAGAGGAGGACTGTATAAAGTGTTCTGGCATGTAAGAGCAGAGGGGAGACAGATGCCTAAGGAACAAGTAGTAGTGGATGCCTGGCATCAGGGGACAAGATAAAGAAGTTGCAGAAAGTCCTAGAAAAAGTGGAGTGTGGAAGAACGGTAAACAAAGCATCTGAGAGCATAGGTCAGAGAAGATGGAGGGATACAAAGAACTTCTATGACCTCTTCCTTCCTCTGTGTCTTTTAAAAACCTTTAAGCCTGGCTAAAGTTGTAAGAGTGTTTCATCTTCCCAGATTACCAAGGTGATTAAAATGTACTATTTATACTAAGGCAGTACTCTGAAACCCCAGACAAGGATCATGAACTCTACTCTGCAAAATGACAATCCATATTCTCAATCCACATATCCAAGAGTACATAAAGAAAAAAATACAGTGGGTAGCTGGGACTTCAGATTTCACCTCAATATCTTACATATTCTGGGTTATGTTTATATAAGAACAAAAAGTATATCTGATATGTCATGTTCAGAAGCTAAGTATTATGAACAAAATGTGTTCATATAAAATACACTAAATAAATTTTAATAAAATGTACAAACCCTACAAAATACATTTAACATTCCCACATGGTAAACATACTCTTCTGATTCTGCTTTTGCAAATGTGGAAACTCAGCTTTCAGCATTTTCAAAAAAAGGGAGCTCCAGTGTTGCGAACTGCCATATGAATGCAAGTGGTTCAGGAAGACTGAGTGTTGTGCTCAGTTTGCTTTTTTCATAGCCACATCCTATTACCTAGTAGGCTACACCAGTCCTTCTCACGCCCATAAAGATTTTTTCCTCTCTAATTTGGTTAATGGAGAAAAAAAACCCCAGCAAAACAAACAAAGATTAAGACGCAATTTGCTATGTGGTGCATAGCCAGGTTGATAAAGAGAACTCCTGCTGGTAGCATGTTCTTAGTGAGTAATGCACTTCATTTAGCTCAATTACCTCGACTAAGAAAATTACCATACTTATTAGTGCTTGCCATCCTCTAGTTGCAACACATCAATTCAACAAGCAGATGCATCTTAAAGAAATTGCGTCCTATCACAAGAACAAAATCTCAGCACACTGGTGAAACAAACTCAGTATCAACCCTCTGCAGTCTCCAGAAATCCTTGATTACTGTAGGAACACTAAGGATTCAAAAAGATCACTCTCACAGCACTAAACTCCAATCGACCTGAGATAAAGTAAGACAAGTCCAATGCTGGGCACTTCTGAATAATTTCAGTTTAAACATAGTTACAAGCATATTTTATAAAACAACTAAAATCATTCCTTAGTTGTTTCCAGCTAAGCACTGCAGTACTTGAAATTGTAAACAGATGGAATGCATCCAGTACATTTTGTAAGCTTGACTGAAAAGACATTACTGTATTAAAAAATCAAAGTATTTAACACTTATATTCCTTCTGCTTAGGTCTTTCTTTCAGAGCTTGTCACATTTAGTGCTTGGATTTGAATTTCTGCAATGGCTAAATTGAGGACCTTCAAATTAAATAGAAAGGTGATGATGTGCTGCCTGTACCAAAATGGATTAAGCTTGCTGCAATCATTGCTGAGGTATATTTTCCTACAGCCTTTAAATTCTATCTGTTCTGCAGGATGCAGTTGCCTGTGCTATTTAATGCCATTCACTCCGCATGACAATTAAGTAGATAGCCTGAAGTTAAAAAGGTAGCAGATTTGGAAGTTTTTCCTTGAAGAAAAAATGAAGCAAGTAAAGGCTCAGGAATGTCATTATACAGACTGATATGTTGCTTTTTTTTTTTTCCTTATTTTCATAATTTTAATATATATATTTAATTCTGGCTGCATAAGTGGGAGAAATTTTTATTTTTAGAATATGTGAGAAAACAGTTTGTTATACTTTACACTGATATATTTCTTTAATTAGAAGCACTTTGTGTAAATCCTCCATTGAACTAATATTTTTCAAAGTAGGAAGGTATCATTTCATGTGAAGGAAGAAATGATAATTTATTAAAAATATCTCTGCTATTATCTGTTGAGTCAATTGTGGGGAAAAAAGCAAAGCGATGAGCATTGTGACAGGTGCACTCGTGTGTACAATATAAAACATTTATATTTAAATTGCATTTATATTGCAATCACACTTATACCAAACATTTGCAACTATGTTAGGGTCTTTCTTGATAAATCTAAGACAAAATGGTTATTGTCGTTTAGTAAAGGAAAACTGATTATTACTTTATGACAAGTGTAAGTATAATTAATTTTGTCCAATAGTTTTTATTAAAACATTGTGTCTCCAGTTATTTCCTCATTTACCAAATATTAGCTATGCAAAGTGAAATCATCCCATGTTGTGCAGCATAAGAGAGGAACAGAGGAAGCAGTGACAGGCGGAGATATGAGGATGAAATGAGAAGTCAAATGGATCTGGCAGCCCAGTCTTATTTGCTGCTCTGGATAAATGATACTCAGGAGGAGGTGTGTGATGATGTGCTGTCCACAGGGAACAACTTTGTTGCTGAATTTGGGAAAATTTTTAGGATCTGTGTGAAAACAAATGAGAAATGAAAGCATCTATTGGAAATTAAGTTTTTCCAATTTGAGACATTTTAGTCCAACTTTTAAAAATACTTTGATAATTAGAGTGTTTTAATTTTAGCTTTTTATTCTCTACATATTAATAAAAAAAATGAAGAATAAAACGTTTGAAGAAGAATTTGCACTGTGATTATGAACTCTGTACAACAGTGGATCATATTCTGATTAAAACATTTTTTCCTTAGCCATAAATTATTTTATGCTTATGTAAATAAATTATGAGTTTGCATGTGTTTGAATGTAAGAGAAGTTATGCGTACACGATAAGAAATACCTCTAAAAATTCCCGATAAGAGGCAGATACCCTAGACAGATTTAATCATTTACAGATAAGAAAGCCCCAATGACACAACAGCACCAGTTGAGGAAATAAGTGAGGCAAGACTGCCTCACTTATTATCATATGATTGTTTCTTAGAATATTATACTTTTCTTCTAAAGTGATTAGTGTCAGAAATTATACTGCCCTTGTTTTTCACATCATAGTAAATATGCAGTGAAATTAAACAACTTTATATCACCAGTGACATTAAAGAAAAGTGATTTTCCAAAGTTAATTGATACTTTCAACATTCATAGTACTTTCTTTTGCATAGTTCATACTGCAAAATCACTAATTAAAATAAAATCTTATTTACATTTTAATCTGGTTCCTCAGTGAGAGTTCCATGTGTTCAGTATTGAAACAGACTTCTCTTTAGAGAGCACTGTAAAGAAGATTAGAGGATTTGCAATATGTTGTGATTCAGTAACTAGGAGGATTGTCAGGGAAGCTGCTGTGACAAACCTTTGAACTAAACAGGAGGAATCTCATGCAGCCCGGATGATTGGATTTCAGTCTGCACTGCATCAAGAAGTTTGTTCTGAGTCCAATGCCAGCAGATAACTCTGAAAGATAGCACCTTCCTTGAACTTCCTTGCTTCTATATCTGTTTTGCTGTATGAATACAACATGAGATCTGAGAAAAGGATGATCTCTGCATTTTATTTCAAGAACATTTGCTTAAGGCCCAAACAAGCATAATTTCTGTACAAAGACTTTGAACTAAGGGAAAGTCATGAATTCCAATGAAAAGTTTTATTTGCATGATGCATACATTAAGCTTACTCATGGTTTCAGCCTATTCTTGCATCTATATATAACCAACACCAACTCAAATATTGTTATATAGTAATAAGACAATTTAAATTAATGAAATGTGAAATGTTTAAATTAGTGAAATGCGTAAGAAAATAGATACTATGACAAAAGTAGCATCAGTTTAAATTAAAATTGCATTGTAGAGAATACTTCTATCCTAAACCAGAATGAAAATAAAAATGCATTTTGCTCTTCTTTATTCCAAAGAAAAGTTAATATATTGCCAATATTTCCAAACATCCATCAAATAGAGAAAGACATAATCTTCTGGATTACTAAAGATGAGTCTCTCAAACACTTTCCCTCTTAAAAGAAGAGATGATGGGACAGAAGAAAATACTTGTTTCAAGACTATTAATGAAAATTAAAATGTAATTAAGAACTCTCTGAAATTCCATTGAATCTAATATGTCAGCAGTTTCTCAACCTCTTCTCAGATGAGCTTTCTATTGACTAAAAAGGGAGCATAATCAGAATAGCTAAATTTAGCTTTTTGGAATACCCCTGTTCCTGTATGAAGCAGATGAGTAACAGAGAAACATTAGGTTTCCTAATCACTTAGGATGTGCAATCTTAGACTTGGAACCAGGGACAGTTAGAGGGCTCTGGTTTCTATAGCATTACACACACTGAGACTGGCAGCACAAATTGAGGATGTGTGTTCAAATCAATACCTTTCATGATGCCTAAAACTACATTTTTCTATCTCACTGAAACCTTTCTCAGCTATACCATCCTGTTTCGTGGGCATTTGTATAGCTATGCATTGTCATAACCTTCTGAAAATTGGTTATTAGAATTAGAGATTCTTCATAATTTATTTAAGACAACAAATTATTTTTTCAAAACACAGTTTGTAAATACTATCATAATGTCAGTGCTCAAGAAAAGCATTAAAAGTTCTATTGCAAGATTAAGAATTCTATTTCCAGGTAGAGAGAGTTTCTTAAGTGTTGCAAAAAGAAGGGTTATAACAGAAATCAGCAAGAAGTGGTATGGATTCTCTTAACACAGGAAACTTCCAAGCCACAGTACTTAACAGATGTAACACGCATTACACAGGATTACAAAGGATGTAACACTCAACACAATATTTTCATGGGCTGTTCTTTCAAGGCCATTTTCTTCCACTATGTTATCGGTGTCTAAATATTTTCTCTTGGCATGGGGAGAGTTAAGGCACTGTAATTTTATTCACTAAACAAACAAGTTTAAACCTACAAGTTAAAAAGATAAAACCTACAAATCAAAAACATAAGAAAACTACACTAGTATTATTACACTTCTTTTGTTAAATATGTTGCTGTTGTTAAACAAAATACTTTAGAGGGAATATTGAGGTAATAACAAAACTGTGTGCATAGTACATGAGTTGTGGTCCTGACTTTTTCATTTCTTAGGCCATGTGAAATTATTCTTTCTGCAAGGAATAAACTTTTCTGCTCTGTAAGGGCTATATGGTGTAGTAAGTAATATAGATCTAGGCCTATTGCAACATATTGCACACAGGTCAGAGATAAATCTGCTTAAAGAATAACGTACCAGCTTAGAGATAAATCCTAGCACCACCTAATGTGAAAGATGGAGTCAATTTTACCAAAAGTGATTTAGTCAAATTTTAAGGGGCTTCATTAGCCAAGATAATTTCAAGTGTCCCTCCATACAAAGCATATCTACAATACAAATCTTCAAATTGGTAGTGTTCAACATGCAGCTTCTTCCATTTGTATTAGCCAGAGAAAATTTAAAGTAAGCATCTCATTGCTAGAAAACAATAGACAAGGAGATAATGCAAACCAAATGAGAAGTAGGAAAGGAAAATCAATTTCTCATCAGCTGTGGGGCAAATAACTTTAAACAAATTCACATAGTTTCTAATCAGTTCTACCAAATAATAACATGGTTCCTTTGGGCTATATCGCAGTGATAAAGCACCAAATTCGTGATAGAAGAGACTTTAACTTTTACTGGAAAGGCTATTAAATAACAAGAAAATCCCATGCAATTTGTAGCTTATGCCTAGAAAGCAGATAGAATGTGCCTTTGGCATGACACTTGTGATAAGTGTATTTTACTATAAGATGGTGGCCTAAGAAAATATGGCAACAGTAGAGAGTAAGAATTTTTTAAAATTCTTTATATAGAAGCTGAAAAACTAATTGTGGCATGTTAGCTCAAAACAAGAAAGGATTTCATTACACTGCAGATGGCCTGAGCAAAGGGAATATGTGACACAAAAAGAACTGTGATGAGATTACAAAGTATATCAGAACTGATTAATCTCCTATCTGGGGAGTTTTAAGAAATAGACACTACAGAAGACTTAAATTAGAGGAATGATAAGCACATACTTCCAGTCTTCTGTTTCTTCTGCTTTTAACAGCTTAACAGCATTTCATCCAACAGTTTTATTGCTGAAGGATTTTCAAATCCTTAAATTATACTTCCTTGGGCGCTGTGATACGTGTTGTATCTCCAGAAAACCGTGCTTCTCAAAAAGCTACACTCATCCCACTCTGACACTCTCCTTTTTTAGGCACAGCTCTTTCTGTTAGGAACTGCAAAGTAGGTTTAGGGCTTGAGGAGACATGGTGTTTATTCAAAGATCACTTCACAATATTTTTCATTTCTTCCCTGCCCAAGGTGCTGTCATGCCACTTTCCCTCTAGCCACCATTCGGAAGGTCTTCTCAAGAATCTGGACATTCGAGGCATGCTTCACTCTTATCTGCCTCTTCTCTTGCTGTAACATCCACATCCCCATGGTATTTTGGACAGATGTGAAAAACTGTTAAGAAAGAAAGAACAGTTCTCTGCTGTACTCTTCGTATTGGGAACAGCTGGCAGGGTTTCAGTACAGGGGTGGCAGTTGTGACTTGTGCGGGAGGAGGCCTTGAGCTGCCTTGCACCAGTCGCAGCCATTTCCAGCTCTAACACCACTGTGTGACACCAGCTGAGAAGTGTTAAGCCCAGGAGACAGAAGAAATCCCATATCCTGGTCTCCACATAGAAGGAAGGCCCAACGCATGGTCCAGCTGTCAGCTGGGTGGCACTCCAAAACAGCCCCCATTTGCATAATCAGACAGTAGCAAGTAATTGAGGATGAAATTTCAAGTATGAATAAACCCAAAAGGGTAGATCCAGAGTCACTTTCACTTAGATTTTCTAATCAACTGTGCAGCATAGATCTTACTAAAAGCAGTGTTTCAGTGCAGAATGTGAGTTTGCAGGTTTTTGAAAATCAACAGTCCTCAGGTTTGAAGAAATGCTGTGAGTGCTGGAGTATCATCTCAGTATTCCTATGACCCTAAGGAAACTCTTAGTGAAACCAGAAGAAACTTCAGGAAGATCAGTGTTTTGTTTCCACTGAGCAAAACAGATGCATTTTTTTCTTCTTGTTAGCTAATACCCATAAAAAAACTTAGATTAAATCAATTTTCCCAATATTAGGAAGAAAAAAGTATCATCTCTCCTCCCCCATGTGCACATCAGTCTTTAACCCAGTTATATCATGTCATCATTAGGATATTGCCATGTAATGAACACATTTCTATGCATAGATGGGGAGACCATGCCTTGTAGCTTGACAAATACATAGGATAAGTTCTAGGCCACAGTAGAACTTGGTGAAAAGCAGCAGTGGGAAGTCATTAGTGTGGTGGGCTACACAGAGCACAGAGTACTCTGATCTCCTTGAAACATTGTTTAGGCTGCTGCTGGCATAAGCAGGAAGCAAGACCAGTTAAAGGCATCCACTTACTGTGAATTAAGTGATGTGAATAAACACTGTGGCCAGTAAAGGGCCAATCTTAATGTCTGACTGCTGCTCAGAAGTAGAATTAGCACTGTTTCCTTCCATTGCTTTCCTGTACATTAAGCTCTTTTCCTTTTTTTTTAAATAGCACACAGAAGCCAGCACCTTCAGGTTTCCAAACAAATGAGTATGCTGATGCCCAACTTCAAGAGATCGTCAGAAAAATGCGGGAAAGGGCAACAGTCTACAAGGAAAAGCTGAAAGACCCAGTGCTGTCCTCCCCTGAAGGCAGTCCTACAGCTTGTAAGTGACTCCAGAAACAGCTATGCATTTTTTGAGTTTAAAGATGAAAATTAGTTTGTGGGAACAGAAAATACTGTGATAAAATTTTCAAGCAAGTATAATGTGTTTACCCACTGAAATGGATCAGCTTGTGCTCACTGAAGCCAATTTATCCATATTAGTTACAGTAAGCCAGATCCTTAGGTATGAGATTCCTTTGAACCCCATCACTGAAAAATTTTGGGAAAAAAACTCAGGCAATGACTAGAATCATCCTTGGCATGCACTTTTCTATATTTTAAAAGAATTCTTACATATGTTTATTCATGGAGATAAATCTGAAACATATGAAGAATTATACATATCTTAGGAGTCGATATTAGTCACTGAGATTAAAACTGCTGTGTAAAAGTAAGTAAAATATTGGCCATGGCAGCAATCTTCCAGACACACTGAGGACTCTACGTACATGCTTCAAATAGAGCAAATTCATATGAAATTAAACATTGACTTTTGTCAAAATGCAAAACATACATAAAACAAATATGTTTTTCTCTTTCAGAGGGAAGTTTGACTTTTTTGTCTCCTTTTCACAAAGTATTGAGTGTAGTGATTTTATATTCTGATAATTTTTAGAAGCTAATTGTTGCTTATCTGTTTTTTCATAAGCTGTAAAAAGTAGTGCCTGAAGTATTACAAACTACAACAGCTGATAAAGGAATTCCTTTTTAAAAAAAATTGTTTCTTTGCCCATTTACCTCTTTTGTTCTCTTTGTAGAACTTACAATCATTTATCTCCTAAATCACTTGCCAGTTTACTGCTAACTGGCTATCCTAATCAGAGGTAAAGCCACCAGAATTAATGGAACAGATATGTGGACAAAATTATCGAGTCCAAAGATGGAAGAACTGGGTTCAAAGGAGTGCCACAAGACTTTTGTAAGCCTAGGAACACACAAGATCATTGGTTTCTCATTAGTTTCCACTGCTGCATCTTGCATGTCATTGTCTCATGAGAGGGGAGAGATCAGCACATGGCACAGACATCTTTTCTTATCTCCATCCTAACTGCAGGCATTATTTGCAATGGTCATGTAAAGCAAAATGCCCAGTTGCATTAATGAAAGCTTAAGTAAGAATTTCCTATTACTCGTCAGTCTTTTTTATGGTTTATAGTTGTGGGCACTGTCCAAAGACAGTGCAGTAATTGAGCCATTATTAAAATGTCACCCTTTGTGGTATTCTATGTGGGTAGCACCATCAAAGAAGAAGCCTCCACCCCCACCAAAAGAAGAGAAAAAAGAAGAAAAGAAAGAGGAAGCAGAAGCAAAGCCAGAGGAGGATCATTACTGTGATATGCTGTGCTGTAAATTCAAGAAACCTCCACTGAAGAAATACATGGAGTATCTGCAGCTACCAGACAGCATAGACTCATACACAGGTAAATTGAAAGCTATGCAACAGAATGGGGTAAAGGTATTTTGAAGTGTTAGTATTACATAGCACCCATGAACCACCATAAGATCCATACTCTAGCTTGCAACTCAGAGGGGTGCATAGATCCTGCCCTAAAGAATATTAATTCCAAACAGAGAAAAGACATGAAAAGTGACAACTGTTGTAAAGATGGTATGCACCAACCACAATCAAAACCCAAGTCTTCTGATTCTTGATCTAGAATTTGGGTCAAATAATTGTTTTGTCAGTTATGAAATGTACAGCAGAAGGAAAATATACTGAGTTTCTTCAGATGCATTAAATTCTATATGCTCTCATAAACTCATCTTTCTTTCCTTTTGCAAATTCTTTGTGTGACTCCTATATCATTTTAGCATCCTGTGTCATTGAAAAATGGTAGAATGGTAGGTTGCTCTTCCCAGAGACTGTAGTAGAGTAAATGTGTCTAAAAGAATGAGAAAACATTCTAAATTCATGTCTCTAAATTCAATGTCTTTTCTTTCAGATCGCAGTTATGTAGCATGGCTCATGGTCGTGACAATTGCCTATAATTGGAATTGCTGGTTTATTCCCCTTCGTTTTGTATTCCCGTATCAAACCCCAAGTAA